>CP092722.1:20442757-21042757 GCA_030273425.1 Microplitis manilae | reverse complement strand
AAAATTATTTTAACCGATTAAATATAAATATAGAGAAATGAAAAAAAATTGGTACTTTCAAAACACATAAATAAATAATAATCCGCCGAAAAAAAAATTGTACCCCGATTTTTCAATTAACTATACTTTTGTTAATTAGTTAATTTTTACCTGTTGAAAGTTTACATAAGAAATATGATTATTTGTAAACTAAAAACCCAGAATTTTTTTTACTTCTTAGAGCTATTTATGAAAGGTTTTCGAAAAGATCGCCGTTGGAAAAATTAAAAAATTTTGATTTTTCACTTTTTTATCAACAATCTAAGGCATTGAAAAATAAAAATCGTCAATAAAGTAATTAAAAAAATTTTTTTTCTTTATTTTGATTAATTTGTATTTTTATCACTAAAAGCTACATAACAATAATTTTTACAAAATTTCTACTTGCATTGTTTAAATAATTGTTACACTGTAAAAAGAGTGGTGTTAAAAATGGACTCATTTTAACCCCGCCCGGTGTAAAAATGAAATTACACCGGTGTAGGAGGAATAATTCACCGGTGTTAAAAATACCGGTGTTAAAGTGGGGTAACCGATGTAAAAACAGAGTAGAACCGGTGTAAAAGCGAGGTAACCGGTGTAAAAGCGGAGTAATATCGGTGTAAAAGCAGGGTAACCGGTGTAGAAGCGGGGTAAACTGCGTCTGCTTGGAGAATCAACTTTAAAGATTATAAAACACAAAAAATACCAGTTTTTTATGAAAATTAATAAAAAATATCATTCATTAACAAGTATAGTGATTGAGTAAGTAAAAATATTCACAAAATAAAATTTTTTAACATCGGTAAAGAATATCTACACCGGCGGCGGTGTTATTTTAACACCGGTTTAAAATATTTACACCGGTGGCGGCGTTATTTTTACACCGCTTTTGGTGTTGAAATTTAACACCGCTGATTTTAACACCTACACCGCTTGGGCTTACCCCGGTGATTTTTTACAGTGTATAAACAAATGCATTGTTGATAAGATTTTTGATAATTTTTTTTTTGGAAATAAGATCCTTAATGAAAATAATGATTTTTAAGAAAAAAATCGTTTCTTAAAAAAATTTATTTATTGCAGAAAAACGCCTTTGCAAATTAACAATTTTTTTTTGTTTCTTAATATTAATATTAAGAAACCATTTTTTTTCCTACAATCATAATTTATCATGTTCTCTTATATTGTGAAAAAAAAAAAAATTTTATTCATTTTTTATTTGTTTATTTAACAAACAATTTGTTATAAACAAATGAATTTTTACGCAATATTTTTTTTTAAATACTAAAAATAACTATGTGTATTTTTTATTGAGAAAACTTTTTTTTCTGTTTTTTATAGATTTTTTAAAATTATTGTACGCTGGGACTTGTCGCTACCTTTCTGTTTTTCTTCATTGTTATTTAAATAACTTATAAACTATTGAAGATACGACTAGAACACTTCAAGCCTTATTTACTCTTTATTAATTAGTAAACGAATTGAGCTTTTAATCGAAGCTCTAACTCAATTATACAATGAATTATAAATGGTAGTATTTCGTAAAATAAATTCTTTAATTTTTTTTTCAGTCTAAGCATTTTATGAACTACAAATCAAAAAAAAGTTAAGGAATTTTTTTTTCGAAAATACTTTCATTTATAATTCATTATATAATTGAGTTAGAGCTTCGAAGAAAATCGCTAAGAAAATCGACGATTTTCCAAAATTTCGGGAAGTTATTGTTTTCACCCCGATTTTCGAAAATCGAGTTTTCATCAGATGTCGACGTTTTGAGGTCCTAGGAAGCTATTCTGACTATTTTTGGAATGATTTCCGTGTGTGTGTGTGTGTGTGTGTGTGTGTGTGTGTGTGTGTGTGTGTGTGTGTGTGTGTGTGTGTGTGTGTGTGTGTGCGTGCGTGTGTGTGTATGTATGTAAACTCTTTGTAACTTTTGAACCAATGAACCGATTTGGATGTTTGAGGCGGCGATTGAAAGAGCTTGTTGGCCATCAACTTTCCTGAAAATTTCAGATCATTTGATCAAATAGACTCGAAAATATCTGCGAATTACGACAAAACAAAAATTTTCTTTTTTAGTTCTTTATTGATTTCTCAGAAACGACTCATACGATCGACTTCAAAATCTAATTCGCTTTAGTACTCAAAAAAACGCGTCGATTGCCACCTCAAACATCAAAATCGGATAATTCGTTCGAGAGTTATCGCGGGAGAAAGAAATGGTGAAAAACGGTTTTTTCTAAATATTTTCGAAACGACTGACGCGATCGATTTTAAATTTTAATCAGCTTTAGAATTCAATAAAACGCGCCGATTGCCACCTTAAACGTCAAAATCGATCAATTATTTCGAAAGATATCGGCATTGAAAAGTTAAAAAAATAACATTTTATGTTATTTTTCCTGGATAAATCATAATATAACCTACTAGAATGTGTCTGAAGTCATACTAACTCGTCCTATATATGGTTACTTTCGATACATAATGTCATCGAACTTGGTTTTTAGTTTAAATCATACTACCAACAATGAAATCGATAAAACGTAGTTTTTAATATTTTTCTCGGATATTTCATAATTAATTGTTTCTCACATGAGTCAAAAACTCATTCAAATCTTGAATTGAATCCCTGGCATCGATTTCTGCCTGAATACTCTTATTTTATTGAACATAATCAGGGATTAAATTTTAAAAACCGCTTCATTAACAATTCTTGATTCTTAAATTTTCAAACTTTAGCATAACAGGCAACTTATTAGAGCTTGAGAAGATCGTAAAAAAACAATCGCATATGATAGCATTTCCGAGCTCGAAGAGCTCGAAAATATATCTACACCAATGTTTTCGAGGTCGTTGAGGTCAAAAACAGCGGGAAGTTTTGGGGCTGGCCCGCAGGGCCAACCGACGCCCAGATTTTTTTTTTACTAAATTGTTTATAACTTTTACAATTTTTGCGAGCCCCAATTTTTCATTTGAACATTTTTTCTCGATGCCATTTCGAATTGAATGAGACCAAAATCATAATTTTCGATGAAGTTAAACAGGTTTTCGTCAAAAATGCACTTGTTGACTAGACTAGCAGTTGCGATATTAAGGCAAAAAAAGTGTAAAAGGCCGTACATGCGGCTATACACTGGTACAATTAAAAAAAAAAAAAAAAAAAAAAACTTATGAAGTTTAATTTATAAATTTTAATTTAGTGATTTATTCAAACATTAATTATGAAAAGCAATCCATTTTGTTTTACTTCCGTGTGTTAAAAAAATAATAAGCAATGATGGATATTCAATTTATAAAAAATAGGAAAAAGTCGAGTAAAATAGACAAACAAAGTATATTCTGAAAAAGCTTGAAAAACATAATGATAATAATAATAATAATAATAATAATAATAATAATAATAATAATAATAATAATAATAATAATAATAATAATAATAATAATAATAATAATAATAATAATAATAATAATAATAATAATAATAATAACAGAAGTACGTGAAACGCGGAAAAGGCGTGGCGATGAAGCCCGTTGAAAAAGACTCGTGTGACGATGAGGAGCTCGTTATCTCTGTTCAAAACGCTTCTTTTTCTTCTAGAGTATATATCGGCAATGTGTTACACACCAGACAATTTAAAGACATAAAGTTTGAGTCTTAATGAATTTATCTTTTCCAATGTTTGTGATTTAATTCAAAAATAAAAAAATAATAAAAGTTATATATTTATCGTTATATATTTTTTCCAAAAATTCTTTGAAGCATAATTTTGATACTAAGCAAAATTATACTTCAATATTTTTGTAATTCATATTAATTTTAATTAATAATCATTTTAACTGTCACACAGTAGTTTTTATCAATTTATTACTATATTATCTGTTTTAAGATACCAACAGTTTGTGACGTTACGGAATGATGAAAGTCCTCATCATGTGTGTTAGACTTAACTTCCCCCTGCTCAATAGCTCGTCAGTGCCCAGGGATAGGTAGGAGATTGTGTAACAACAAATAACTCGAATTTTATATTTATGGACTTGTGACCAAATTTTATTAATATTCAATACTTATCATAAAATACAATAATCGGATCATATACTAATAATATACTTGTACGCATTTCCCCGTTGTTTTCTGCTATATTGGTTTGAATGTACACTTTGTACAACTTCGTGCATATCTAGCGATATCCTGATGCATTCCCGGCCATTAGTACGTTCGAGCTCTCCTTGCGATTATTTTAGTTATGACTATCGTGCATAACTCAATCTCGGGGGTTCTCAAGTACACACAACTTCCACGCGTCAGATCTTTCAGCGTAATTAAGTCTATGGTGCATATAACAGTACAGATTGTCATTCTTAATTCGGGATTACGCTGCGGATATTTTAACACGCCCTCTTTTACTAGGTTATACTAACTCTCTTTTATTTTGGTACTGGACACAAATGTCGTCTCTTGAATATCATCGTCTTGACAATGATGTCGTCGAGGTAGACAAACACATATGGTTCTAGGTTGGATCCGATGATTGTATTTAGCAATCTCTGAAACATTGTAGATGTGGAGTGTAGACAGAACGGCATAACTTTAAACTGAAATAAACCGCATCCCGGTACTGTAAAAGCGATAATTGATTTACTTTCTTCAACCAGTGGTGCTTGCTAATATTCATTTGCTAATGCAATAGTTGATATACGCTTAGTGTTACGTAATTTATCTAATGTTGCGTCTATTTGTGGAAGAGGATATGCATCTCTTCTTGACACGTCGTTGACGTTACCGAAATTGAAGCAAAATCGATATTTCTTGTAATTTTTTTTTTTACTAGTAATATAGTTGAAATCCACTGACTGCTCGACAATTCAATTACACCTTTCTCTAACATTTTATCAACTTCTTTGTTGATAATCTATTGCATTGCCGGGTTACTTGATGTATAACGGAATCTAATCCGTTTAACTCCTGACTTAATTGTTAGCGTGCCACATTAGCGGCGTAGGTCCCTTTGTTTGGACATTTAAACCCTTTTCTTTATCGATATCTTTCTTTGGCCTCGGTAATGAGTCTCTAGTATTTCTTGAGTCAATGATGTGACGCACCTGCTTGTTTTCATTTTCTAATTGGATACCCAATTTGATTACTCCCAGGCTATTGACTCTGAATAAAACGTTGCCGTGAAAATTCGGCATGACGTGAAACGGTAACACGTGATTTTTGTCTTTAAACCGTAGTTTAATCATCGTGACTCGATACTTCTCGCCCATCTGTTACATTTGCTACCTAATGTATTAGTTTATAACTTGTGTGTAGGTCTTCAGAATGAAAAATCCCACCGATCTTAACTGATTAATGATGTTGTGACACCAGTATCGGCTAGACACCATAAATTTTTTATCTATGTACTCAATAACATACACTTGGGAATATCGCGGTCTCATCTCCGTACTAAACTTATGGAGGGTGTTACATATAGGTTTTGGAGTCATACTTTTCTCGAGTAGTTCTGTTGTCGTCGGAACTGTCGAGGTGGATATTCTAGCCTTGGCGGTGCTGATTCACCGTGATAAAGGGTGAATTACGGTTAATCACGGTAAATCATGCTAGTAGGGTGAAATTAAGGTGATTCACCGCGATTCACGATTAACGGTGAATCACCGTGAATTACAGTGAATTGCGGTGAAACTACGGTGAATCGCCGTAAATTACCGTGAGTGGGTGCGTAATATCACGGTGAGCTTTCACGGTGATTCGGGGTAAAATCACGGTGATTCACGTCTATTCACGGTAAATCACGGTGATGTTCTGCAATCGAACTATGGAGATTTACCCTGATGCAAGATGAATTTTTGTAAAATTCTGCTGCTCCATCGGGGTTTCAAGATGTATTGCTTTTTTTTTTATACAATAACAGTAATTTTCGTGGAATTGCCGTGACCTACGACATCATGGTGAACGCTCACGATAAATCACCGTGATGCTACGATAAATCACCGTGATGCTACGGTAAATCACCGTGATGCTACCCTGAATCACCGTGATTTACGGTAGCATCACGGTGAGCATTCACGGTGATTCCTGGTGATTCACCGTGATTTACGGTAGCATCACGGTGAGCGTTCACGGTGATTCCTGGTGATTCACCGTAATACACCGTGATTCAGGACCACCAGGGCTAGGTTTTCTATATATTGATGGGATTGCAAGGTTTGATTTGATGGATGTCGAAACGATCGTGTGCAGTTGTGTTTCATCAACGTCTTTTCTAACGTTTTTGCGAAGGTCTGGCTTCCAAACTCTTTGGCGTCAATCTCTGATTTTGGCTTGATTCTCCACCTGTGACTGGTGAAGTCTATTAGTTGATTTCGGGCTGATATGTTGTTTTGAGATCGACCCTTCGGGCACTTCACTGTCCTGAGCCTTTATATTCCTAACTCCTTGTACGTTTTTAGCAATATCGGATTATAATCTAACTCGAGGTTTGCGGCATCCTTTTCTACACATTACCTTTTTCTCCACATTTCCAGCGACATTGCTGTCGATCGACTCTTAGTTGGTAAGAAGATAAAGTCCAGGGGGCACATTCGATACGGAGAAATTTAGTCGTATGTGATAAATGAAAAGAAACTGATATTTTTATAATTATGTCCAATAATTCAACTCCTCATCATCTCCACTCTTATAAGTTTCAATGACCCTGATTTCATAATAATTAACGTTTCCGGTTCTGGAATGCCATGTTTATTTTTCAGTGGCACCCTCATTAATTTACAACAATTAAAAGGGGTGACCAGATTTGGCAAGTTGAAAAATACTTTGTTATAACTTCATCGGAACGAAAGCGTGTGCTCTACTAACTCATTAGTTTTTCTTTTAATTCACTCTTCTTCTGCTCCCTGATCGTTTGTCTTTCACACTCTCGTATCTCTTTCTATTCTCTTTCAAATCCCTCTCTCGTCTTTCTTTTAATTTCTTGTTGCAATTTAGCTTCTCGCTCTTGGTATTCGGACTCTAGTTCGGTTTCCAACTCGCGCAGAATATCTTCTTCGTTTGAGTGTGGATGGCAGTTATCACCAAAAAGATAATTAAATAAATAAAAGCGATTTTTCAGGGATAACCGCATGGAACGTCTGAGTGTGGGAGTTAATTATGTTGAATTAATCTGTTGGTTTACAAATACTTCGATATTTTCTATCGCTTCTGACTGTTCTTACTGTCTGAATGATCCGCGAGCCTACCTTCTTCTTTTTCTTGTGACTCAACATGCTCCACAATATTAATTTCTCCTAAAACACTCGTACAACTGTTTTCTCTATTACCTGGTGCAGTTTTTCTAAACCTTATGAGATAATTACGTGACAAAATTCTGAAGTATGTCAACGTCGCTGCCGGGCCAAAATTTGTCTGATGGTGCTGATTCGACAGTTGTCACCAGAACGACCGGACCGATCAGACGTTCATAAGACGAGTAAAGTTCAACATCTGAGTAGACGCCGTATCATATGCTGCAAGTTATATCAGGTAATTATCCATTTGCGACTTGGCTGTATATCGTGGAACCAAGCGATAATTGAAATCAAAAAATTGTTACAAGATACCAGGCAGGTAGCCAGTACTTTTGAAAACGTTACTGATTGCGTCTGAACAGCAGGTTGAAGGAGAGTACGTGAGTTGGAAGAACGAGAGTCGGAAAATTACAAGAGAGAACGGGACAGGTACACATATCAGGACAAAACACGAGAAAAAATATCCATGACGAGGGACGGACCAGGACAGAGTACCGGCCGGTTACAACGACAAGAAGAAGTTAGAAAAATTTTGTTGTAAAGCTATTTTTATCAATTTATTGCAGGCAAGAAACCGGAAAAATTAATTAACCTTTCGTTACTCGCGTCCACTTGCCCGACGATTTTCATCACGCGGCGAGCACTGTGCCGCCCATGCTAAATGAAATGCGACGTTGCCAAATCATACTGCTATAATGAATTATTTCTTACAGTAACAACAGTAAGTTTGGCAACGTGGTTACAAAAATTGAATCGACGATTTAACTCGCATAATGAGCACTGTGCCGCTTTTTTACATTCCTGTTATTTATAAATATATTTTTTTTATATTTAAAATGTATATTTATTAATTATACATATATATAACAAAAATATAGATTTCAAAGAGAGAATTGGTTAAGTATAAAGTCACAAATACCCATACAGTAACTTTTATTGCAATTTTAGTCAAAAAGGCGGCGTCACGCTCATAGCGTGAGTAACGAAAGGTTAAGTACATAGTTGTACGTCGGGTTTTGTCGTGTCTCAATTGTTATCCGAATAATTTAATTCGTAAATTGAAATTAATTAAAATAATCGGAATTATTGTACATAATAATTAATTAATTAACTCCGGGCAGGTTGCCGGAGCCTTTGCGCAGTAGATATTTCCAGGCAGGTTCCCGGATATATTCTAGAAATTTCCAGGTGGATCGTGTAACCCACGCACTGTGAATTGTCGAATCTAGTCATAAATCTAGTCGATATAATATTAATTAATTTAAACAAATAAAATAATTCGAAATCAATTTAATAACGTGTCTCGGTAGCAATTATAAAATGTCCGCGGTCAAGGTTACCGATCTATAATTAAATTAAATAAATTAAGTTTATTAATTAATTGATTAGAAATTAATTTAAAAGTATGATACAAATGAAATAAATGATTAAAGATAAATAATTACTGTGATTTAACTTTGTGTCGACGGATATTTGGGGGAAAATGATAGTGAAATAACCGAGCACGGATGATTGAGTTGTAATAATTAGTTAGGAAAGTGAAAAAAAAAAAGGAATAATAATAATTCAGAGAAATTAAGGTTATTAATAAATTAATTAATGATTAGTTATTTCTTTTAAATTAATTAACTTATTTATTGTAAAATAGTGGCGGGAAAATTATATTAAAATCAGTGTGTGTAAAATAAAGTCCCGAGGAACTGGAGCAAGTGTGTGCGTATTAAATCAGGTAGATCAAATGATTATGTGAAAGTTATTGTGATATTAATTAAGGCTTCCCAAAGGTATAGCGATTTGAAATTAGTTTAAGTAAATTGCTGAAGGTACTTGGTTTAAAATTAGTTGTTTTAAAATTTGCCAAAGATAGTTTGCTCAATTAAGGTCTAAAAAGTTGCGTGTGTGAGTGTGTGTAATTCGTCAAAGGTAGTTGACGTTAGTGATAAGGTTTAAATTGTAAATGCCAAAGATAGTTGGTTTAAATAAATTAAGTAATAAATTAATCAAAGGTAATAAGGTTAAAAAAGTTATAAGGTACATAAGATTTATAAAGGTATATGAGGTCATAAGGTTTATAAAGTAAAAAGGTTTAATAAAATTATAAAGTTAATAAAGTTAAAAGGTTTCTTAAATAAATAAAAGGTTAAAAGTGTTGAGTTAAATAAATCTAAATTTACTTATAAATTATTCTTCCGCTTCCTCCTTTTACAATTAATAAAATTACACCGACCTTAACGATCTAAGATCCAGCTCTGGGAGGCCTTATTACTTCCAGTGGCGCCCTTAATAAGGGCGACCAGAGTAACAGCATAGACCTGTTATAAATTTTTTTTTAAATAATTTTTCTGGATAGCTTTTAATGTGTTCGGTGGATTGATTCCAAAATCTAATCAACTCTAAAATTTCATAAGCCACGACGAATGTTGCCTTAACCATCAAAATTGGTTTATTCGTTCAACAGAAACCGTTAACGAATGAATTAAAAAAAATTTTTTTTTAAATTTCTCCAAAACGACTAGATAAATCAATTTTAAAATCTGATCCGCTTTAGAACTCCAATAAAACGCATCGATTGCCACCTCAACCGTCTCAATCGGTTCATTCATTCGAGAAATATCGTTGGAGAAAATAGACAAAGAAATTTTCACATATTTATTTCACCACTTTTCATTAATTCATTTTAAAATTTGTCTGTATGAGGAAAGGTATGTTATTTTTTTATTTATCATAAAACAATGTTTTTTTTTCCTGTTGGTTTTCTGTTTAGGACATGAAACATACATGAATGATCATCGGTACTCTAGTGATAATAATAATTATCTTTTATTTCAACGATTTTATAGCCGAGAAAGATAAAAATGAAAATAGAATTGATAACAAGCACAAGTTTAACGTTAAATAACTTTTGCAGGAGTTATTTTATCAAAAATTCATTAGGTAACTTTTCTGTAGACCGTTCAATTTCCTATCAGAATATGCTTCGATCAAATTTTTATCCTTATTTGTTTCTGAGAAAAAAAAATTAAAAGTCAAAAGTCTAAAAATCCCATGTTATTCAAATGGGAAATATAAAATGATGTCGGCACGGTTTAATGTGAAAATTAAGAGCCTGTTTGTATCGGATATTATTTTTTAGGTCATAAACTAAAGATTCAGGGGGCGACCGATAAAGAAAAATCAATTTGTGAAATAACGGACGACCTAATATATATATATATATATATATATATATATATATATATATATATATATATTAGGGTGCTTCGTTTGAGATGATTATTTTTTTGTTCTAAGTCCCGTGTCAAAATATCGTTGTACACATTGAAAAAAAAATTCTCACTAAAGATGAGCTCTTAATTTTGATTTTAAGTACTCGCTAAATGAATTTGAAATTTTCCCATTTAATTAACACGTAAATTTTAATTTTTTCATTTCAATTATCTATAGCTTCGCGGCATTTCAAGATATTTGATCAGCCATAGGCGGAAATAACAGAGAAATATTTTCTCTTTGAAAATGCTTGTAGCCAATTTATGTTTTGTAACCGGCCTCAACAGTAAAAAACCTTAAAGCCAATTTTTTCTCGAATTTCATGGTTTTTTTTATTTTACTTGCAAATAACTAACTTTACGACAAAATTGTACCCGACTTTTTTGTAGGGAATTTTATTTCCTACAAAAAAAGTTATGTACGAGAGTACCGTAAAACTAGTAGTTTTCGAGATAAGTCCAATTATACATTTTAAAATTTGACAAATCGCTGTTTTATCCAAGTTTTCATTACTTTTTTATAAAATTATGGCCAAAGATATATATGGGGCATTCCACGCCAAATCGGACAACGTTCTGCCTTTGCATCTCCGATTTTTTTAAAAATTTTTTATGTTATAGTACTCATTGAAAAAGATCTCCATGATTTTTTCCAATTTTTTTTGCCAAGCCGTTTTCGAGATATCAATTTTTGAAAAAAATCGCTCTTTTTTTTCAAATATCTGTAACTTTGCGAACAATGGGCCAATCGGGACGTTTTTTTTTTTCAAAATTTTTGTTATTAAACACACTTTTAGGATATAAAATCAAAAAAAAAATTTTAATTCTATTTCTATAAGATTTTCAAACTTTGACTTTAAAATGTTGATTTCCCAAAAACACGTAGCGATCGATTTTCTTGAAAATTTTTCTAAAAAACTGTCACTTATTTCCCAACTTTCAAGCCTGGTCCCGTAATAGGCAATCGATGGGATCCATTTTTTTTTTAATTTAAAAAATTATATGTTCAGTAAAAAAAAAGTTTTTTTGTAAAGTTTTATTTTTAGACGCCTTTTTATGAAAAAAAAAAACGGTGCGAAATTTTCTGAATGAACTTTCCATAAGATTTTTGAGTATGCAACGTTAGAATATGTTTTTTGCTTACAATTTTTTGTTTTACTTATTTATGTCAAAAAATTTCTAACATCATAATATCTTACGTCAAAACTACTTTCGAGGATTATATGACACGTGATAATTATTAATTAGTTTACAAATTGATCCTTTACTAAATGAACTCCAGCAAAATTAATTTCTAAAAAAAAGGCCATTCGGCAGCCGAACTGGAAGTAGATTTTTCATTGTTTATTTATATATTTAAATCTGTAAGGTAGACGGTGACGTTTAATGGTTCATCTAAAGCTTATAAGATCAATTATATTTAGGCTTGTCAATTTTGAAAAAATACTTTCTAAATACTTTAATGTTGAGATTTTAAAAGTGTTACACGGTAGTAATCAGAATTGGAACAGTTGCATAAATTTATTGAAAAGTGGAAGAACGAATGCAACAGCTAAATTTCAATAAATAAATAGGTAATTTTCTTTGAATATGAAAAAATAGTACTAAAATATAAAGCTCATTAGATAAGCTACATAAAAATATTAACAAAATTCAACTATTATGAATTACTTGAAAGTTATTAAATGAGAAAGTAGATAAAAATAGTTTTTATATTTTTCTAAAAATTTTGAAATTCATCAAAGTACTAGTAAAAATTATCTAAAGAGTAATCAACATAGCCTAAATTAAAGTAAATCAAATGAACATAAAGATTAAATTACCAAAAATAGATTGTCTCTTTAGGATCAAAAGTTATTTAAAGGTAAATCAAGAAAAGTTGAATTTTTTGAAAAATTAAAAAATCTTTAAACGACTATAACTTTGAATCTTTTCGTCCGATTGAGCTCATCTTCGAACTGAACCGAGCTTTTTAGCTAAAGAATATGCAAAAAAAGTTTCATTAAGATCGATACAGAATTGTGGACGCTATCGTGGGAGAACCGCGCGTTATATCGTATATATATATATATATATATATATATATACATATATAAACTTTTTCACCAATAGTATTTTTGGAACCTACTTGACTCAAATAGATATAAAATGTTAAAATTTTTGAAAAGTTGCGTCATGAGGACAAATACAACAGTTAGATTTTTATAAAATCTACTAATAAAATCAAAACATGTTCTGTTTTTACTATTTTGTAAGCACACCAAGTACATTGAAATTTTGTTATTCAATTTTTTTTTAAATTTTATGAAAATGTTCACCATGACTGAATCATAATAGGTACTTCGTATTTTATCGATTCGACTCTTTTTTTTTTTTTTTTTGTAAAAAATAATTTTTTTTTACTTTTAAAAAATTTTAATCATGTACTTGGCGCGACTTTATACAGAGAATCTGTTTTTGGTAGGATCAATTTGTAAACTAATTAATAATTATCACGTGTCATATAATCCTCGAAAGTAGTTTTGACGTATGATATTATGATGTTAGAAATTTTTTGACATAAATAAGTAAAACAAAAAATTGTAAGTAAAAAACATATTCTAACGTTGCATACTCGAAAATCCTATGGAATGTTCATTCAGAAAATTTCGCACCGTTTTTTTTTTTTCATAAAAAGGCGTCTAAAAATAAAACTTTACAAAAAAACTTTTTCTTTACTGAACATATAATTTTTTAAATTAAAAAAAAAATGGATCCCATCGATTGCCCATTACGGGACTAGGCTTGAAAGTTGGGAAATAAGTGACAGTTTTTTAGAAAAATTTTCAAGAAAATCGATCGCTACGTGTTTTTGGGAAATCAACATTTTAAAGTCAAAGTTTGAAAATCTTATAGAAATAGAATTAAAATTTTTTTTTTGATTTTATATCCTAAAAGTGTGTTTAATAACAAAAATTTTGAAAAAAAAAAACGTCCCGATTGGCCCATTGTTCGCAAAGTTACAGATATTTGAAAAAAAAGAGCGATTTTTTTCAAAAATTGATATCTCAAAAACGGCTTGGCAAAAAAAATTGAAAAAAATCATGGAGATCTTTTTCAATGAGTACTATAACATAAAAAATTTTTAAAAAAATCGGAGATGCAAAGGCAGAACGTTGTCCGATTTGGCGTGGAATGCCCCATATATATCTTGGTTAATATATCATCGAAAACATATAATCCCGGGAAAAAAGTTTTTCATGAAATTTTATAAAATTTCATAATATTTCACCAATGAAATTTCATGAAATTTTATGCTGAAAATGGCCTGATGAAATTTTATGAAAATTTATAAAATTTTCTGGAATTTAATAAAATTCTTCAGTCACCGTTCATTTTTCGAAAAAAATATTAGGTTTTGCAAAAAATCTGCAACTAAATCTTTCGCATTAATCTAATGGGTGGAGGCATTACGGTGACACACTAATTATAATTTTTATTGACGAAAAAATCCTGGTGACTTCTGGGCTCGAACCTACGTCCTTTCGATTTTAAGTCTTTCCTAATATTCTATGAAATTTGATAAAATGTTGTAAAAAGAGACAAAATTTCATAAAAATTCATGAAGTTTTACACAATTGTTGTCAAGATTCTGAGGATTTATTGGTATGAACTTTCATAAATTTTTTCAAAATTTTATGAAATCTTATAAAATAATATGAAACTTTATAAAATTTCATAAAATTATACAAAATATCATAAAAATTTTACATATTCACTACAAAGATCCGAAAGAGTATTGTAAAAATTTTTTTCTGATTTCTAAAAATTCTTAAAATTTCATGAAATTATGTAGTTTTATTGATCTATGAAATTGTAAAAATATTTTCAAAAATCAATTCGAAACCAACAGATAATTTTCATAAAATTTAACATAATTTCATGAAATTTCATAAAATTTTGTAACTTTTCGTGTGAGGCCAAAACTTTAATTATGTAAAATTACATGAAGTTTTATAGAATATTATAATATTACATAAAACCTCATATAATTTCATCAAATTTTATAAAAATATATGAAATTTCATACGATTAAGTCTTTGGAATCTTCATAACAATTATGTAAAATTTTGTAAATTTTATAAACCATTATGAAGGTTTACAAAAATTTATGAAATCATGCGAAACTTTATGAAATTTTATAAAAACCAAGTTTTGGCCTTTCACGAAATTTCACAAAATTTTATGAAATTTTACAAAATTATATGAAATGTTGCAAAATTTCATAGAATTATCTCCCAGTTTCTGATAGTATTTCATAAGTTTTTTTCAAATTTTATAAACTTTTATAAAATTTTGTAAAACTTTTTAAAATTTCACAATAATATATATAATTTCATACTACTAACTTGGGATCTCAATAACAATTATAAGAACTTTATAAATTTTTATAAAATTATATAGAATTTTATAAAATTATATATAATTGCATAAAATTTTATGAAACTTTATCAAATTTCACAGAATTTCACAAAATTTCATCAATAGAATTTCTCAAAATTTGTTAAAATTTTGTAAAATTTCATCAAATTCTATAAAACTTCATGAAATTTTATGAAACAATTTTTTCCCGGAATGTTATACGAAATCCTCTCCTGTTACACTTCCTTTGTCTTATCTCAACTTAACTCAAATGCTCTTGTTTGACTATCGGAAGCTTATTTAATTACTACCTCTCTCAGTAAAAAATAATTGTTTCATACTTTTTATACTTACATATGGATGTGTCATATATATTTTCATATTTTCTTCTTATACATTATATATGCTTTCAGCGATGATTTCGTTAAACGCTACTAAATTCTTTGATAAAACAGCGATTTTTAAAATTTTAAAATGTTTAATTGGACTTATCTCGAAAACTACTAGTTTTACGGTATTCTCGTACATAACTTTTTTTGTAGAAAATAAAATCCCTACAAAAAAGTCAGGTACAATTTTGTCGTAAAGTTAGTTATTTGCAAGTAAAATAAATAAAACCATGAAATTCGAGAAAAAATTGGCTTTAAGGTTTTTTACTGTTGAGGCCGGTTACAAAACATAAATTGGCTACAAGCACATTCAAAGAGATAATATTCCTCTGTTATTTCCGCCTATGGCTGATCAAATATCTTGAAATGCCGCAAAGCTATAGATAATTGAAATGAAAAAATTAAAATTTACGTGTTAATTAAATGGGAAAATTTCAAATTCATTTAGCGAGTACTTAAAATCAAAATTAAGAGCTCATCTTTGGTGAGAATTCTTTTTTCAATGTGTACAACGATATTTTGACACGGGACTTAGAAAAAAAACAATAGTCATCTCAAACGAAGCACCCTAATATATATATATATATAAATGTAGGAAATATAATTGTCTACAAAAAAGATTCCATAGCATTTTATGATAAGTCCTACACGCTAAGAATTTTATGGTAATGATTCTCATCGAGGATTTTTAATAGTTACCATACTGTATAGTAATTTTAGAATTTTATACAATAATGCTATTAAAAACCATCATATGATGCTAACTATTAATATCCCCGAATAATAATCACTCTCACCAATAATAGTAATCACTCACATCACAGATAGCAACATTTATAATTTTCGGTAACAATGTTTACTATACCGCGATGGTAATAGTTACTATCGCGTATGTAAAAGTCACTTAGCAGCTTTTTAGTTATACACTTAATTATATATATTATTATAAGCGATTATATATATATAAATACATTATATATGTATACATATATAAGGTATTTATATATACATATATACATATATATATATATATATGTATGTATATATATACATATATATATTTATATATATATATATCTATATCTATAAAATGACAGGTCTTTTTTTTGAACGCGCATCACGTAAAAACTACTGAATATTTTGACATGAAATTTACACCACAAAATTCTGCGTATTTTAAAGAAGGTTTTAAACTATATATTATTATGATTTTGATGAAAAAGACTATAGTTTTATAGATTTTGTTTTAATAAATTTTATCGATTGTCGATTGTTCTTTTTTTTTTCAAATAAAACAAAAGAACATAATATACATGAATCTGTCCTTTTTTTGACATGAAATAATTTTATTTGATTTTCTAATTAATGTAAAAGTCCCTATATACGCTTAGTATCATTAGTCGCTCACTTTAACTGTTGAAAGCGTTTTTATAATTTTTATAAAAATAAAATTTCAACTGGAATAATTAGTATTGATGAATAATTATTTGTGAATTTAAATACGTTAAAATATCATGTATCAAATTGTTTTATAATAGATTATAAATTCAAATTAAGTGACTGTTTTCAAAATCACGCTCTGCCGGGCATTATTCGCTTTAACGTTCATTCGTTAGATTGAATTTAGGATCCGTCAAATTTTGTAAGAATTGTTAGAACTATATCTTATTATATATATTTTTGAAATTCATGAAATTTTATATTATGGAAAAATAAAGTTTCATAATTTATAAATTATTTTCCAAATCAATAAACTTATCATAGTTTAATCGATATTGACTTTGAGCGAGTATAGAGCCATGTGTTGATCGAGTAATATTACATGACAACTTTAAGTGAGTGACTACGAATACACTCAAGAACCTTGCTTAAAAAATTAATAATAATTAATTATTAACATTATTTTTCAAACAAAAATCGGTCTGTCGGTTGACCCTGCGGGCCAGCCCCAAAACTTCCCGCGTTATTCGAGCTCCTGGAGCTCGAAAAATTGTAGTAGATACATTTTCGAGCTCTTCGAGCTCGAAAATACTTTTGTATGCTTTTGTTTTCAAAAAATAACGTATTTTACAATTTTTTCTACAACGATATCTCGAGAACGAATAAACCGATTGAGACGTTTAAGGTGGCAGTCGACGCGTTTCATTGAGTTCTATAACTGATTAAATTTTGAAATTGATTCATCGAGTCATTTTTGAGAAATTTTCAAAATACTAAAAAAAATTTTTTTTTTTAATTCTTTCGACAACGGTTTCTCTTGAAAGAATTAACCGATTTTGATGTTTGAGGTGGCATTCGACGCGGCTTATGAATCTCCAGAGCCCGGTCTATTTTGGAATTAATCCATCAAGCCCGTAAAAAGTTATCCAAAAAAAACATTTTTGAAAAAAGTTTATTTTTGGAATATCTCCGAACGAGCCCTACCGATCAAGCTCAATTTTTTCTCAGCTTCAAGATATTAAAAAACTGCGTCGAATGGCACCTTGAAGATCAAAATCAGTTCATCCGTTCAAAAGTTATAGATATTTACATACGCACGTACGTACGTACATACATACATACATACACTCGGACATCATCGTGAAATTAGTCAGAATAGCTTCCTAGGACCTCAAAACGTCGACTTCTGTTGGAATGTCGATTTTCACAAATCGGACTGAAACCACTAACTTCCCGAATTTTTGAAAATTTGCAATTTTCTTAGCGGCAAGTTAAAAATTTTATTTTAATACTTAAAACTAGAAAAAAACTAACAATATGATTTTTCATTTTATTGATCAATTTATATTGAGTGATTTAATCTCACTCCAATGAAAAGTGAGCGGATATAGATGAGGCTTTTACCTTAATA
This sequence comes from Microplitis manilae, assembly GCA_030273425.1. Lineage (NCBI taxonomy): Eukaryota > Metazoa > Arthropoda > Insecta > Hymenoptera > Braconidae > Microplitis > Microplitis manilae. The sequence continues at coordinate 21,024,545 of CP092722.1, read as the reverse complement.
TTTTAAAAAGTACTGAAAATACTTATAATGATCATCATCAAATTCAATTTTTGTTTAAAAAAACAAAAATTTTATTTTAAATGTCTGATAGTAATTTTAATGTTGAGAAATTTTATGGTTACACAGATAATAGTTTCGATAAAAATTTTTTATTATATATATATATATATATATATATATATATATATATATATATATATATATATATATATATATACTAGCTGTGAACGCCCGCTTCGCTGGGTTTTTTTTTGGTTATGTTTTTATTTATATGTTAAATTTTTTGCTCTGAAATTTCGAAAATGATTCGATAAGTTCTAAAATATTTGAACGTCAAATATCCTTTCAAATTAATTTCGATAGTTCTAAACTATTTTTCGATCGGGCTATTCCTATTATTTTCATATAACTTACGACTTTAACATATATATTTCAATTTTTATGACGTTTTCCAAACTTTTAATACAATCGGAAGCATCCAACATTAATGAAATCATTTTTGAGTAATTTAATTTAATGAACTTTAATGTAATTTAATTTAATGTATTTACATTTACATTAATGTAAATACATACCTATATATATATATATATATATATATATATATATATATGTATATATATATTCGAAGTTTCTAGAATGATATTTTCAGAACCTTGCAAAACATTCTAGACCAATTAGAATCATTTTTATGCGATTTGAATCAACTAATTATAATTTGGAGCTTTCCGAATGATTATCCAAATATCCGCAACAATCTAGAACATTCTAGACTATTTAGAATGAATGTTGAGTGATTTAAATCAACTAAGTGCGGTTTGGAGCATTCTAGATGTGCCTCGAAATTTTTAGAACAATCTAGAACATTTTTGACTAATTAAAATTAATCTTAAGTAATTTAAATCAACCAAATTCATTTTAAAGCATTCCAGATTAATTAGAATTAATTTTCGAATAATTTGGAAAATTAATTTATATGTTAGAACTGAGTTTTCAAGATTATTTCCGAAATGTCTAGATTATTCTTGAAATTCCTAGAACAATCTAGAATATTCACAATCAATCATAGATACATTTTCAAAGTTCATATTATTTTAACCCCCATATCTTTCACACCCTCATAATTATCAATCCACAAACACCTCCTTGCACCATGGGAGACATGACTACTACCACATACAAACACTATTCGTTCGCAATAGTTAGTTTCTACTTCAAATCATACTATAGGCACAAACACCTCCTCTTTTATAATATATATATACATATGATAATTTATATTAGTAATACAATTTTTATTGCCCGCGAAGCGGGCGGGATCTGCTAGTATATATATATATATATATATATATATATATATGTATATATATATACATACATGTATACATATATAAGGTATTTATATATACATATAATTTCTAACCATCAAAATGGAGGAAATTTTTTTTCTATCTTAGTCTTTTTTTTTTCTTTAGTCTAATTCTGAATTTTATAACAAACATTCTCATCGGGGATGATAATACTTGCCATACAAAGTTGTAATGATTACGATCACGAGATAGCAGCTACTACCATCACTCTATTGTGAACAATATCATCGAGTGATTGTAATATTTGTCATGGGATATGTTAATAGCTACTATTTTTGTGATAATGATTATTATACTCATTTAACACCCATGATGGTAACTATTGCCATCGTGTATTTTAATTAATCACATATTATATTGTGAATCTTACAATAATTATGAGATTAACCGATATCACAAGAAAAAAATTAATTTTACCACCATGAGATAGTAATCATTACCATAAAATTCTTAGCGTGTATAGTTTCGCCGAAAAAGTAAAATGATCTCGAAATTTACTCTAACTTGACTTTGAGCTCGAATAACTTTTGAACAGACGGACTTATCGAAAAATAATAAGAAAGTTTTTTTGTAGAGCGATAAATTCTCCACGAAAATGTATGCTGGGCTTGTTCGTACAATAAGCCATTGCCAAGTTAAATAATTCCAAACTAAAAAATTATTTTTTTCTATGTTATTTAAATGGGAAATCAAAAAACCCGATGAGCGACCTCTTAATATTAATATTAAGAACTCAACCTTTACCAGAATTTTTTTTTTTTCATCATCTTTAACGATATTTTCACGGTAACTAAAGAAAAAAGAATTAGTTCTTTTTTTTCGCCCACCCTAATATACATATGTATCTATATTATAACATGATGAAAAATTCGACATCGACTGGTGGTTTTAAATTGGTTGAAGATAATAAATAATTACCTGTCGAGCAATTTTTGGTGACATCTATGATCACAATTCTGACTTCGACCGAGCAATTGATCCAACATATGGATTGTGAAGAGAGATCCGGGATGAACTTCGTCTTGAACGGCCGCGTTGATGTAATTGAACGATTCGACTCAACCAAAAAAACAATTTCAAATCCGATTTTTGAACATTTCAATTGTACGCCGTGAAGAACAATTCGAGTGTAAAAAACGAACAACTAACCGCGACGAATAAATCGCTTCTCGTGAACAAGTAAACAAGCCGAAGCCTCGGCATGAGAACTGAATAAAGTGTACGACCGACTTATTTCGTTTAATGAACAAGTGAAACGCGTTTGTGCAAATGATAATTAATTTAATAATTAATTACACGCAATAATTATGTGATAATAAATTACGCGTTACCGAAATATCAAATATTATTTTATTTTATCTTATTTTATTCGAGTGTTTCTGATAATTGCGGATTATCTCTTTCTCATTTGTTGCGGCAGCCGAGTCTTGCCATGTAAAATACTCTGACGTCACCGGTCGAGTATTTTGTTAAGAACTACGTCGTGTGTGATTGTGAAATCGAATAAGTATATTTCTATTTCGACAACTGACTGTTATTTTTTTTGAGCAATGAACTGACTGTTTTCGATCAATTACATTTTTTTTAATTTTGTTTATATCGAGTCAAGCCGACCACGGCATTTAGTATTTTTTTGTAACCAATAATCTGTGTAAAACCGATCAATTATTTCTTCTGTTCAATATACGATTAATTACTTTGTTAATTCTCATCAATTATTTTATCGTAATCTTAAGTGCCTGATCTTTCCCCGATCCGCCACGTTGAGCCAACATTTCGACAATTGTTTATTGGTGAGTCTATAATCACCTGGCGCCCAACATTTAAATTTTTGAACAAGGTTGCCACATAGTAAGTGTACTCGGACTTCACTCCGGTAGATCTCCGGTGGTGAAAAACCCGTTACAGTATATATATATATATATTAGGTCGTCCGTTATTTCACAAATTGATTTTTCTTTATCGGTCGCCCCCTGAATCTTTAGTTTATGACCTAAAAAATAATATCCGATACAAACAGGCTCTCAATTTTCACATTAAACCGTGCCGACATCATTTTATATTTCCCATTTGAATAACATGGGATTTTTAGACTTTTGACTTTTAATTTTTTTTTCTCAGAAACAAATAAGGATAAAAATTTGATCGAAGCATATTCTGATAGGAAATTGAACGGTCTACAGAAAAGTTACCTAATGAATTTTTGATAAAATAACTCCTGCAAAAGTTATTTAACGTTAAACTTGTGCTTGTTATCAATTCTATTTTCATTTTTACCTTTCTCGGCTATAAAATCGTTGAAATAAAAGATAATTATTATTATCACTAGAGTACCGATGATCATTCATGTATGTTTCATGTCCTAAACAGAAAACCAACAGGAAAAAAAACATTGTTTTATGATAAATAAAAAAATAACATACCTTTCCTCATACAGACAAATTTTAAAATGAGTTAATGAAAAGTGGTGAAATAAATATGTGAAAATTTCTTTGTCTATTTTCTCCAACGATATTTCTCGAACGAATGAACCGATTGAGACGGTTGAGGTGGCAATCGACGCGTTTTATTGGAGTTCTAAAGCGGATCAGATTTTGAAATTGATTTATCTAGTCGTTTTTGAGAAATTTAAAAAAAAATTTTTTTTAATTCATTCGTTAACGGTTTCTGTTGAACGAATAAACCAATTTTGATGGTTAAGGCAACATTCGTCGTGGCTTATGAAATTTTAGAGTTGATTAGATTTTGGAATCAATCCACCGAACACATTAAAAGTTATTCAGAAAAATTATTTAAAAAAAAATTTATAACAGGTCTATGCTGTTACTCTGGTCTAATATATAAATATATATTTTGTTTTATATAATTAGTGATATATTGTCTCTGTATAATTGATTATATCTGGATGAATTTATATGTTTAAATCTGCACTGAGAAAAAAATTCTCTTCGGACAATTAAATTGGTTTTGTTAAATTTTTTTGAATTAATATTCAATTGAGACAGCTTAATTTTATTATGGTAACAAAATCTATTTTGCCATTTTTAACAAATGATTTAATAGACTCTATTTGGTTGACGTTAATATTTCTTTTGCTACGATAATAAAATCATTTGGTAAAGTTAAGAAAATATTTATTTGATAGACAACTAAATTATTTTGTAGTACCAACAAACTCGAATATTAAAGCAAAATATCATTATGTTAACTCTAATAAATATTAGTTAGACACAAAATAATATATTCATTTAGAATAAATATATATATATATATATATATATATATATATATATATATATATATATAAATATATATATATATATATATATATATATATATTTATTTGATGTTAATAAATATATATTAAAACCTAATGATTATTGATTTAAAAAGTTGTGGTGCTAGGCAGCAGTAGCGGGAATAGTTCGGTGCTCGTCACTAGATCGCGCCAACTTTTTGTAGTGTCTCTGGTAAGACACTTATATCAAAGTTATTATATTCAAAACTTGAAGCATTTATGAAACGGGTTCTCCTCTAATAATTAGCAGAGCTATGATAACCCTTTTTGATAGTAATATAAGGGTATCCTGTATTACACTGGGACATTAATGTTTGATATTAATGTTTTCTTGAACAATTTTTGTCACAATACATAAAAAAAAGTACTTGTCAAGGAAATAAATTATTTTTGTACATATGCATTTATTTAATTGTTAGATAAATATTCTATCATTCTAAAATAATATTGAATTATTATTACTAACTCATTCTCTAAGGCTCACTAATGTATTTCATCATGCCTACTTTATAAGCTCTACAGGTAATCAATTTGATTTTATGATTGCTACTTAACGCGTAGTTATCTTTACTAAATATTTTATAGTTTCTAATAATTTGTTTTGTTGGTGGATTATAAAATATTTCGTTAAAACAACCAAATATATCATTGGCAATGGGCAATCAAATTATTTCGTTGTCATAACTAAAATTTAGTTGTCAGAAGAAATTTTTTTTCTCAGTGTACGTTCCTGTAATATTTTATTGATTAAATTAAATTAATCATTTTTAATAAGTTAGTTTTATTCGATGTAACGGGAATAGTCAAACAGATGACGATGCATGCGACCCGGGCCACGACGATTCTCTCACAGGAAACCTGAGATGCAGCGTCAACATTTTGTCAACTCTGTTGGCTCTATTATATTTTTATAACAACTATACATTCAGTCCTTTGAGAGAACTCATGGAGCTCTAGTCGCTGCTATCCAGTCATAATTAGTAAACTACACAATTAATTCTAAATTAATTCAACCTTATTTTGGGGTGTCGATGGCACCCCCGATATTTTCACCTACACCATGACCTGTCCATAGCACTATTACCACCCAGGGGCGAGCGCTTATCAGCTGTTCCACCCTGTCCTATAACTCTGAGCACTCAACAGCATTTCGAGTTTCTTTTAAGTTTCCTGTCGATTTTCTTACCATTTACCTGCTGTAATAAAAATATTGAGTTGGAACTGGTGTGACGTTTGCTACGTAAAAATTAAAAATTAAAAGTTAAAATTACTGGGTGTTTAATGTCGCAACGCTGATATCTCTAACGAAAAACAACCCCAAGGCCCCAACTCTCTCGAATGTCCCACTTATGGTGAAAGCATTGGAGAGATCTGGTGGCGTCACGAAGTGAATGTCCAAGGGTAACTTTCCCCATTTGGTACCATACATTCGTTTTACTTTCTAAAACATCCCTTCCGAAGACTCAAGGTGCGCATTAGACCCCTAAAATCTGTATTTAAACCCCCGAGAATCTTGCAAAGGCAATCAGTCGCCCTTAGTTGTAACCAAATAAGACTGAACTCAGTAGTGCAAGCAAGTCTGTTCTACGCTCGAATAATACCATCATCCAGATCTAATTGGTACAGAGAAGTCGACTCACCAAGCGAATTGAGCCTCCTGTTGACAGCAGCAACGCTCAACTTGTAAGTACCCTGCAATCAATTCACTATAAAAGAATTACGCTCAGCGAATAAACGCTCCGTATGAGTAATACTTCCGCAGACAACGCCAACTTGTGAGTACGGTGCGAAAGTCGATTTGCTAAAAGGAACAACGCTCAACTTGTGAGTACGTTCCGAATCTGATTCGATTCGCGAATAGACTTGTTCATTGCAAGTGACTGGATGATTCACGGGTCACACCAAAAGGGGTAAGCAAACGCACTACTTTAAATCTACGGCATTACTAACACTAGATTGTAACAGGAATTTATAAGCATTTCGAACACACTGGTAACAGATTATATTCTTCTCTTTTTCTACAACAAAATTCATCATTTCCTTAAAACCTTTCACTTTCCCAAATCGTAGAGAATAATTCTTTTGGAGGTCTATCCGGCAGCCTACCTCTCTTTTATTCCTATTACTCTAGAAGCCACGTAGGGTAAATAAAATTAGGAACCCGATAGAATTAGCATCCGAAATACTATCAACCTAAAATCACGTCCATCAAGGTAGGCAAATAAAATACTAATCATAATAGCGCGGGTTACGACACATGTATGCAACAACCCTCGATGTTGAATATGTTGCTTTGATATATTTTTAAGGTCTAAGTTGACGCGTATTAATTAACCCGAAACAAAGTAATCCAGTATTTTCTATTATTGATTTCTCTATTGCCCATCGATAACCGCGGATTATGTAATTAAAGTATTAAAACACCTACCCTGGACGTGACACCGGCAACGAAAATAAATTAAATCGTGAAAATTAAATAAAATAATAATTTATAAAAGAATCGACGACCACGGCCCACCAAGGGTTTATAGACACTTCAACGAGGCCAGACTTAGATTAAATTCATTAATTAAAAATGATTTTTATTTTTAATTAATTTGGGATAATTTCCCAAAACGTAATAACAAGCTAAAATGTATCGTTTTTATTATGTAACACAGTATGTGACAGAAGAAATGTATAGTATCATGCATTTTTCAATATATTGGACGTTATATATTGCAAAATATACGAAGTACCATATATTTTGCAATATACTGGGAAGCATATATCAAATATATTTATCATGCTATATATTTTGTTCACTAAGCTTTAATTTTTTACCTTAAACGTTATGTTTTGACTAACTCTTCCGATAATTTGATAGCCCTGAATGTTTGGACAGAATCAAGAAAATTTTAAAATATGGTTTTGATTCCAGATAACTTATACATTTCCCAGTATAATCCAATTCCGTCAGTTATATTTTATTGAGATCTTTTAATCATAAAGGTTCATATAACTTTGAAACTAGATATTTTAGATAATTTTTACCTAATGTATCTTAAAGCTGACTTGAAAAGCTTCAACTTTACCTTAAACTTGAAATTTTTACTATCTTACCCCGGGAAAAAATGATCAGACCTGATCATGCCTGTTCATGTATGATCAGGCCTAAAATTAGACCTGATCATGCCTGTTCATGTATGATCAGGCCTGAAATCAGACATGATCAGGCCTGATCATACCTGTCCCTGCCTGTTCATGTCTGAAGCGTTAAATACACTCAGGCCTGATCATGCCTGTTCATGGCTGTTTATGTCTGTTCATGTCTGAAGCGTTAAATACGCTCAGGCCTGATCATACCTGTTCATGTCTGTTCATGGCTGTTCATGTCTGGTCATACCTGTTCATGTCTGGTCATACCTGTTCATGTCTGAACCGTTAAATACACTCAGGCCTGATCATGCCTGTTCATGTCTGTTCTTGGCTGTTCATGTCTGCTCATAGATATAAAATTTTGTTGACCAAGAATCTATCACATATAAGATTTTCATTCATTAAAGTTCATACGAAACTTACTTTTCAACTAAACCCCTTAGGTCAGTGGGTAGCGAGTTAAGCTTGAGAGCGCAAGGTCTACGGTTCAAATCCTGCACACGCCCGAATTTTTTACTTTTTTTTTATTTTTATAGTAATAATTTTATATAATATAATATAGTTATGCATAATTATATATAATTATATAGGGCCATTTTTTATATATAATTTTTTTCCCGGATGGGCATGAACAGACATGAACATATCTGATCGGTTCTGTAACATTTAAACCGTGGACAATTCAACCTCGACAGTTCAACCGCGACACTTCAACCGGCGACACTTCAACCGAACGACACTTCAACCGTGGACACTTCAACTGAACGACAGTTCAACCTAGCGACAATTCAACTGAAAACGATAAAACCAAACAATATTTAAACATTTAAACGAAAGCTTCTTAATTTTAACATGTACAGTACCATATTATAATATAAAAACATTAACATTAATATTTATTATTAATTAATCATTATTAAACTTTATTATATCATTATTATATCATATTATATTATATTATATCATAAATTATAATATATAACTCACAGATAATTATGTATCAAACTACATCATTTAAATTTAGTCATTATGCAATAAAACATAAATAAAAACATAAAAGAGTACTTAGTTATTTATATAAAGATTACAATGACAAAATAGAAGCCACATCATGTAAATATTTTAATTTTTTAGTGGAATCATACTGTCCAACAATATTTTTAAGCCGAAAATCAATGTCCATATACATTTTCTTTCGTTTTGGAGCAATATTTAATCCGGTGTTCGATTGAGTTATAAGTGTTTCAGTGATAGCCTGCTCGCACTTGATTACTTTTATATATTTTGACATTGATGCATGTGTAACTCGAACTTTCTGATTAAAAGAGTTATGCCAACCTTCAAGGCCATTATTGGATTTCATTAACTCTTCTAATACAGCCGTATAGCAGTTCCATAGATCCAATGAAAAAAATGGCTTCAAACGCCGTTTACCGCTACGTGATGGTACGCCAACCCAAGTCCGTTCAAAATAATTCACTAGAGGATCCAAAATAACTTCATTATCTTCATAGAATTTAGATTTTATTAATTCATCAAAAGCATCGCAAACATCACGTACAGGAACAAACGCAAGGGCCATCAGCATTCGCACATTTAAAGCGAATCTTACATCATTATTATAAGATTTTTGTAAGCCAAAAGATTGTACATGTCTCCATATGCATTGAGTGAAATGAAAGAAGCATCCAGCAATATCAACACCAGGAAAGCATAATGTAAAAGCATTTATAAAAGCAGGTTCAAAATCTATCATCATACGCTTTAGATTTTGATTAAGTAAACGATTTTTTAGCACAGACAAAACTTCAGAGTACGTCGACTCATTCTTATTAGGCATCAAAATATATACTAAAGGAAGTAGCTTACCGTTAAGAATACCATGGATCGTATACAGCTGTTTAAAGATTGAAGGAACAGATGAAAATGTTCCATCTCCAGCCCACTCAGTACATTCTGCCAAAGTTTTTATGTTCTGATCAGTGGCAAAAATCAAAAACCTAGACCGGTTACCACCACTATCGTGCAATAACATTTCGTGACCTTTAGCAGTCACAGTAACACCATCAGGTATGACTAAATCCTTACGTGATGATGAATCAGGAAATTTAACCTCATCAGCTTTACGTGTTCGTTGAACATCCCTTGTAAGAGAAGACATTTTCGGTAACCGTGCTGCGACGGGAGATGATACAGATGCAAGAACAGACCCAATAATACTTCCAGGATTCTCATCGGACTTATGTGCACGTTTTTTTAATTTATTAATCATAATCTTAGCTTCAACAGATGAAGAATCGGCTGCATGATTGTGAATTGGTAAATCACCAATAACATTACCTACGATTTCAGAATTAATCAAATATTTTAGCATAAATTAACAATTAAATATCAAATAACAATCAATTAATAAATTCAACGTAATTAACTCACCTGTTCGTTTTTCACTATCTGTACGAATAATTGCGGGACAAATCGACGATGAATGGTATGATATGCAACGCCAGGTTATGCTGCTTTTATTAATAGTTTTTTTATTATATAAATAACCATCAATATTGAGTTGTTTTTTATTTTTAGTAGATAATATAAACTTTAACGGCATTATCGCAAGTTGTCGCAAAATAATTATATAAATTAAAATGAATAAGCGTCAGTCAAGTGTATAAGCAGAAATGTCAATGTATAACCAATAAATGTGTCACGCTTTACAACACGTGGTTTTTTTACAATTTTTATAAATTTAGTATAATAATTTATTAATCAAGTATTTATAAATTTATTTTAATAGTTTAATATTTAAAATTTGATAATTAAATATTTAGTAATTTAGTTTAATAGTTTGTCAATGACGTAAATTGATAATGTTAAATCTCAGTCAACACCGTAATTAGAAATACTGATACATAACCAATAAACGTAAGTCGCGCTGTAAATCACGTGGTTTATTCAAGTTCGCATTTTTATCGATCACAGATTCGCCGAACACCTTATCGACTGAAATGAATGTGTGGTATTTTTAAACGGTACCGTTACTTAATATACGAGACAACACATATGCTTGAAATCGTACTATGCCCTTTTTTCACAAATTTTGGGTGGGTATTATTTTGGAAATAGTTCAACACATATGCTTGGAATGGTACAGTACCAGTTCATCAAAAACCCTGAATTATTTATTCTTCAGATATATTATCGCTGATATTTTGTTACAGATATTTGATCAGGGATCTTTTGACAGTTGAAATGTCGTTCGGTTGAAGAGTCCATGGTTAAAGTGTCGTTCGGTTGAAGTGTCGTTCGGTTGAAGTGTCGCCGGTTAAAGTGTCGCGGTTGAACTGTCGAGGTTGAACTGTCCGCGGTTTAATAGTCGCGGCACCTATCTGATCAGACCTGGTCAGGCATAGTCATTTTTCATGTCTGATCAGGCCTGAAGACTCAGGTCTGTTCATGTCTGATCAGGTCTGAGAATTTTTTCCCGGGATGATACTTTCAAAGTATTGAAAATTTCTTTTAATATAGAATCGAGCATCGTTCATGGTTTTTGAGTCTTGATAACTTTTACATTACCCATTAAATAATAAAATAATCTTTCAATTTGTTTACACTGAGTGATAATGTTATCCCTGTTCAAAAATATTGATTGAAAAGAATCAAAAATGATGGAATTCGAATTCTTTTCAATAATTTCAATTCTTTTGTTTGTATATATAAACATACAGTTTGTATAGAGTTACCGCTTTTCAATTCTTTTCAATCAGTATTTTTAACCAGGGATGGTAATAGTAATACTCTTTGGTTATAGTAACCCCCGAGTCAAAAAACAAATTCTAGTTCGGACCTCAAAATACTACGTGAGGTTTTTGAGGGACAAGTTGGACTTTGGAGATTGAGAACTGTGTAGAAAGTAATTCCATTTTAGGCCTCAATGTTGTCCTTACGGGCGATTTTACATAATTGAGGGCTAAATTGGTATTAAAAAAATTTTGCGTGGGCCTCAAAATCCTCATAAAATAAAAAAATTTATTGCTCCAGGTTTAGGCCTCAATTTCTTCAATGACGTAATCCATATATATATATATAGATATATATATATATGAATAAAAAATAATTAGCAATCGTATCCAAACATTTTTTTTTTTAGTTCAATTTTTTTTTTTTTTTTTTTTTTTTTTTTATTAATAATGCCATTCATTTTTCTAATTTTTTATTTATATACTATGATTATATTAGACAATATATAATCACATTTAGCAGTATTCTTTTACGAGTTCGAAAAAATTTTATCAGTTATGAGTTGAGGACCAAAAATAATTTTTAAGAACAGTTGTAACAAGCTGTCATAAACCGAACTTTTCTGAAGTATAAAAAATTAAATTATGCGTATTGATAAAAATAATATACAAGCTAAAAAATATAATGCTCACTATAAAAAAATAATAAACCTGAAAGAACTTCAAAATTGATTGTTTTAATTAAAATACAAAATTTTATTGAAGAAAAAATAATTGATATTGCATTCCTCATTATTTTGGAACATTTATTTTGTCGGACTTTGTGTACTAAAAAAAGTAAATACTCTAGGTTTAATTTTTCAAACAATTTTTAGGAGTCTATTTTTTTATTCAATTTGCAACTGAGATAAAAAAAAAATTATTTTTAAGAATTTCTAAAAGTTTGTCCAGGGCTATATAAAAACGAATAATAATAATTATTGTTAATATTATTATTATTATGAATGAATGATTGTATTTTATTTTACATTTAGATTTTTATATTTTCTTTTTTTTTTTCTCAACTCGAAAATTTTCTAAGTCCAGAAAACGGTAATTTATTTTGTAAGGGTTTTGAGACCTTCATTAGTATTTACAAACCGATAAAGAGTTTGAATTTAGACCTCATAATTCTCATTGAGGATTTTAAGTGTCAATATCGTATTATTTATCGTGCGGTAAATGAAAGATCAAAGGAATTGATATTTTTGAGGTCCAAACTAGAATTTGATTTTTGACTCGGGGCCATCTAATCATCAAATATAGTCAACCCGAAGAAAGCTTGGAATTTTTGTTCCTTTCACGGGTTCTTCTCCCACCCTTTAAATGTTGGTTTTAATGGCTTTGAGTATGTGCTCATTATAATATTATGGTGGTGAGAGAAAGAACTGGTGGATAAAAAATTGTAGATTATGAATCTATAGCAATACTTTATTTGCGTAAAGCTCATATTGGTATGTTATCTATATAATGTTTTGTCAAATCAACTATCTGAAGTTCTCCGAAAAAGTAAGTCATTGTCCGTTTCTTCCCTTACTCTTAGAAAACGAACCTAATTTAATACCATGACTACACAGTAACATGTAGCAGAATATATGCATGTACGAAATTAACATATTAGATTGATTGAATGAGAAACCTACTTTCCGTTTCGGCTACCGAATGGCCTTTTTTTTTTTATTATTATATTTACACTGTTAAAAATATTTTGAATTTTCGTAAATAAATTGCCATGAAATTTCAAAAATTTCTTGTACACGGAGAAAAAAATCTGATAATATTTTTTGTTTTTCAAATAAAAATTACTTTGTCGCCGAGGCAAACTAGAAACGGTCCAATAATATCGAAATTTTCCTTTAAATAAGTAAAAATTATAATCGCTTAATCCTATAAATTACTAAATTATAAGTAAAATTACTATGAGTTCTAGAGTACAAAACACAAGCATTCAATAAAATTTACTATTTGATTTAGTAAAAAATCTATTTTAGAATAAAACTTTCACTGAGACAGCTTTTGAATTTTTACTAATCCAGATTGTAAAATTAGTCTCCTTAAGTGTAATAATAAATTTTTTTTTTTCCAACGAGATATATATATATATATATACTGATGGAGTGTATTCTGTATATTTATTTATGGATATATCTCAACTGTCATCTTAAAATCCGCCATCTTTTTTTTTTGACCACGATGGGATTCGAACCTACGCCTCGCGAATAATCCAGTTCAAATGCAAGCGCGCTAACCACTCGGCTACAAGTACCATTCGAATTTCTCGAAGTATATGCCAAATATAAATAAAATACAGCGAACTCGAGATTATATCTCACGTATTAAAAGTTACAATCTCAAATAGTAATTTTTACTTGGTAAGTGGCGATTCACATTACCGATGTTTTAAAATCTACAATACCTCAAGAAAATTTTACTTGATATTATAAATTTTAGAATGCTCTAGTTCTTTTTACAATGTTTTCAGTAATAGTTTTAAAATGTTATGAAGTAAAATTAATAATCTTACAAATTGTACTAATCGGCATACAAATGAATAAATTTTGCGAAACTCATATAAATATAACTTGAGTAATGTGTGACTTTTCTGTTGTTTCCAGATAAAAATCACTATCTACTCTATTCTAATATTTTCAATTTCATCTACTGAATTTTACAGAATAGATAAAAATAAATATAAGTTTTACAGTAATTTATTGTTAATAAATTGTAATATTTAACTTCTACGCTTACAAATCTTTTTAACTCGGAATTGTAATATTATCAAAGAGATTTTTGAATATTGTTACTTCCAGAATGATCGCCCGTGAAAAATGAATCATACATGGCCATGCATGGCCATATATGGTTCATGCATAGAGCATACATGGCCATGCATGGAGCATACATGGTCATACATGAATCATGCAAGGCCATGTATGGCCATGCATGGACATGTATGACTATATATGGCCATGCATGGACATGTATGACTATATATGGCAGTGATTAATTGAACATACATGGCCATGCATGGAGCATACATGGTCATACATGAATCATACAAGGCCATGTATGGCCATGCATGGACATGTATGACTATATATGTCAGTGATTAATTGAACATATATGGCCATGCATGGCCGTATATGGTTCATACATGGCCATACATGGAGCATGTATGGGCATACGAACTTTTTGAATACAGTCATGCATGGCCATATATGAATCATACAAGGCCATGTATGGCCATGCATGGTCATACATAGTCATGGATGACTATATATTAGACTGCTTTTTTTAGCGACTATTTTTTTTTTTCGCTCCCATCCCGAAATTTTGTTGGAAATACCCTCCAAAAAATTCCCTGAGAGTTTAAGCCCTTGATATTAATATAAAGTACTTTCCCAGAGCAGGCGAAGATTTCCCATTCAAAATACACGTAAACTTGGGTTTTTATGTTTCAAACTTCTGTAACTCCGTGGCATTTTATGACATCATCTCGCCTAAAGTCGGGATTTTCTCAGAATTGAATGCTCTTCAAAAGTACCCATTATCGCGAAGTCGTAACTCATACGAGTGGGGTAGTACGGACCGCTAAACTAAATTTTTTCATAGAATTCTTGTTTCTTCTCTCATTATCTCATAAACAACAAGACCTACAGAAAAAATATGAATAACAATTCTATAGAAAATTCAATTTTCTACAAAAAAGGTCCTTAGCACTAAATCACTACGATCGATATTTTCTGAGATATTAATTATTGAAGTTTACGTAGCATTGAATTCCCATAAAATGTCGAATCAAATCTTAGAAAATACTGATTTTTTATTTGACTCATATCTCAGAAAATATCGATCTGAGTGATTCGGTGCTAGGGACCTTTTTTGTAGGAAATTAAATTTCCTATAAAATTGTCATTTACATTTTTTTTGTAGGTCTTGTTGTTTATGAGATAATGAATGAAAAAAAATTAAAAAAGTTCGTATGCCTATGTATGGCCATATATGCTCTATGTATGACCATGTATGAACCATATACGGCCATGCATGGCCATATATGTCCAACTAATCACTGACATATATAGCCATACATGACCATGCATGACCATACATGGCCTTGTATGATTCATATATGGCCATGCATGGCCATGTATGATTCATTTTTCACGGATATAAAAAATTTGAGCTGACTATTACAATTACTTATAAACAGGATGTTGTAGTGAAAAAAAATAGAAAATTTTTTTGATATCACTAACAGCATATTGATGATTATATTTTGCTTTTTCGAAAGTGATTATATCCTTTCAATCTTACGTAGCACAAGTAAACTTCGTTGAAACTGTCGGTCGCATAGCTTAGTCGACAAAGCGTCGGTCTCTCGTACGGAAGTTCCCGGGTTCGAATCCTACTAAAGCGGGTGGTGTTATTAATAAGTCTAGCGTTTTTTCTCTGAATTAAAAATTTCCAATTCGATTAGGAATTCAATTATTCGCATATCTGATAATCTCTGCGTCGCCAAAATAATTAAAAAAAAAAAAAATTAAAAAAATTTTTTTTTATTTAGTTAAAATTTCTATACCTAGTCATATCAAGTCATGTATGGCCGTATCAAGCTATGTATAGTCATACATGGCCATGCATGGTCATACATGGCCATGCATGGTCATACATGGTCATATATGGCCATACATGGCCATGTCTGGCCAATTTACATACATGGCCATGCATGGAGCATTCATGCATGGCCATGTATGATTCATTTTTCACGGGCGTTGTGAAATAATTATAAATTGTTACCATTCTTTGTTCAATTTTTACTAATTTGCATTATAATTTTTACAAATCGTAAAATTTACAATACTGATTGTAAGAATCAATAAAAATAATGTAACTTTCCATTATTAATAGTAGTTTTTGGTTTGGATGTAAATTTCTCTTCGGAAAGTAATTTTCATTTGACAATTATCAATATCATCTAATTTTGAGCTTCGTTTTTTTCCGTGTAAAATTGATTTAAGGACAATATTTTCTGAATTTTTAAATTTAAACTTGAATTTTAAAATTCGAACTTAATTTTCAAAATACTTGATTGAAATTTACGTAGAAAATTTAAAAATTCAAAATATATTATTAATTTTAAAATTCAATTATGAAATTTAAGATAAGTTTTTTAATTTTCAAATGCATATTTTAATTTTAAATATCATTTGAAAATTCAGTTAAAACTTTTTATTTTTACAATAAAAATTTTGAAAATTCAAATTTTTATAATGGAACGTGATGCGTATTCGTTGTTGCGCATGTCTTAAAATTAAAAGTTGGCGTCCTAAATAGGTTCGTCACTATGACATCAACTGTACACGCGTGTAAACACGAAATTCAACTTGCATCAAAAATCTCAGCAACATCCTTCTTTACATCTATGGAAAAATATAACAATTGATTTATAACAGTTAAAAATGCATGTAGGTTATTATATTAATTTATAGTAAGCATTATTATTTGTTTTAATAAAAGATTAATAAATTTTTTATTAAACATTTCATCTAACCTTTAAATAACACATTTAACACGTAGTTCTTGGATATTCCAATTATTAAACAAATATTTATTACAGTTTTTGATGGTTATTTATGGATCTCACTTGAGTTTCTTCAAAGGTAAATATATAATTTGGATTTTCAATTATTATTGTTTCATATAAAACTTATATTTTTTTTTAATTAATCCAGAGTTTTTTTGGAAATTAACCCTATCAAGGGAAATAAGGTAAAAAGAGGATCAAAAAGGATACTTTCTACTTGCAACCTCGCGGTACAAACATTAGCCAGCAAGCTGCAATTATTATTTAAATAATATTTGAAGAACTAAAATTGATGTAAAAAGTAACAATCACACGCAAAAAGAGCAGTTGAAAAATTACAGTTTCTACTGTAAATCAGGGTTTCCGGGTAAAAATCTGTAAACATTAAAGTTCAAACTGTAATTTTAAAAATTTGTTATAGCAATAAAATTAATACAATTTTAAGCAGCAAATTTTACAGTTTAATATCGAGTTTGAAACTGTAATAATTGTTATTTCTGTAGAATTTACTGATAAAAAATTTAATTTCTACAGTTTCAGACTCGGAGCGCTATAGTACTAATTAATACTATACGAAACTGTAATTTTTCAACTGCTCTTTTTTCCGTGCACTAGAGTATTATTTATTTATCTACAAATTATAAAGTTTTAATTTATAAGTTAAATAATAATATGCAATAGTTTATTCTTAAAAAAATAAAAAATAATGTTTTTAGTGTTTGTTACTTTTAATGTTATACCTCAGAATTTATTTATCACTCAGTCGTTTCTACAATTTCAATCTAAAGTAAAAGTATTATTATTACTTAAAAATTATTCTTCAAAAGCCTATTATTATTCTTCAAAATTTTTAAAATTTTATATCATTATTAATAATTTTAAATACAGTTACTTAATTTTATAAGATAAAAAGTTTGTCAAATATTAATATTAATAATGTTACGTTCTGGCTCTAATTAAATTTAAATAAAAATTTTGGAAATTTTTTTTTTTGAAGTCTCGAATTGTTTATTCGCCACGGTGGGCGAATAAACGGTTCGACACTTCTTAGAATTACAAATAAATAATAAATTAATAAATCGTTACTTTGTTGGCGATATTATTTTATTCATCACCAACAATGTAACGGAAATCTCTTGCGATAAGAGAGTCGCCGTGGCTCGCGGATAGTCTAAACAGATGACGATGCATGAGACCCGGGCCACGACGATTCTCTCATAGGAAACCTGAGATGCAACGTTAACACTTTTGATAATATATAATACCAAGGAGCGACAGAATCAAGTCAGTCGATCACAAGATCTAGTAGAGCTAAGAACTCTACATAAACCTGCTGGCTTGATCCTGTCACTCGGACTTTAAGGCAAAAATATATATCCGTACTTTACCAAATACGCACTCCTTATTTTAACTTTGGGCGCTGTCATCGGCAGCCTAATAATCTCATACCTTATATTGGGCGCTGGTACCGGCAGCCTAATACTCTCACCTGTTTTGGGCGCTGATACCGGCAGCCTAAGCACTTCCATTCCGCATCCCAAAATTAATGCCGAGAAGCCGAAGAAGGTCAGGCAAAAAGGCCCAGTTCCGCCGGATCATTCGAACGATCCACGAGGATCTCGGTCGTTCAGTTCACCAACGTTCCCGCCTAGAGATCATTGCCGAGGAAGTCCTCCTCGATCCGGTAACGTTGGTCGTTCCAAAACCGGTTAACGAGTTACCAAGTTCTGGTATCGCGTCTAGTGAAGTTAGTGACCCGTCGAGCTCTTGCGGAATTGTTCATCAGCTGGAATCACTCGTCCTTAAGGAGGACCCGGGCCTTTCAGGCTCGTCTTGTTCAGAGGAACCATCCATGGAGAACCCGGCCTTCTGGACCGGCATCAACGAAGGTTGGCGGTTGATTCCAGTGGACGTTCCATCCGTCCATCCACCCAGTGGAAGCATCCCATTCCACGACCCTCGTTACGGGTATTATTCCGAGGCCTATTTCAAGGCCACCGGCAGGGACGAGTACGCACCGGCGGAAGAGAAGAAACTACGTAAGAAAGGGATTATTTGGGCCGACTTATGGAGCCCATAATCTCCACCATGGTAAGTCATAAAACTTTTTTTGAATAAAATATAAGAAGGTCAACAGCTGACGCACCTGGGGTCTATTGACACCCTAATGACGTCAACCTGGTCAATTAAAAAATATTCTGTCTGAATAATAAATAAGCCAGAATGTAACAATAAAAGAATTAGAATTTATTTTTGAATTCGTATTATTTGAAACCCTACCATTAGATTTAAATTTCAATAACAGTTCCTTAAATTTAAAAAAAAATAATCTTTTAAAATGAAGGATAATAATTTGAAATTTAAAAAATCATTTTGAATTTTACAGAAAAATTTGTATTAAATTTAAAAATTGTGTATTAAAATTCAATAGATGGTTTTGAAATTTCATTCGAAATTTTGAAAATTATAATTTTTCTCATCTTAAAATTCAAAATAAATATTTGAAAAATTATGTAGCTGATATGAAAATTCATAAATTGAACTTGAATTTTCATGACAGAGTTTTGAAAATTCATTGACAATTATAACTGAAATTTCAGTGACAATTGTATTTGTTAATTGCTTCAAAGACATTTCATGAAAATTCAAGGTGAAATTTCTAACAGTGTACTAATAATATATTATTATTATTATATGGATGGACATAGGTAAAGAAGATTATGCAATAAATAATCACTTAATCGCAGGGACCAATTTCTCGATGATTAATAAATAAATGAATAAAATTAAACAAAATATTATAAAATAAAAAAAAAAATATTATAAAAAAAAGTTGACTATAATTATAAAATAATAACGGCATGAAAATAAAATAAAAGTAATGATAAAAGAATGAATTGAACGATTGAGGTGTACACTATTGGATTTTCCAATATTTTTTATTACTCCTAACAATACAATGTAACAAATAATAATAACTAACTAGGATAAAAGTATGTACATAGAACGTAATAAAAAAATTTCTTCATAAAATCTACTAAAAATTGCGATAATTTCAATGAATAAATGGAAAAAATGATAAAATTTTCGAAACGTTGCATCACGAGGACCAATACAATCGTTAGATTTCTATAAAATCTACTTAAAAATGGCATCTGTCAGCTAATTTACGGTATTTTACAATGAATCGCAATAAAGTACGGCAAATTACTCATTTGCAGCATTTTTACCGTAAACACTGTACGTTTTTTTTATTTTTTCGGTTTTTACAGTGTAATACTTTCCGTTGTGGTAAAATATCGTAGGCTTGCCGCAATTTTATGGTAAACTACCGTTCTCTTACTGCAAATTTACGGCAAAACTACCGTATTTTTGCCGTAGAATAAAGAGTGTTTACCGTAAAACACCGTAAATTACGGCATTCTTACGAATATCGTAAATTATGGTAATTACCGAAATTTACTGTAATTGGGAATCAGCCAGGGACAATAATTCAATAAAAATTTTTTTAAAAATTAAGTTCCAATAAAAAATTAAAATAAAATTTTGATTAAATTATTATGTCAATTTATAACATTTCAACACTTCTTTTAGCGTAAATTATTTTATTATGAAATATTTTTTTTTTTACTTGAGTATCTATTGTTGTTCTAAAATAGAATCAATTATTTTAACTCAAATAATCGATTATTTCCATTTATTTGTTTTGAGATATCGATACTAATATCAATCAGTTATAAAATTGCATGATAGTTATAGAAACTATTAAGACAAGGTTATATTTATGATTATATTCATGATAAGTCAATTCGGTGCTTTTAAAACTTTATAATTACTAAAATTCATAATTAAAAATAATGCTGTAGCAATAAAATTAAATAATTATTTTACTAGCTATAAAATAAAACTATTGGAATGAGATTATCGTGTGTACTGCATCATTTATTAGCAGTTGAAAGATACTTTTTAGAGAAATTATTTGAAAAGTTGAGAGAATACGCAAAAGGATTCTGGTGTAGGTGTGGTTAATTCAATAACTAAAAATTAACTCAAAATTACAGATTATCAATTAGATGTTTTATTAACAATATGTAGACTTGAAAACCTGTGAGAAAAATACTTAAGAGCGAATGCAACTAGATATAGGGGAGCCTGGGGTACGAAGGCCCCCTTAAGTTGGTTTCTTCTTTTTGTGGCTTTTAACCATCAAATCCATTTATTTGATGTCTATATCGGAAGAATCAGTCGAAATTTTACAAAAAATCGAAAAAAAATTTTTTTTTTTTCTGGGGCACGAAGGCCCCTTCCCCAAAAAATTATTAGCAAAAAATTTTTTTTTATTTCCCGTTACGTTATGAGCTCTGTAATGTTTTTATCATATTTTAAGCCAATATGTGATAGTGAGGTAAAATGGACCACTTGCAAAAAAAAAATTGTAATGAAAAAATTATTTTTTTTTCCATTTTCCGTCAAGGTATGGCCTTTATAATGTTTTTATGACGTTTTAGGCTAATATGTGATGTGTGAGGTAAAATGGACCATTAAAAAAAAAAAATTGCCACGAAACCATTAACTTAACGGAAAAAAAAAAATTTTTTTTTTGTTACAATTTTTCTTTTAAGTGGTTCATTTCGCCCTACATATCACATATTGACCTAAAATATAATAAAAACATTATAAAGGTCATGACGGAAAATGAAAAAAAAATAATTTTTTTAAGTGGCCCATTTTACCCAACATATCGGCCTAAAATATGATAAAAACATTATAGAGGTCAAAACTTGACGGAAAATGAAAAAAAAGTTTTTTGCCTAATTTTTGAAGGGGGCCTTTGTGCCCCAGGCTCCCCTATACGTGATAGCGAATGCAACGGATGTAAGTTCGCGTATATTATATTCGACACGAGGTCGAGAGTGGTTAAACACGCGGAAATTAATATGTAATTAATTAAACACAAAAGACAACCGATTTATTCTCAATAAATAGCAGCCTTAGTATGCTGTCTAATTATTAAGAATAATAAAGCGTAAAGGCAGCGTAGTTATATTACAAGAGTAATTTACTGAACGAAGTGGTTAGTTGGATAGCTATATTGGTACTGAACAATTCAATATGAAGATGATGGCTTGAGCCGGCGTCTTCTTCTTCGTTGCCGCTCGATGGTGACGTGGCAGCCTTGCAGTAAGAGGCGAATTTTCCCATTTGCTTAAAAGCGCGCCAACAGGAAACAGTTGATAGCGAACACTCTCATTGGCTGACCAACATAAAACGAATTATGTGATTGGCCAGCTTGTAGCGGGTTTTCATGGCGTCTCGATACGGCTATGAGTTATGAATTGTATGTACCGGGCCCAAATAGCGAGTGACCCAGCACTATTCTGACTTGCAGTCAGTAGCGAGTTCGGCAATTCCCGCGCGTAGCGAAAGTACACGAAGCTTGACTAAAATGATCAAGCTCGTGACTGAACATTATTTATCTGTTTTATTTTTTAGAGGATGTCATCTTTAAAAGGAAAAAATGAATTTTTTTGAAAAAAGAAAATTTCTATGTAACTTTTAAACTGATCGAATGATTGAGCCCATATTCTAACTTGATCAACATAATTACTCATAGAATGATTGAGCCCATATTCTAACTTGATCAACATAATTACTCATAGAATGATTGAGCCCATCTTCTAACTTGATCAACATAATTACTCATAGAATGATTGAGCCCATCTTCTAACTTGATCAACATAATTACTCATAGAATGAGTGTGATAAATTTTATTAGAACCCTATAAGAATTGTAGGCATTATCGTGACGTCGAGGCTGGTTATATTACACATATCTATATTAAGGTGCTTTATAGAGCGACATTTCTTTTTTTTAAGTGCTTGTGAAAAAAATCATAGTACACCACAAACAAAAAATTTTTGCGCAATAAAAACAATTCTATCTTGACTACAGATCTAGATTGTTGAAAAATTCAATTTCCTCATTCAAATAACACAGGAAAAATTTTTTTTTCAAGCTATGAGTTTCTTTAGCTCGTTAATAGATTGATAGATCGAATAGACTAACACATAAATTTGTAGGAAATTGAACGCTCTACAAATGAAGTCTCTTATCATTTATAGATAAATCTACCCGTTCATAAGTTTTTTCAAGTTGAAGTTTAAAGCACGATAAATTTCGATATTATTTGACTTTTTTAGCGAAACTATTGGACTTACAACAAAATGTCATAGGACCTTATTTGTAGACCATTTAATTTTTTACAAATTATCTTTTGAAAATTTCTTAAAATTCCGATACGCTTTTTAGTTATTTGCATTTAATAAACATAAATTTCTTCAAAAAAATCGTATTCTAATTTTGAAAATTATAAAAATAAAAATTGTAAATGTTTTTGCTCAAAGTTTTGTATCTATGATTATCATATCATAAAAAAAAAATTTCATATTCACTTATTCAATATTTGACTGAGCTTCGATAAACATGATCCCGTTATTCAACAAATATTTTTCAGCGAAAGTAAATAATATCAATCTGTGATTGTCTTTTGAATAAGTACATTAATTTTTTTTAATGATCTGATAATCATAGATAAAAAACTACGTAAAACATCTGCCTAATCCCTAATCAGCCTAAAAATAGAATAATACTCATAATAAATAAGTAAGCAAGGTCAATAGCAATTTTTCCAAAGTATTAACCCGATAATGACGTCGACATCTTTTGGAATTATAATTTACGAAAGAAAAAGAGAAAGAAGAGTTAAAAATTGAAAAAAAAAACAACCCGGGGTAAATGAATGCTCCCGGACTCGTTTTCTGCGACAGCAGCGAGAGAACGCGGTGGTACACGAGAAGAAAAGAGAAGAGACGGGGTATGTGTGGAAGTATAGAAACCGAGTGAGAGAAAACAAGTTAGGAGAATAAGGGAAAGAGAGTGAGGTGAGATGAGAACAGAGAAGGTGAGAGGTGGTGAGGTGAGGTGAGAGAAGAGAGGACAAAGTAGAAGTGAAAGAACGAAAAGGCGAAGGACCCAGAAAGACCAATAGTCGCTTTTCCGAGTCGTTAACCCGCCGAGGACGCCCACGAGTAGCCTGAGTTGCTAAAATTCTTCGTCTTTTAGTTATTCTCCTTTAAATTTTTACCTTTTACTTAAACTTATACAAATATTCTGTATATTAATGAAATTTTTCTCAACTTACTACCAAGAACTGTAACACCGGTAGCAAAAGTGCCAAAGTATTCTCGGGCGATAGGTTAAATCTTCTGGAAATATCTGCGTACAACTTTATTCATATTTTTTGTTTATTTTTTTATCGTTTTATTTTTAAACTAAATAACGTGGCATTAACCCGAAGACGAGGCTGATGGCACTAACGTACGCCTTGTGTACGCGGCTTATTCATGTTCATGAGTATTTTCGTTTTTTTTATTTTTTTATTTTTCTTGTTGAATTATTACAATAAAATGACAATGATTAAGTCGTTTGATATATATAAATTAATTGAGAATTGTAAAAGAGGTTGAAAGTTAAAGTTTTCCCGTTGAAAAATAAAAAAAAAATCATAGTATGAGATTTTTATTTTCGGAAACTTTTCGGGGAAATGTTTTATTATAAATATCTGGGAGTACATAAAAGATAAAACTAAGAGAGTTTTTTTAAACGTTTATTGGTTTTTATATAATACATATTTGCTATTTCTTTCACACAATATTTTACAATAAATTATATAATTTAATTTACAAGTTTACTATCGTTTTTCTACCTACGGTAATTTTATGGATTTACTGTTGTTGCACCACAGATTTAAAGAATAAATAAAGATCATACGTTGTGAATAATAATTCCGTAGCAATTGATGGGTGATTTTATTTTATTTTAGTTAAAATACCGGTTAGTGACTTTATGCCGAGACAAAATTGAAGAATTTTAATCTAGTTTGCAAAAACTGATAACAATATAGACAAGCTTTAATTTAATGACAAATAGAAATTCAGATCGTGGTAACGGACGGAATAAGATTTAAGATAAGATTCCAGTTTGAATTAGTCTTGGAGATGCCGAATACTATTTAAAAATTACGAACATAAATTGATTCTTGTGCGTGTGCAGCTCATCGCAGAAATTAACAACTAAAAAATACGTTTTAACAAAATGAAAAACAAATAGACCGAAATGAAGCTTTACCTAACGACAATAAAATCTATTTATTATTAATGTAACCCATTTTCGATATACATATCACCCGAAATATAATAATATCTAACCAACCGCAGCGTATTTTTTTTTCTCCCAACGTTCAACTAAATTTTAAAAAATCGTTTTTTACAATAAACAATAAACATCAGGAAGAAACAAAATTGTTTTATTACATCCTTCCATTCTCATCCAATCGTCATTAAAATAAAAAAAATAATAATTTCCAGAGACACAATCATTCGTATCATTACAAAAATATTAACCACGAAAAGATCTTATGACAAAAGTAATTGTAAAAACCAAGTTAGCAGCAATTGAGTCATCATCCTGAACTGAAAAATAATCAGTGACTAATAGAGTACATTGATCTTGCATACAGTCATGCAAAATACAGTTTTAAATTAACGCAAAAATAAGAGTAAGAAGTTTTAGCGTCAAAAGTTTGGTACATACACAGATATTGAGAGTATACTATACTTACAACTACAAAGTAATATGGAGCTGAGTCGAGTTAAGTTGAGTCTTGAATCTGGTCTCTGGTCTCTGGTCCCAACTCTGGGAGAGAATATAATCCGAGATGAGAGTATAGCAGTATAGAGTAGAGGGACAGAGCGACTATTCTAGGAACGGACGGTTGTTGTTTGCGAGAGGAAGCGCCGCAGCGAATTGGCGGGGATTTGAACCCAAGACCTTGGACTAACCATTGCCCTCGATGGCTATATATTCGCGGCATCGTTGCAACTGAATAATTATTGACCAGCTCGAGGTCCTACCTGCTGCTGTTGATGTTGCTGTTGCTGGTGGTACTTGTGCTCCTGCTGCTTCTGCTGCTGACTCAACTACTGCCACTCACTTTAAACCGACCGTCAATTCAATTCTATCAATACAACTCAACAGCCGAATACTGCATCCGTACTTACATATGCACATACATGTAGACATATACACATATATATATATATATATATTTATGAGTATTTTAATTCAAGTGAGGTAAAAATCTTGACTTGTCTATCTATTTCTTATCCGCAAATATTTTATGTGTCTCTTTAGATGATTCTCGCACGGATCTCAGAACCCGCGAGTATCAGAAAGACAATTGTTTTTCAGTTACCAACGCGGAATGTACTTGTAAAAATAAAACCACTCTGTACTTTTGTTATCTAGATTTGTTTTTTTTATAAATACATATACATATGCGTGTTTTTTTCCCGGACACAAAGCAATATTTTTTTCTGTCAGCCTCAGATAAGTATTTTCATTCATGGATATTTATAAGGTTCATATTTTACATTATATCGTGAAGTTAATTGTTTTATTAATATTTTTTTAAAAACAATTGTAATTTATATTGAATGGAAATTATCAGTCAGGATGTTTGTTATTTATTATTTTAACATTTATCAAATTTTTTTCGAATATCTTTCTGAGTCCAAAAAATATTTCTTTGTTGGCCATTAATTGATGATTATTATTATTGCTTTAAAGAGATCATTGCTTTAGATTATTATAGGAATTATTGAGTAATAAAAATTTTATAACATCAATTTTAAGGGCATAATAATACAAATTTTTTTTTTAAGTTTTTCTGAAGTGTCTATTTTACCATCGATTTTTTAAATTGTATACATAGTTATTACACTGTAAAAAATTTGCGGAACGAATGCGAAGTGGATGACTTTTTATTTATTCACTTTTCCTTTTGGAGTGAAATTCATTACGAAGGGGAATTACGGAAGGTATTAATTAAAAAAAAATTACTAATACATAATAAGGTAAGTTCTATATTTGACATTCATATTGAGCACGGAAATAATTACAAGCTCTTTTTTATGTATTTACGCAAAACAATTTTTGAAAATTATAACCAGTTGATAATGAAAACTTTGATGCTTATAAAGTCAAAGAAATATACTTTTCATTTTCCATCATTAGTATAGTTTCACTGAGTCACAAGCTATCATATGACTTGCATGAACCATATCACAAAACATCGTATTATGTTGTACCAAATTACAAAATATTCCCATAAAAACTGTCACTACACGGAAAAAAATGAACTATAAAAATTGAGAATGACAAGTAATATAATGATAAAGTGATCAATATATACTATCATTTTAAATAGCAATTTTTTCATTTACGATTTAAACGTGAATAATTACAGGATAAGTGGGAAAATTTATTGTCTATGCAAGAAAAATTACTATTTGAACTTTAAAAATTGTAACTGACACTTAGAAAATAGACGACACGTATTATAAAATTTACTATTTGAATGGTAAAATTCCCCATATTGACAATCGGGTTCCGAGTTATAATTTCAAATAGTAATTTTTATAGTTTTTTTTTCTCCGTGTATACCTTTACGGAAAAAACTAATCAGCACTCATGAGAAACACTACCCAACAAGAAATGGTCCCAATACATATATTGGGTCCCAATTGGGAATTGCTGTGGTACGCCCAGTAAGTCTACCCCAGTCGGAACCCGATCAGGAACTTGTTGGGATATCCCAATGCCATAAATAGTTACCCAATCAATATAGGTTTTGACACTTTGAGATCCAATTAGGAACTTGTTGGGGTAGCCCAAGGCAGAAATTAGTTACTTGACATCAGGTTTTCTTGAGTGGGACCTGATTGGGAACTTGTTGGGAGAGCCCGATTCAAAATTGAATGACTTTTATTGCCTTTGCCACATTGGGATTCAATCGGGAACTTGTTGGAGTAGCCCAAAGCAAAAATGATTATTATTTTAATAACTTTCATGATTCATACACAATCTGAAATGCCTAAAATTTGTTGTTGAAAATTTTTTTTTTCAAAAAGTTAATAATAAAACAAGTTTTTTTTTTACGTTTGTACACCATATTTATGTAAAAATTACTTTTTTTTATCTGAATTGTTTGCAAACAATTTCATTTTATCAGATTGATTTAATTTTTAAATCAAATAATTTTTCACTTCTGCTGACCAGGATATTCTGTTTTGTGTCCCTCCCTCCCCTCTTTTCTATTTTTTCTAGTATAAGTTTGACTGAAATTTCAATTAAATTAATTTTTTCTTGATTTACTTGAAGTACCCTAATGTTTAAATTTGGTAATCTATTTGACCGTAAATTGTTTTAATTGTTTCTAATATTTAGTTTACTGGCAAAAAATTAAACAGAGTACAGAATAATAACATATTTACGCAAAAAGTACGTCGATCATTGCCGCACGGATTTTTCATTCCTTCAAGTTATTCTTTGGTATCATAATAATTATACTATTTACACTCACGCTAGCGTATACGTGCGTCAGCGCAGTGGATAGCATCAAAGATTTTGGATCGGAAGGATGCAGGTTCGAGCCCAGCAGTCATCGGGATTTTATGATCAATCAAAATCATGTATAATTCCTCTAAGTAACGCTTTTAATACAACAGATTACGTTTTGGATCTAATTAAAATTATTTTATTTTTTTTTTTGGAATTTAATATTTTTTTTTTTTATAGGAATCGTACGTCTGGAAATACGTAGGTCATACCCAATTGGAAACCTATACGGATTGCCCAATCGGGGCCCAAGTACGTTTCTGCGTTACATCCCAATGCAGGGTTCCAATCGGGCAACTTAATTAGGTCCCAAGTGGGTGCACTTAAAAATTTTTAGTCGGGTAATGCTTTAGTTTTTTGACGCAATAATGGTTTAGTGTAATTAATGTGTTTAGTGCCAGTTATTTGAGTTTCACAGTTGAGAAGTACCAACTATTCGGATTACTAATGAACACTATTGAAACCTAGTCAATACATATTACTTTCAGTAATATTGTAAGATTCACTAATCAGACTACCAATGAACACTAATAAAACGCTATGTAATACTAATCACTTCCAACAATGCTATAAGATTCGTTAGCTAGAGTACTAATAAAGAGTAACAAAGCATTATTAAAAACTAACCACTTCAAATAGTGCTGCAAGATCCATTAGTGCTCCGACTAATGAACATTAATACAACACTATTTCACACTATTCACATCCAATAGTACTGTTAGATTCACAAGTCAGGGTACTAATGGTCACTAACGATCACTAACAAAACACTTATCAACACTAATGAATTTTCAATAGTGTTCATAAATGTTTATTAGTTTTTTCCGTGAAGGTATAACTATTAAAAAATTCAATGTTTTTACTATGAATAATATGAAATTATAGTTTAGTAAATATCAAAAATATTCTATAAATTGAAAACATAATATTTTATGTTTAATTATTATTACCTGAATCTACACTGAGAAAAAAAATACTTTTATTGAGATCATTTACTTGATACAAGAACATAGATTCTTGATAATTTTCAAGAATATATAATTTTGTCTCAAGAATTCGTAGAATTGAAGGAAATAATTTTTATTTAATTCAAGTAAAGCTATTCTTTTGTTTATTTATAATATAATATCAAATTCATACTTTAACAAAAGTAAATTTGATGCTCTTTTCTCAAGAAATTGATAATTAATAATAATAAAATAAATATTTTGAACGGATTTCTTGAACCAAGAAATTTTTGTTTGGAAAATAGTATTTTTTTAACTTCCCGCTAAGAAAATCGACGATTTTCGAAAATTTCGGGAAGTTAATGTTTTCACCCCGATTTTCGAAAATCGAGTTTTCATCAGATGTCGACGTTTTGAGGTCCTAGGAAGCTATTCTGACTATTTTCGGAATGATGTCCGAGTGTGTGTATGTATGTATGTATGTATGTATGTGTGTGTGTGTGTGTGTGTGTGTGTGTGTGTATGTATGTAAACTCTTTGTAACTTTTGAACTAATGAACCGATTTGGATGTTTAAGGCGGTGATTGAAAAAGCATATTGGCCGTCAACTTTCCTGAAAATTTCAGATCATTTGATCGAATAGACTCGAAAATATCTGCGAATTACGAAAAAAAAAAATTTTTTTTTTTAATTTTTTATTGATTTCTCAGAAGTGACTCATACGATCGACTTCAAAATCCAATCAGCTCTAGTACTTAAAAAAACGCGTCGATTGCCACCTTAAACATCAAAATCGGATAATTCGTTCGAGAGTTATCGCGGGAGAAAGAAATGGTGAAAAACGGTTTTTTCTAAATATTTTCGAAACGACTGACGCGATCGATTTCACATTTTAATCAGCTCTAGAATTCAATAAAACGCGCCGATTGCCACCTCAAACGTCAGAATCGATCGATTAGTTCGAAAGATATCGGCGTTGAAAAATTAAAAAAATAACATTTTATGTTATTTTTCCCGGATAAATCATAATATAACCTACTAAAATGTGTCTGAAGTCATACCAACTCATCTTTTGTATGGTTACTTTCGATACATTATGTCATCGAACTTGGTTTTTAGTTTAAATCATAGTACCAACAATGAAATCGATAAAACGTAGTTTTCAATATTTTTCTCGGATATTTCCGATTTGATTGTTTCTCACATGAGTCAAAACTCATTTAAATCTTGATTTTAATCCCTGGCATTGATTTCTACCTGAATACACTTATTTTATTGAACATAATCAGGGATTAAATTTTAAAATCCGCTTCATTAATAATTCTTGATTCTTATATAAATTTACAAACTTCAGCATAACAGGCAACTTGTTAGAGCTTGAGAAGATCGTAAAAAAACAATCGCATGTGATAGCATTTTCGAGCTCGAAGAGCTCGAAAATATATCTACACTAATGTTTTCGAGCTCTTTGAGGTCGAAAACAGCGGGAAGTTTTGGGGCTGGCCCGCAGGGCCAACCAACGCCCAGATTTTTTTCTCAGTGTATCATCATTTATTAAAATAATTATGTTTCTCATACACCGTTACTTCTATTAAATATGAATTTATTGAAGTACTAAAACTCTGGACCGAAGGGAATGCGAATTGAAATGAAATCCACGTCACTCCGAAATCACTCTGCTCAAAAAAAAAAAAATCCAGATTCACTCCCAATTTTTTACCGTATTAAATACTTATTATTGATTTATTGGCAAATCTCTTAATTTGTTAGTAATTCGAATGAAAAGTAATTAATTAATTATGCTAATAATATTTTTTGGTTCCCCATTTGGTTTAGCCCTCCTTTGTCTCACAAAAATTAATAATAAAATAATTTAAATCTCGAGTTATTTATAAGTATGAAATTCTCATGAGCTGGTCATTAAGTGCGGTTAGCCTAATTTAAAATAAAAAGTGAATAAATACATATATCTTGTATATAAATTGAAAGAACTTACGAGAATTATCTCGCGTCATCGAGTAAGGTCATAGTATAACGACACACAAATTTATTTAGACAAGCATATTAATAAAATATACAACACTCATATGCGTACGCAAAAAATAAAAATATATATTTCGCACATTGCGTTTTAAAGACAACGTGTTTTCACATAAAATAAATAAAGTAAATAAAAATAAAAAATATTATAATGTGGGCGTTTACGTATGTATGTAGATAAAAGCTATTTTTTGGCGTGGACTCAAGTTCAAGTACCAGTTATTTTTTGTTACCCACTGGTGATTCCTGACCTTGCATAAGAGATATTCGATTTTAGCGAACAAATATACACGTTGTTAATGTATATATATATATATATATATATATATATATATATATATATATATTAGGGTGCTTCATTTCGGAGCAACATTTTTTTTTTCAAGTGCATGTGGAAAAAATCATAGTTCAACACAAAAAAAAATTTTTCGCGCAAGAAAAAAAATTCTATGTCGATTACAGACCTAGCTCATTGAAAAATTCGATTTTCCCGTTTAAATAACACGGGAAAAATTTTTTTTTAGCTTTAAATATTGTTAACTCCTTAATAAATCAATAGGTCAAATAGACTAATACACATTTTTGTAGGAAACTGAACGCTCTACAAAAAAGGTCTCTTATCATTTTTCGATAAATCCACTTGTTCAAAAATTACTGGAGCTCGAAGTAAAGTTGGAGATCTTTTTACTTTTACGGTGAAACTATCAGACTTATCACAAAACGTTAATGGAACTTTTTTGTTGGCAATTTTATTCTCTACAAATTATTATCAATGAAGTTTTTTCAAATTCCGCATTGTTTTCTAGTTATTTTCATTTTAATTACAAGCTCTTAAAAAAGTGGTTTTGATCGATTTCAAGAGCTCGACATTAAAATGGTAATAACTAAAAAACAATGCGGAATTTGAAAAAACTTCATTGATAATAATTTGTAGAGAATAGAATTGCCAACAAAAAAGTTCCTTTAACATTTTGTGATAAGTCTGATAGTTTCGCCGTAAAAGTAAAAAGATCTCCAACTTTACTTCGAGCTCCAGTAACTTTTGAACAAGTGGATTTATCGAAAAATGATAAGAGACCTTTTTTGTAAAGCGTTCAGTTTCCTACAAAAATGTGTATTAGTCTATTTGACCTATTGATTTATTAAAGAGTTAACAATATTTAAAGCTAAAAAAAAATTTTTTCCCGTGTTATTTAAACGGGAAAATCGAATTTTTCAATGAGCTAGGTCTGTAATCGACATAGAATTTTTTTTCTTGCGCGAAAAATTTTTTTTTGTGTTGAACTATGATTTTTTCCACATGCACTTAAAAAAATAAAATGTTGCTCCGAAATGAAGCAACCTAATATATATATTAGGGTGCGTCATTAAGGAGAAAGACTTTTTTTTTTTTGTGCATGTGGAGAAAATCACAGTTCAACACAAAAAAACATTTTTGCGCAAGAAAAAAAATTCTATGTCGATTACAAACCTAGCTCATTGAAAAATTCGATTTCCCATTTAAATAAAACGAATAAATTTTTTTTTTAACTTTGATTATTTTTAACTTGTTAACAGATCAATAAATCGAACAGACTAATACATATTTTTGTAGAAAATTGAACGCTCCACAAAAAAGGTCTCTTATTATTTTTTAGTAAATCCGTCTGTTCAAAAGTTATTAGAGCTCAAGATCTTTTTACTTTTCCGGCGAAACTACCAGACTTACCCATGCAGGAGCTGCCAGAGTTGAACAACGGGGCCCTCCTTAGCCCAGCACTGGGGAACCTAGCTTTGGCTCACCTCTATTGGCCCGGGCTTGGGCCAGGACTGGGTAACCCAGCCTTGGCCATCCAATGGCAAGCCAGACTTGGGCCAAGACTGGGTGACCGAGCCTTGGCCATTACAATGATTACCCGGGCTTGGGCCAAGACTGGGTAACCCAGCCTTGGCCATCCAATGGGAACCCATGCTTGGGCCAAGACTGGGTAACCGAGCCTTGGCCATTCAATGGCAACCTATGCTTGGGCCAGGACTGGGTAACCTAGCCTTGGGCGTTTAATAAGTAGATCATATAAATGTATCCGTTCAACATTGGTAGGTTCGTCCAGTAGCTACCGTTCGGGCCTAGCAATCAGAAGGACGGCAGTTCGCGCCCAGAGCTCAGCAGAATTTTCACCGAGTTTTTTTCACATCATTTACCTCCCTTAAATAATTTAAACGTTCAGATCATGAACTCTACGAGGTTAATAATAATAAAATTTTTTTTTAATTAAATTTATTCGTTTCCTCGAAGCCTGGGCTAAGCCTGGCAAGAAGCCTTGGCCAGGCCTGGCAATCAAGCATGGGCCAGACTTGGCAACCAGGCTTGGCCCGAGATTATCATCCCAGACTTTTACCAAAACTGGGCCAAGACTGGCTTACAAGCCTGGCCCGAGGTTCTACAAAGTTGGGGCAAGACTGGGCCAAGCCTGGGCCCGTGGTACTTTCCTCTCTGGGTATCACAAAATATTATGGAGTCTTTTTTATTGACAATATCATTTTCTACAAATTATTACCAGTAACTTTTCTTCCAATTCCATATTGTTTTCTAGTTATTTTCATTCCAAGGTTGAGCTCTTGAAATCGATCAGAACTTTACTTTTTTAAGAGCTTGAAATTAAAATGAAAAGAACTAGAAAACAATGCGGAATTCGAAAAAACTTCACTGGTAATAATTTTTAGAGAATAAAATTGGCAACAAAAAAGATCCTATTATATTTTGTGATAAGTCTGATAGTGTCGCCGGAAAAGGAAAAAGATCTCGAAATTTACTATGACTTGACTTCGAGCTTTAATAACTTTTGAACAGATGGATTTATCAAAACAAGAGACCATTTTTGTAGAACGTTCACTTTCCTAATAAGATATGCATTAGTCTATTTAATATATTGATGTGTTTACGAGCTAAAAATACTCAAGCTTAAGAAAAAAAATTTTCCTGTGTTATTTAAATGGGAAATCGAATTTTTTAATGAGCTAGATATGTAGTCAACATACATTTTTTTTTTTTGCGCTAAAAATTTCTTTTTGTGTTGAACTATGATTTTTCTCACATGCACTTAAAAAAAATGTTGCTCCGAAATGTCACACCCATATATATATATATATATATATATATGTATATATATATATTTATAATGTATCGGCTATAGACCGTAGACAAGAGATAAGAAACTCGTCGAGCGTAATTAATTCATTTAGTTAAGGAATTTATCTCTCTGGACACTAAAAAATAACGACAATGAAACTGAAGGTAAAGTAGGATGTTATCATTTGGAATTAAATGAATGATTGTATTCGAGGCATAAGGTGGACATAATTCATCATTCGACACCTGTTGCCCCAAGCGTTATCGAGTCTTTAAAGCCTGTGGTGCGCATATACGATAAAAGAAAGTTAAAGACTCCAAGTAGACTCAACTTGTTACACTGAGAATAAGAATAAGAATATAAGAGTAAGAGTATAAGAGCAAGTTTACTGTCTTTCTACTCATACACACACATACACACCACTGACATACGGATGTGCACAACAAGTAGAGATAAAAAGTTAAAAATAAAAAAAATGTAAGTAAGGAAGAATGAGCGAGAGTGAGAAAAGATAAAAAGAGACGAGTGGCGCGGCCGTTGGCGGCAACCTCAGACAACTTAAAGGAAAGGTGCTCACTCGCTCGTGTAAACTTGACCGCAGGAGTCTGGACGAGCCTCCTAAAAAAGTTTAATAGCTTTCATGATAAAAACTGATTGAGACGTAACTGAGATTAGCGAATAAAAATGATCCTAAGATAATGTTACTGTCAGATATTTTTTATAAATTATATACGTGTATATGTACAATATTATGTCCACTTTTTTTGTATTTCATACTTATTTCATTTTAGCTTTTTTTTAGTCGGACGTTTACCAATTGAGTTTACAAATGAGAATTAAGTTAATTATTTTTCCCTCTCATTATTGTTTTATTATTACTATTATTGGGTTTTTTTCGTGATTGAGAATTAACCGGGAATGGATGGAAACATGATGGTGTGCATTGATGTATATATGAAGTACGCACGCTGAGAATTTGATTGGAATGATTTTCATCGAGGATTTTTTATAGTTACTATACTGTATAGTAATTTTAAAATTTTCTATAATAATGCTATCAAAAGCATTCATATGATGATACCCACAAGGTAAGAAATATTTTGCGGATATCACTATGCCAGTATGGGCGTGTACGCCATACTGTATGGTATCGAAAACTTTATATGTTGTAAAGTTGCATATGCATAGATGATTCGACCATTGCGGGAATATTAACATTGGTGATAGTTGTCGCGGACGCCGCAATGTCAGTATGGCCGTCAGGGCTATAATACCCGTGAAAAATGAATCATACATGGAGCATGTATGGCCATACATGAATCATACAAGGCCATAGATGGCCATGCATGGACATGTATGACTATATATGTCAGTGATTAATTGAACATATATGGCCATGCATGGCCGTATATGGTTCATACATGGCCATACATGGGCATACGAACTTTTTGAATAGTCATGCATGGCCATATATGAATCATACAAGGCCATGTATGGCCATGCATAGTCATACATAGTCATAGATGACTATATATTAGACTGCTTTTTTTAGCAACTATTTTTTTTTTCGTTCCCATCCCGAAATTTTGTTGGAAATACCCCTCGAAAAATTCCCCGAGAGTTTAAGCCCTTGATATTAATATAAAGTACTTTCCCAGAGCAGGCGAAGATTTCCCATTCAAAAAACACGTAAACTTGGGTTTTTATGTTTTAAACTTCTGTAACTCCGTGGCATTTTATGACATCATCTCGCCTAAAGTCGGGATTTTCTCAGAATTAAATGCTCTTCAAAAGTACCCATTATCGCGAAGTCGTAACTCATACGAGTGGGGTAGTACGGACCGCTAAACTAAATTTTTTCATAGAATTCTTGTTTCTTCTCTCATTATCTCATAAACAACAAGACCTACAGAAAAAATATGAATAACAATTCTATAGAAAATTCAATTTTCTACAAAAAAGGTCCTTAGCACTAAATCACTACGATCGATATTTTCTGAGATATTAATTATTGAAGTTTACGTAGCATTGAATTCCCATAAAATGTCGAATCAAATCTTAGAAAATACTGATTTTTTATTTGACTCATATCTCAGAAAATATCGATCTGAGTGATTCGGTGCTAGGGACCTTTTTTGTAGGAAATTAAATTTCCTATAAAATTGTCGTTTACATTTTTTTTGTAGGTCTTGTTGTTTATGAGATAATGAAAGAAAAAAAATTAAAAAAGTTCGTATGCCCATGTATGGCCATATATGCTCGATGTATGACCATGTATGACCCATATACGGCCATGCATGGCCATATATGTCCAACTAATCACTGACATATATAACTATACATGACCATACATGGCCTTGTATGATTCATATATGGCCATACATGGCCTTGTATGATTCATATATGGCCATGCATGGCCATGTATGATTCATTTTTCACGGATATAAAAAATTTGAGCTGACTATTACAATTACTTATAAACAGAATGTTGTAGTGAAAAAAAATAGAAAATTTTTTTGATATCACTAACAGCATATTGATGATTATATTTTGCTTTTTCGAAAGTGATTATATCCTTTCAATCTTACGTAGCACAAGTAAACTTCGTTGTAACTGTTGGTCGCATAGCTTAGTCAACAAAGCGTCGGTCTCTCGTACGGAAGGTCCCGGGTTCGAATCCTACTAAAGCGGGTGGTGTTATTAATAAGTCTAGCGTTTTTTCTCTGAATTAAAAATTTCCAATTCGATTAGGAATTCAATCATTCGCATATCTGATAATCTCTGCGTCGCCAAAATAATTAAAAAAAAAAAAATTTTTTTTTATTTAGTTAAAATTTCTATACCTAGTCATATCAAGTCATGTATGGCCGTATCAAGCTATGTATAGTCATACATGGCCATGCATGGTCATACATGGCCATACATGGTCATATATGGCCATACATGGCCATGCATGGAGCATTCATGCATGGCCATGTATGATTCATTTTTCACGGGTTGCGTTGCCGTATCCACAATGTTTCTGGCAAATAGACCTAGTCTAACTCCATCTATATAGTTTTGACAATAATGATAGTATACGTTGACTGACACGCCAAAAATTATGGCGGGAAAAACTAGTAGCATTGTGCTTTCGGCACTGTAGTATGGGTCTCAGGGCCATGCTGTTTTGTCGTGCCTGCTATGCATACGTGTGAGCAATACAATAGCTCCAGTACCATATAGTATAGTCAATAACGCATACTTCTGGAACTCGTTACAATACTGTCTTGGAATATTTCACATACTATTTTAGTATCTGTCTTGAGATCATACGAGCATGGTATTGAACGCCATGCATTTCTTACCGTGTATTTATATTTTCGAATAATAATTACTCTCACCAACAATAATAATCACTCACATTACAATCAGCAATATTTATAATTTTAGGCAACAATGGTTGCTATACCGCAATGTCAATAGTTAACATCGCGTGTACAAAAGTGACTCAGCTACATTTTAATTATACACTTAAGTATAATTCTTATATTTTCTAATGAAATCAAAATAAACATAATTAACATATTATAAAATCTAAAGTAGATAATGAATTGCACACTTTAATGGCTCAATACACTAAACAATTGATTAAAAACTGGTTGTTGTAGAATGTTTTTGAGTTTTTGTACATGGCGGCAATCATTCTTATTGGGGATCATAACACTTGCCATATAATTTGTAATGATTACGATCGTGATTTACGAAAAAAAACTAATCAGCACTCATAAGAAACACTAATGCTTCAGTGTTATTAGTGGGTTTAGTACCATTAAGTTGTTTAGTGTAATTAATTTCAATTCCACAGTAGAGTAGTACCGACTATTCGGATTACTAACAAAACGCTATTTAACATTAATCACTTCCAATAGTGCTGCCAGACTCAGTCTTTAGAGTACTGATGATCACAAATACAATACTAATCACTTCTATCAAAGTTGCAAGATTCATTGACCAGTGTACTAATAAACAGTAATAGAACATTATTAAAAACTAACCACTTCCAATAGTATTACAAGATCCATTTGCACTACGACTAATGAACTCTTATACAACACTATTCACATCCAATAGTATTGTAAGATTTACTAGTCAGAATACTAATGGTCACTAACGATTGCTAATAAAACCCTTATCAACACTAATGAATTTTCAATAGTGTTCATAAGTGTTCATTAATTTTTTTCCATAAGGGGAGATAGCAACTACTACCATCGCTACATTGTAAAAAATATCATCAAGTAATTGTAATATTTGTCATGTGATCTAATAATAGCTACTACTTTTATGATAATGATTATTCTATTAATTTAACACCCGGAATAAGTATTGCTATCGTGTGTTTGAATTATTAACATATTATATGATTGTTAAGCTTTCAATAACTATGAGATTATTACGTATCGGAAAAAAAAAATTATTCTACCACCATGAGATGATAATCATTACCATAAAATTCTCAGCGTGTGAAGATAACCGATGATTGACAATGAGAAAAAAAAACCGAAAATT
Source organism: Microplitis manilae (assembly GCA_030273425.1). NCBI lineage: Eukaryota > Metazoa > Arthropoda > Insecta > Hymenoptera > Braconidae > Microplitis > Microplitis manilae. Next base: position 20,985,216 of record CP092722.1, on the reverse strand, counting down.
AGCTTGCTCACGCGCTGAAAGATCTGTGGTGTTTTAATGGAAGATCTGTTGACCTTAATTAAAAAAATATAATTCCGGTGTTCATGCGAATCATCGGCCTTGAAATCTCACCAAGCGATAATATAAGTGTATAAGACGCGACAGGTAGGAATAAAAGAGGTGATGATAATAATATTTTTATGTGCTTTTAAATAAATAATGAGCAAGGTGAGATGGTGATGATTATGTTGATGATAATATGTGATTTTTATGGAAATTTAATAGTTGTGAGAACACAACTATTTTTAACTTCCCGCTAAGAAAATCGATAATTTTCGAAAGATTCGGGAAGTTATTGTTTTCACCCTGATTTTCGAAAATCAAGTTTTCATCAGATGTCGACGTTTTGAGGTCCTAGGAAGCTATTCTGACTATTTTCAGATTGATGTCCAAGTGTGTGTGTGTGTGTGTGTGCGTGTGTGTGTGTGTGTAAACTCTTTGTAATTTTTCAACTAATAGATTGATTTGGATCATTAAGGCGGCAATTGAAAGAGCTTGTTGGCCATCAACTTTTCTGAAAATTTTAGATCATTTGATCGAGAAAACTCGAGAATATTGAAGAATTACGAAAAAAAAAAATTTTAGTTTTTTTTTAATTTCTCAGAAACAACTCAAACGATCGACTCCAAAATCTAATCAGCTCTAGAACTTAATAAAACGCATCTATTACCGCCTTAGCAATTTCAATCGGTTAATTTGTTCGAGAGATATCACGAGAGAAAGAAATGGTAAAAAAAAAAGTTATTTGCGAATATCTTTGAAATAACTCAACCAAGCAATTCTAAAATCAAATCAGCTCGAGAGCTCAATAAAATACGTCTATTGCCGTCTCAACCATTACGATCGGTACATTTGTTCACAACCCGTGAAAAATGAATCATACATGGCCATGCATGAATGCTCCATGCATGGCCATGTATGAAAATTGGCCAGACATGGCCATGTATGGCCATGTATGACCATGCATGGCCATGTATGACTATACATAGCTTGATACGGCCATACATGACTTGATATGACTAGGTATAGAAATTTTAACTAAATAAAAAAAAATTTTTTCAATTTTTTTTTTTTTTTTTTAAATTATTTTGGCGACGCAGAGATTATCAGATATGCGAATAATGGAATTCCTAATTGACTTGGAAATTTTTAATTCAGAGAAAAAACGCTAGACTTATTAATAGCACCACCCGCTTTAGTAGGATTTGAACCCGGGACCTTCCGTACGAGAGACCGACGCTTTGTTGACTAAGCTATGCGACCAACAGTTACAACGAAGTTTACTTAAGCTACGTAAGATTGAAAGGATATAATCACTTTCGAAAAAGCAAAATATAATCATCAATATGCTGTTAGTGATATCAAAAAAATTTTCTATTTTTTTTCACTACAACATTCTGTTTATAAGTAATTGTAATAGTCAGCTCAAATTTTTTATATCCGTGAAAAATGAATCATACATGGCCATGCATGGCCATATATGAATCATACAAGTCCGTGTATGGTCATGCATGGTCATGTATAGTTATATATGTCAGTGATTAGTTGGACATATATGGCCATGCATGGCCGTATATGGTTCATACATGGTCATACATGGAGCATATATGGCCATACATCGAGCATATATGGCCATACATCGGCATACGAACTTTTTTAATTTTTTTTCTTTCATCATCTCATGAACAACAAGACCTACAAAAAAAATGTAAATGACAATTTTATAGGAAATTTAATTTCCTACAAAAAAGGACCGTAGCACCAAATCACTCAGATAGATTTTCTGAGATATTAGTCAAATAAAAAATCAGTATTTTCTAAGATTTGATTCGACATTTTATGGGAATTCAATGCTACGTAAACTTCAATAATTAATATCTCAGAAAATATCGATCGTAGTGATTTAGTGCTAAGGACCTTTTTTGTAGGAAATTGAATTTCCTATAGAATTGTTACCTATATTTTTTCTGTAGGTCTTGTTGTTTATGAGATAATGAGAGAAAAAACAAGAATTCTACGAAAAAATTTAGTTTAGCGGTCCGTACTACCCCACTCGTATGAGTTACGACTTCGCGACAATGGATACTTTTGAAGAGCATTCAATTCTGAGAAAATCCCGACTTTGGGCGAGATGATGTCATAAAATGCCACGGAGTTACAGAAGTTTAAAACATAAAAACCCAAGTTTACGTGTATTTTGAATGGGAAATCTTCGCCTGCTCTGGGAAAGTACTTTATATTAATATCAAGGGCTTCAACTCTCAGGGAATTTTTCGGGGGGGTATTTCCAACGAAATTTCGGGATGGGAGCGAAAAAAAAAATAGTCGCTAAAAAAAGCAGTCTAATATATAGTCATCCATGACTATGTATGACTATGCATGGCCATACATGGCCTTGTATGATTCATATATGGCCATGCATGACTATTCAAAAAGTTCGTATGCCCATGTATGGCCATGTATGAACCATATACGGCCATGCATGGCCATATATGTTCAATTAATCACTGACATATATAGTCATACATGTCCATGCATGGCCATCTATGGCCTTGTATGATTCATGTATGGCCATACATGCTCCATGTATGCTCCATGCATGAACCATATATGGCCATGCATGGCCATGTATGATTCATTTTTCACGGGGAGATATCGTGGAAAAAAGAAATGCTAAGAAACGGTTTTTTTTTTTTCGAAAACAATGGCATCCAAAAGTATTTTTGAGCTCGAAGAGCTATAAAATGTATTGACAACAATGTTTTCGAGCTCCAGGAGCTTAGACGATGGCTGACTGATCAGAACCAGCCAGTGGATTGATTCAAACCCATATTCAATAGCTAGGTTAAAACAATGCGGTAGTGAGTGTGCAATTATCAATGGGTAATTGCTTGTTAAAAAAATGAGCTAATGATGAGATACTTGAAGTAGCCAGTGGCTAGCTAGAAAATATGAGTTCATGATAATTCGTCAATTATGAAAAAAAATAAATTTTGGTTTTATTTTATTCTGGCTCTACATGCCCGCTTTTTCAGTTTACGATTCATCTTTAGATTTATTTTCTTACACTGAGATAAAAATTTTCTAATATTTGATAAATTGATTTATCAACATTTTATAAATTATATATATTAAATATTCGACTGTATTCATTAAATAGTATTCCACATATATCCGATATCGATCTTTCCATACACTAAACATTAATAAATTGATATTAACATTTGATAGGTCGTTGATCAATATTTAGTAGGAGTTTATTAATATTTAATAAACGTTTATTAACTATTAATATGTGAGATTTGTATAACCGGGAAAAAATCATCATGCACGAGCATGCTTTACCATGATGAACCATGCGTGATCGTGCATGATCCAGGCTTGACTTTGCACACTTCCATGATCATGTATGCTCAAGCAAAGTCATGCATCACTCTCCCAATCAGAAAATCTATGTGGAATCGTATGGAATCCTACAGGAATCCATATAAAAAAGTATGGATTTATGTAAGAATCCATAGGAATTAATATCGGAGTGTATGGTTTTATATAAGAATTTATGCAGGAAACCATGAGTATCCAGATCCCCATATGGGGAATCATCATATGAAACGATAGGTACTTAGATTCCCATTTTGACGTGGTGCCCATTCCCATGGAAAATTGAAGTAAAAATCCACATAAGATTCTATATGATTCCCAAATGGCTTTGGGATGGCGTGGATTCCCATAGGAGCCCATGTGAGAGCATTTCGGGATCTATACTGGATTCCTGCATAGGAAACCATATGGGAGTTCACCTGAACACGCCATGTGGAAACTCACATAGACATCTATGTTGGATTCCCATATCGATTTTTTTTAAGGCCCGGGAAAAAATCAGCATACATGATCATACATGATTCAGGCAAAACCAAGCATGGTCAAGCATGGATCATACACGATCAAGCATGATTCATCCTGATCATGCAGAAAAATACAGTCAAAATCCGATCAAGCTTTAATCGGACTTAATCGAAGATTTTAATCAGGGATAATCAAATGTTTTTGATGAAAAAATTTAAATAGTTAAACATTTATTTTTATTCATAAGTTAATAGTTAAATAATTATTTTGTTTCTTTCCGATGATTAAAATAAATTTCATTTATAATTTTTAGTTTAATTAATAGTTAAAATTAATGTTTTTTTTTCCAAAATATAATTAAAATAGATTCGATTAAAAGTTATTCTTCTTTTAATTAATTGAAGAATTGAATTAATAAATTCTTGCGAAATGGATAATGATAATCAATACAATTGAATTTCTTTTTACAATTAATAATTAAGAGTAATTTAATTGTTAAATTTGCTTATAATTTATAATTAGGATTTTTTTCATTCATTATTAAAAAAAAATATGATAACCAAATCAAGATTGAATTCAAATATTTTTTCATTTATTGCTAAAAAATTAATGTAAAATAATTAAAAAATATATATTACAGACATTTAAAATTTTTTTTTAACTTCCCGCTAAGAAAATTGCAAATTTTCAAAAATTCGGGAAGTTATTGGTTTCAGTCCGATTTGTGATAATCGAAATTCCAACAGATGTCGACGTTTTGAGGTCCTAGAAAGCTATTCTGACTAATTTCACGATGATGTCCGAGTGTATGTATGTATGTATGTACGTACGTACGTTCGTACGTATGTAAATATCTATAACTTTCGGACGGATCAACCGATTTTGATCGTCAAGGTGTCATTCGACGCAGTTTTTTGATATCTTGAAGCTGAAAAAAAATTGAGCTTTATCAGCAGGGCTCGTTCGGAGATATTCCAAAAATAAACTTTTTTCAAAAATGTTTTTTTTTGGATAACTTTTTACGGGCCTGATGGATTAATTCCAAAATGGACTGGGCTCTGGAGATTTATAAGCCGCGTCGAATGCCACCTCAAATATCAAAATCGGTTAATTCTTCCAAGAGAAACCGTTGTCGAAAGAATTAAAAAAAAAAATTTTTTTTAGTATTTTGAAAATTTCTCAAAAATGACTCAATGAATCAATTTCAAAATTAAATCATTTATAGAACTCAATAAAACGCGTCGACTGCCACCTTAAACGTCTCAATCGGTTTATTCGTTCGAGAGATATCGTTGTAGAAAAAATTGTAAAAAACGTTATTTTTTGAAAACAAAAGCATACAAAAGTATTTTCGAGCTCGAAGAGCTCGAAAATGTATCTTCTACAGTTTTTCGAGCTCAAGGAGCTTGAAATACGCGGGAAGTTTTGGGGCTGGCCGCAGGGTCAACCGACAGACTGATTTTTTTTAAAGTATTTTTAAGAAATATTAAAAACCATCTCTTTCACGAATATTGATATACTTTTAAAATATTCCCGTTCGGAAATATTTGTAAAATATTTTATAACTATAGTAGGATGTAAAAAATCAATGTGGGAATAAAGCATTAGAAGCCCAGTCAGACTGAAATTTTCCAACTGGTTCCGTAGCGTAGTGGTATTATTGTCGGTCTCTCGCGCATTTAGTGAGTTAGGTGTTAGGTTCGAATCCTCCGTAGGCTAGTGGCGAAAATCTAACTCTCAGAGAGAAGAGCGAGCATGTATGTATGATATTAATATGTTAATACAGTATAAAAGTAATCATCTTTGTACTTCACTTGAATTAAGAATTAAAAAAAAAAAAAAAATTAATTTTTTTAATTTATCATTGTTGAAATAATTGAAAGTGCCAAACTAATGAAGTAGCTAAAACCATAAATTCTTAATAGTGGTTACTATATTTATATTGTACTGATAATTATATCGAACTAGGGTTGTTAACTATAGCAGTATGATTGTCATACCAATTTTCTTCTGGACAGGCTGAATAAGAAACTGTTAAATTTACTATTAAATAGTAATCATCACTATACTTTTCTATTACTGTTAACTAATATCATATCAGTTAACGAAACTGCAGTTAATAGTGAAGGTCTCATTGAACTATGTTTTTTATAGTTCAGAAAACCATTTTTTTTTCTCTAAGTGTTCCTATTTTCTCGCGTAAAATTTATTTCCATCTAATTAGTTACCACATTTAAAATCACTTATCAATTTAACAACTAATTCCTTATAACCGCTAACCTTTCGTTTATTAACAATTTTGTGAAGCCTATTTTCTGATTCATTTTATTTTACCGCTTAACATTTTATCATCGACTATACTCAATACTCAAAGTCGAACGTTAATTCTCATGTTTTTCTTCACGGCACACGTAACGTTTATAATTGATTTTTATTGAGTTTGTTTAACTGAATTATAAATTAATTTATTCTAATCTCAATGTTTAATTTTTTATGACTAGAACAGAGACTAGATTCGCCTGAATATTTCCAGCACGTGGCTTCCATTAACTGCCTGGAAAGTTCTCGAAAAATTTTTTCGGCAAGTGAATTACACGACCTGCCTGGAAACTTCTATTGCGTAGTAAATCCGGCCCCCCTGCCTGGATTTAACGAACTTATATTGTTGAATCCGGTTTTTGATTATTTTATTGCACGTATATTGACACAACAAAACTCCCTGGGCACGGCGACTAACTGAGGATTTAATTGATGAATATTCCGGCGTTCCTGTCTAGAATATTTTAATTAATACCTATTACAAATTTCGTTGATTCTTTTATTCCCGTCGCGTTCTTTGCCTTGTTTGTCTGGAGTTGTCCTGGTCCATGTTTTTATCTCACTCGTAATTCATTCTGGTCCGTGTATTGACTTGTGTAACCTCCTTCTCATTCTTTTCCAAATTCACTCGTTCTTGTAACAAATTCTCGTCTTTTCCCAAAATGCTCGTTCTCGCCTTCAACCTGCTATTCAGACGCAATCAGTAATAATTTGATAGAGAATACCGGCTTCCCTGCCTAGTATTCAACTCTAAGATGGCTGAAGCTATCGCTTGGTTCCACAGTGAGAAGCCAAATATGACTTAAATAATTACCTGATGCTCGGTAGTCGCAGTCCTAGGTATAGTTGGTTACCCGGTCCTACTGGCTCTCTCTGTGCATCTAGATGGCTATCCAATCCTACCGGCTCAGTCCCGTTTCCGCTGCTATCTTGCGGATTTATCAATTCCACTCGATTATTTTCGACCATGATCGGAAAACTCCTCCTCTACCTAACTATGATTGGGCCTAACGTGCGAGTACTTTCAATTAGCGCGCCCGGTAACAAGTCGAAAAACTTAATTGAATGCTCGTTTGGGGTTGCAGGTAGGGTAAGTGACCATGAGTGAAAAATCACGATGTTGGTCGATGAAGTAACCCAATTTACCCAATTACAAATTGAATTTAATAGATTTTTATTTTAAGTATCTTACTGTCTTTTCAACGCAATCGCGGATTCCTGCAGTAAGATTAATAAATTTTTATAAAAATTTGATTAAAATATTCCTTATCGACTTTTTGACGCAAAACGCGGATTCCTGTAATAAGATTCACGAAATTTTCGCCGTTTTGTTATTCGCGATCCATAGGACTCAAGATCACAAGATCTAAAGTTTGACTAAGGCCACGAGCCATGGTGCTCAGGCTATTTAAAAACTTTATTTGATGTTTGATGGGAGTAATCAAATTATTGTTATTGGTGGAAAATGACGACAAGTTTTTAATTATTCGTCGGTCGTTGTTGCAAATATCCTTCCGCTACTTTTATATGCATAAATGATAGTAAAACTGACGCTGCGTTTTCGCTTGTTTTTGTAAAGAGAGATTTCATGGGAAAACGTCTATTGGACAGGTTCCAATTGGAAAAGTAACCGATAGGACATATTCCAATACTCAGGTTCTTATTACCTGAATCACCAATTACTAATAGTCCCGATGACCCAAATTTCCAATCACCTAAAATCCCAATCACCAGTAATTTCAATTACCAATACTACCAATTACCCGAATTTCCAATCATCCACAATTTCGATAGCTTAATTTTTCGTTAACCAGAAACATTGATGACAAGATATTCCGATTGGACAGGTTTCGTAAGCTGAAAGTCAATTTCTTTGTTACATAACAAAGAAATCCATTTTGAACTTTGTTATATAACAAAGAAATTGACTTAGAGTTTACGAAACCTGTCCAGTCGGAATGTCTTGTCATCAATGTTTCTGGTTAACGAAAAATTAAGCTATCGAAATCGTGGATAATTGGAAATTTGGGTAATTGGTAGTATTGGTAATGGAAATTACTGGTGATCGGGATTTTAGGTGATTGGAAATTTGGGTGATCGGGATTATTAGTAATTGGTAATTCAGGTAATAGGAACCTGAGTATTGGAATATGTCCTATCGGTTACTTTTCCAATTGGAACCTGTCCAATAGACGTCTTCCCGATTTCATAAATTTATTTTCCCCGGGAAACAAAAAATCGAGGCTTGAGCCAAGCCTCGTGAAAAAAGAACCAGACTTGGATTAAGTCTTCAGAAACGCAAGAATCAGATCTGGACCAAATCTTAGGAAACCAAAAAATTAGGTTAGGGCTAAGCTTTGGGGTACTAAAAAATTGGGGTGGGACCAAACCTTGAAATAAAAAAAATGACATCTGGCAGTTGGAATGGAAGATAGGTTTTTTGAAAATTTTCAGCGATTCCCAGATTTTTTGCTAGCTCACAGTTAGTTTAAAACGAAGGCGGCCCTTGCTCATTTTTACTAAGGTTGAAGCCAATTTTTGAAGGTCAGTTTTTCAATCCGAAATTATGAATCCACGATTTAAATATTGTCAGAATACTTGTATATTTATGTATAAATATACAAGCAATACTTAGTTAATCGCGTACTACAAATATCTCGGATTAATAAACTAGCTCTGAGTGAACATGGTTAGAAACGAAAACATGGTGCCGCGACCAGTTACTCTCGAATAAAATAACCTAGAACAAAATAACCTCGTAACAAAATCACCTGAAAATAAATAACTTTATTCTAAAATAACCTGAACAACAATAACCTGAGAAAATTATGAATGTTCTGTTTTGTACTTGAAGGTTTATGTCGATCAAATTATTTAATAACAAAGTTATTTTTGTCCAGGTTATTTTGTAGCGAGGTTATTTTATTTTAGGTTATTTTGTCGGGGTTACTTTGTCCGAGAGCAACTTGTTACGGAACCAAAAATATATATACGTAATAAAATATGTATTATTAAAAACTTACACAATTCGTCAAAAATTTGAGATTTACAAATTCATTTGAATGATCAAAAATGGAGCAAGCAAATATTTAGATAGTTAAAAATAAAAACTTGAATATTAAACTCAAAGATTTTTCACGGAATTGGTAGAGAATGGTAATAGATTAATAAACAAATAGGTAAATAACAGTTATAATTTATATATACTAGACATAACACGCTCGCTTCGCTCGCCTTCATTCTTTCGAATATCCCGCCACTATCTCAGTCGACCAATCGACATCCGAATAAAATAGTCACAGAAGTGACGTAAAACGATACGACATCCGGTCATCAACTTTTTAAAAGAGGATATTCATAATGTGACGAGCACGGGAAAAATATATATAAAAAAATATATATATCTATATATATATATATATATATATATATATATATATACATGTATAAATAAAATAAATTAATAACTAGCTAAAAACAAAATAAAAATAATTAGACCAAAAGTGCGAGAAAGTTAGACTAACCAGTGAGTCACAAGCGCGACCGAGTATTTGACATGAAGAGCAAGCACCGAGCGGAAGGGATAAGACAGAGTGGGAAATATGTTTGCGGCGAGGGCTGCTAGGGTGCGCATGACTTTCAAATATTCTCTTAGGGGAACACTTGAGTTGGAAGTGTTATAAGCCGGTCTAGGTGACGGACTGAATCAGACGAGTTCAGCACGAGCGGTACGCACAGGTTGGGCTACTCTCAGCAGAAATAGGTATCCAGGAAACTTTTCTGTATATCTTTTGCGCCGAAACGGTAAAATTATATTCATTTGATGAGTGTAACTCATCAATAAATGTAATTATAATTAGCTCAAAGATAGTCAGATATTAATTTAGCGGTTCTCTAAATTAACATAGCCGAGATAGAATTCGATGTTTTTGCGCAAACCACTAGGTAGATTACACGTTGAATAGTTGTTACCTATTTCGTGTACTTTAGGGGCAGGCACGACGGGTTTCTGAGGCGTATCTTCTGGGTCGGTGTCTTTCGTATTACAGTAGGGCTTCTCCCTACTGATAGAGGGTTCTGGGGTATCAGCTAGTTAGAACGTGGGGTAAAAAGGGTTGAGTCTCCGTGGATGTGACGCAAACCCCGGCTAGGAATAGAATTAAGAATTCGTGACTTGTTACACTCAAATCAATTATTGTAACGCTATATCGTGGATTATATTGTATTAGTTCATATAATGTTATACATTTTATATTGTTATCTTTTTTTTTTTGCATATTATTAAATAAAGGTATTTCAAGTCAAACAAAACAAAATTTATTAATTATCTGTGTTACGAGATCCCCATCCTGACCCTGGGTTCCAGCAAGCTAACAGAGTAGAGGAAACAATAATAAAAAAAAAATATCGTGAGGACTTTAAAACCTTCCGAAACGTTACAATATTTCATAAATGTAAATACGAGAGAAGTTAAACAGGCATATGACACTGGTATAGAAACATGGTTGACTCGCGCCTGATTAAGATAAATGATTTAACCCATGCTAAGTGTATATCTATATATTAGTCGTTTCAAATTATTTTAAATTATTTCAAATTGTTTTAAATTATTTTAAATCATTTTTCGTAATCAGGGGTTCTACCACATTCACATATTTATATATATATATATATATATATATATATATATATATATATATATATATATATATATATATATATATATATATATATATATATATATATATATATATATATATATATGTTATAACGCTAAAACCTAAGGTAAATTAATACGCTAACTTTTGCGCTACAACTTCATTCTCTGCTTTTAGCGTCCAGTCTCAATACGAATAGGGCGCCAGATAATTTTTATCACTGGAATCAGCAAACTAATAAATCTTAATAATTAGATAAATTTTTGATCTGTGGAACTATTTCAAAACCACGCATAAATAAAACTGAATAATTTTTGATCTGTGGAATTATCACCAAAACCACGCGAACTAAATAAAAAACCTATAACTAAATAAAAATGCTCAGAACTTATAAGCAACAACAAAAACAGAGACTAGAAAACTAAAAACAGAGTTACGGTATGCCATGGTGTCGCTCAGTGTGTAGGTTTATGGAGAAAGGGAGTGGTCCGGGTTACATCATTCCAAATCCATGTAGATTATTAGCGATTTTGCAATTTTTATTAAACAACAATGAACTCAAAATCTCTATTTAAAAATAAATAAAATACTGTAGCATCGTACAAATAATTCTTCTTTGTAACAAAATACTGAATCTAATAATAATGAAATTAATCTTAACAAAAAGGTAAATTGACATCTAAATGATACGTATCGATACACTATAAATAAATTAATTAATTACTAGAGCTAAATAACAATCTACTAATATTCAGTAAACTAGAACAATAAATTATAAAATCAAGATTCTAGAACATTTTTCTTTAACAAAACCAGTAAAACTAACGTACACGAGTCTCATGTTGACGTCAATTAGACGACAATTGGTTTAGTAATTAAACATACTTCTTATAATTATTTTATAAAATAATCTTAACAATAAATCGTGAACATGACGCTAACTGTAACAATATTCTCATAATTCTCTCAGATCTTACATATTTTCTTTAATTAAAACAGTAGTATGATATTTCAAGACTTAGACTCGAACTCAGTTAATTATTAATAATTATAATAATTAGTTCATACCTGATTATTGATGAATAAAATATCAAGTAACGTCTTACACTGTTTTAAATAATACTTCTGTAACAATAATCTTAATCTGTAGCTTTTCGCAATGCCATGATACTGTAATGCCATTTCTGGGTACGTCTGCTCGCTTCGAGCGACCAGAGCTGAATGCTCACGTCCGTACCCCTCGAAGGTCTCCCTTCGACTTCTCTTTTCTCAACCATCAAAATCCAAAACCTCAAACTAAATCTTATCATTATCAATAACTGACATCTATATTCTAAATCCATAAATCAAACCCAAACTCTACTATATCGGTAACTGGAGGCTCAAGTCCTCACCAAACGTACTCTCTAAACCTTATTCTGAGTATGGATATCCTTGGTAGTTGCTCTCCTGGAACAGACTTCAGCTGGGATCGTAAAACTTAAAACTAAGTGACCTATGACTTTCTCAGCGGTACAAGTGGCCATAGCTTGTCCTCTGAGGCCTGTCAAACAAAATCAATTAAAAATGACCAAACGGCTTCCACAACAGCAACGGTCACAAAATTACTGTTGAGGTCTGTCAAACCAAAACTCCAAAACTGATCCCAATCTACATCCATCAGGTTCCTTATACACTGGAGCGCTAGCATTTCAGCTAGACCTCTGCAATCTACCAGGAAGTCTCATAGGGATAGAACTAGGTTCTATCATCAGATGATACCGGGTGACTAACTCAAGTCCCGCTTCACGGTAACACTGACTTCTCCACATACTCAAAATTCCAAAACTGTAAACTAAAACTCAAACTTTATCATTATCTCAAACTAAAATCTCAAACTATATTCCATATTTAATTTCTATAATTCTGATTCTAAATCTTTACTTTAATTTTTCTTAACAAAAATCCATAACTGTAGCCAGACGTTACTCCATATCAAATTCTTAAACTTTAACTTAATCAAAAATCTGTATCAAAATCACTAATACCTATACGCTAAATTCTAAGTCTTGAGTTACCATGCTCGTAAATACAATAAAATCAGTTAGTGCTTGTGACGTTCACTTTGATTCGACCCCCATACGAAAAATAACGTCACAATATCTATATAGACTTTGAAAATATAAAATAACTGTAAAGTTTGAGCTTACTTATTAGTTAGTTTTCCCTGTTTCAGTTTAATAATAAGAAATTATTATATCGTATTATTTATAATATTGTTAAAAAAAATACAATTTGTTTAATAAAAATATTTTTAATTGTTATTTTTAATTATCACTAACTGATGCTGCAATAGAGCCTGAGACACTCGGCCGCGCACTGTATTGAAAGCGCTCAACACCCGATGCGTGGTGATAAATAAATTCATATTGTTTAAACTAATCACGAGCATTGAAATTCTCTTTAGGGATCTATAACTTAAATTACCAACGCATGTAACCGATGAAAAAGAACTTCACTTTTTTACCGAGAAGTCAATAAAATTTTCATTTGGTTACTTAAAAGATAATTAACAATAGGATAATAACTAATTACTTTTAAGATATAAATATTTTAATAAAATATAGATATTTGACAACAAATCCTGAAAATTTCATTAATTTATCTTGAACGGTTTTTACTGAAATCTATTTCAATATCCCACCCACCAACCAGTCCTGGCATGTATTCATTTAATTATTATTACAACTTTTATAGTCCTTCGAGCCGGATGATTGGTTGGTTGTGTCGGTAGCATCATCAGTAGGCAGCTGCATTCATATACACCTATTACAGGTTACGGAGCTCAGCATGAGGGATGAGGAGAAAAACTAGGATCCTCCCAAAGACACTCAGCACTCACAGGTCCCAGGAGGTACCTACACGGACTCGAATCTCTATATAGCGATCACCGTCGACGAGAAACATGCACTCAGTGACTCCAGTGTCACCGACACAGTGAACAACGACGATGGAGATCTTCCTAAATAAAGGACCAAGCGCACTCCAAGGAAATCTACGATTTCTCTAGCACTCGAGATGAAGGTGATCAGCCAACACTCACGGCTCAAAGCCTTCTGAGGCTAGGGAGCTCTGGCTGCCACAATCACCGTAGCCGACGGCTTGGCTCATTTCGAGTTGAAACTTGAGTCACTCGAAAATGAATAGCACCAATTCAACCTCACTCATGACTCACTCTCACTCACCTGCACCAAGGAGCTCCTCGAGAGCTGCTACTCTAGCTGTAGTGTACTCAACCCGGGCTCCAATTCATCTGCCAGCATTCGCAATTCCCAAGTTCGATGGGAAGTACGAGAACTGACCCGAATTCAGAGACTCATTCGCGTCCATGGTGATCAATGCCGAAGAACTTGCTCCAGTACAATGTCTTCAGTATTTGAAAAGCTGCCTTCAAGGACAGGCTGCACTCAGCCTTGCCAGTGTGCAAATGTGCAACAACCAATTTGTACCTGCTTGGAATCAGCTACAGGAGAGGAACGATCCCTGGTTACTCATAGGTGCTCAACTGGACAAGCTCCTCAAAATGCATGCGCTCACATCACGCTCATCTAAGCAGCTCAATTACTTTCTGAACACCGTTTCAGAGGTAATAAACGCACTCAAAGCAGTAGGTGTGCAACTGAATTCAGACATGAATCCACTGCTTACGCAGTTAATCATCTCCAAGCTGGATTCATACAACCGGGAGTTCTGGGAGAACAAAATAGGTGCTTCCACGGAATACCGAACACTCAAAGCACTCAATGACTTCTTGGTTGCTCGTGCTCAAGCTCAAGAACGAATGGAACAAGCATCATCGGTGAATCCACCACACTCATCTGGTAAACCAGCGTCATACGCTGCTGCTGCTGTTCCTAACTCACACTCATCTGACACTCAAGCTCCAGCTACGCAATCATCTGCTGCACTTACGACGTCTCCCAAACAGGTATTTTCTCCTGCAAAATATTCATGTGATTTGTGTAAGGGAGATCACTTAATTGTGAGGTACACTCAATTCTTGGGGCTCAATAATGGTCAACACACTCAAGTCGTTATTGACAAGCGGCTTTGTGAGAATAGTTTCGGGCATTATATGCCTGATGCTTGTAACTCATTGTGCAAGTATAATGTGTGTCAACAGAAGCACCACACAATGATACACCCGGGACTTAACAGTATTCAGAAAACATCTAGCTCAGCCACTAAACGCACTCAATAAACCGTCTGCTTCCACATGACGACCCAAGCGACACTTAACTGAGCTCATCTATACTCAACACGTCTGGCACTCACCCTACTTGCACTCAACGCCCAGCATTTACTTGCAACTTGCCTAGTCGCGTTGATCACTAAGTTAAGTACTCATACAGTACGTATCTTGCTGAATCCAGGGTCTGAATTATCGTTTGTTTCAGATTCCTTGGTGAGCTCACTCAAACTTGAACGCACTCACTCATCTATACAGATCATTGGTATTAGTGTAGCTAATGCTGGTATAACTAAAGGTCAAGTTGCACTCAAGCTCTCATCTAGGCATTCAAACGACTCAGTCACCATCAGTGCTCATATGCTAGGTGGTCTCACTACTCAACTACCATTTTTTGCACTCAATAACTCAACTGAGACCAATATGAACAACTACAATTGGCAGATCCGGTGTTCATGAGACCAGGACCAGTTGATATCATCATTGGTGCCGATACCATCTTCGGGTGGATATTACTCGGTCCAGTAATTCAACACAATCATCTACCATTTATTACTCGCCATGCTGTTGTCGAGCAGTCAACTTAACAACTTCAAGACCTGCTATCACGCTTCTGGACTCAAGAAGAGATTCCAGTCAGCAAAATCAAGGAACTCAACCCAAGTGAAGAGGCGTGTGAAGCGCATTTTCAACAAGCTCATCGACGAGACAGTTCAGGACGATACATAGTCCGTCAGCCAGTCAAATCGTCACCTCACCAACTGGGAAACTCGTACTCAGCAGCGTACCGCTGTCTTATTCATCTAAAACGGTGTCTAGACCATGACGATCGTTTGAAAGCACTCTACCTTGATTTTCTGAAGGAATACAAAGAAATACATAGTGGAATCAACTCAATAAACAACAAGTGAACCAGCCTACTATCTCCCTCATCATGGAGTATTACGGGAAAGCAGCATCACAACTAAGCTGCGAGTAAACTTCAATGGTTCAAAACCCACAAGCTCAGATCTTCCATAAAACGACGTGCTTCACACCGGTCCAAAACTGCAAGTAGACATCTTTGACGTACTCATTGGAGTCCGTACTCATAAAATCATCTTCACAACAGATGTCACGAAAATAGTTAGACAGATTTTGGTCAACGAACGCGATCAAACACTTCAACGAGCAAGGCCAAATCACTCCATATAAACTCACCACGGTCACCTACGGGACCAGACCAGCTCCATATTTGGCCGTTCGTGCTCTACTTCAACTGGTTGAAGATGAAAGACATCGATTTCCTCTGGCAATCATTCCACTCACACACGGAAGATACGTTGACAGTATCTCCGGTGGTGCTGATGACTTGAATTTATTACAACAAATTACTGACCAACTTGAAGCACTTTGCAAGGCGGGCAGTTTCCCTCTTGATAAATGGGCAAGCAATCATCCAAAATTACTACAACTCAATCATGTGAAAGCGATCAAGAATCACAAATTCGAGGATACAGACTTCAACACCAAGATCCTGGGTATGTACTGGTCTTCACACTCAGATCAATTTAACTTCACATACTCACCACCATGCTCTACTCAAAAATTTACCAAAAGGATCATACTATCGGAGATTTCTCAAATATTCGATCCTCTTGGATTTCTCGCACCATTCATTATTCGAGCCAAAGTATTTATGCAGGAGCTTTGGCTTGAAAAGCTCAGCTGGTACACTCCGTTGGCAGCCAATCATCGGCATAAATGGAGAAACTTCGAGAATGAACTCAAACTCATCTCAGAAATCAAAATTCCAAGATGGATCCACTCATCCACGTGCTGAACCACCGAGATACATGGATCCTCAGATGCCTCGCAATTGGCAATGACAGCTGCCGTGTTCATCAAAGTCCACACACCTGCTCATGGAGTCAGAGTTACGCTGCTCTGCTCACAAACCAAGGTAGCCCCGTTAAAACAATAAACGATACCAAGGTTGGAACTCACTGCAGCTTACACGTTGGCAAAACTCATAAAACACTGCCAGAGCACTCTAAAACTCACTCGATCGCCAACATACTTGTGGACAGACTCAACAATCACTCTCACGTGGATTATATCTTAGCCGTCTCGCTGGAAGGAGCTTGTTCGGAATAGGGTGCCAAGGCGCTGAAAATGATCTCAGCCGTCTGTTTACGCAAGGAACTCAAGAGTCAAAATAAATCCTGGATCACATCACCGTGAACAGTATTACTTGGCATTATAATCTACCAGCAGCTCCTCATATGGAAGGAAAGTGGGAAACTGCCGTCAAATCACTCAAAAATAATCTTACTTGAACAGTGGTAGAGTCTTCATTCACGTTTGAAGAATTTACGACTCTTCTTACGCAAATTGAAGCTATCCTGAACTCAAGACCATTGGAGCCCATCACGGCAGACCATCACGAAAGATCCAGATGATATTGACGCACTCACGCCTGCTCACTTTTTAATTGGACGAGCACTCAACATGATTCCTGAACCTGCACTCATCGATACAAACAGTTCTTGATTGTCTAGATAGCAATTTCTACAACAGCGTGTTCAACAGTTCTGGAATCATTGATCAACAAGCTATCTTCAGAGACAGCAAGCAATCACCAAGTGGCAATGCCCAACTTATCAAATTCAAGTTAGGTCACTGGTACTCCTCACCGACGAAAGGTTTCCACCAACCAGGTGGCCTCTCGCTCATATCATCGCACTCCACCCTGGCAAAGATGGATTGACCAGGGTTGCTACACTCAAAACAGTGAACTCGACACTCACTTGTCCGACACTCTTCCTCGAAGCTTGTACTCTTGCCAGTTGAACCAGAACCTCAAGAAGATGACAGCAAATAGCTCACCTGGTTCATCGGCATGCTCAACGAAAGATCACGTACTCAAGAACTCATCAATCATCAACTCTGTTGCTGATGGTGGGAGGAATGTTGCATAATTGCAACTATATTTAAATTCAAATGTAGTTGCACTTCCGGCAGATAGAGGCAGCACCTACTGGGGCCTCGCGTCTGTAAAATTTAAACTTCATCATGCGCTGTGCGACGCATGCGCATCTACTGTTTCCTGCCTCCTGTCAAGAAGACGGCCGCCATTATCTTTCGCAATATACATTTGAGTGATAACACGTGTTATAATTCAAGCGTATCATTTTGTACTTCTCAAGAAATAATTAATTAAAATAATAATTGAATTAAATCAAGCATTCATCAAGCTACATATAAATATAACTATGTATATACTTTTGAGCACCAGAGCTCATAAACGAATACTTTCAAGAATTCAAGAATTTCAGTGATCATCAACCACGTTTCGTCATTATAAATAAATAATTATTTCAAGTGCTTATAAAAATAAAAGGCTCAATACTATAATTATTTAATTATCATTAAGCTCAATATTTTAATTAAACTAACAGCTAATTCTCGCTCGGTAGCCTCTGCAATCATGCTATCACGTGTTCAACAAATAAATTCAATTCAGTGTAATTTATTACGATCTCATTCAATTAAATTAAATTAAGTGATCAATAATATTAGAACTCAATGAACTCAAATATTTATGCATTTATAATATAATTTGCATTCAATTAATTACGAGTTCATGAGCTCAAACAATTAACAGGATTAATGAGTTAAATCATCGATTTAATTTTGTAACCCAGTGATATTATCTGCTGTAACAAAGAAAAATATTGTTATATTTTCTAATATGCGTATTTTTCCAATATCCCAACCACCAGCCAGTCCTAGCGTGTATTTATTTAATTATTATTACAACAATTATCAATTTCAATTACGATAGAATTTTGTAAAATTAAAGAAAAAATAAAAAAAAAAATTTCCTTTTTCCATCCTAAAAATTCGACTTTTTTCCCCTAAGTTTGAACCTCCATAACTTTTTTTCTATTAACCTTAAGTGTACGACACGGGAAACCTTTTTTCAAGAGAATTTAATTTTCTAAATATTGCTGAATTCAAAAATTAGAAAAAAAATTTTTGTCATAGTTATTTACAAAATAGAAAACAAAAATTTTTTTCAATGTATTTTAAACAGGAAAGTCCATGCAGGAGCTACCAGAGTCAAACGACGGGGCTCTACTTGGCCCAGCACTGAGGAACCTAGTTTTGGCATACCTATATTGGCTCAAGATTGGGTACTCAGACCTGGCCGTTACAATGATTACCCAGGCTTGGGTCAAGACTGGGTTCCCCTGTCTTGGCCATCCAATGGCCAGCCAGACTTTGACCAAGGCTGGATCACCTAATACATATACATTTTATCTCGATTTTAGTCGTGCTGGTCATTAGTCTTATAGCGAGGTTTCGGTGCAAAACTTTTATTGAGTTGATAGTGGGGGAAGCGTTCCGAGCGAGTTTTAACAAATTGAGGGTGAAAGTCTTATAATGCGTAGTCTTCTAACGAAGTCCTACTGTCAATCTATAAAATTACCGTAGGTAGAAAAATAATACCCGTGAAAAAATTATCTAATATGGCCTGACATGGGCGGTTCATATCAGGCCTGATATGGAAATTGGCCATATCAGGCCATATATGTACAGATAAGATTCGATATGTTCTGATATGGACATATCAGATTATATATAGTGAGATTAACACTGTTATCTCGAAAACTAAATTTATCAATAATTTTATAAAATTGTATATAACTTTGAAAAGTTGTATATACAGTAATTGTCATGAAAAAGAAAAAAAATCCTGCCTGGTCATAGGCTCGAACCCGAGTACTTTGGATTCAAAGTCTGATCTATTAACCACTCTGCCAAATCACAAACTTGAATTGTAAGGTTGATTATATCTATTTGGATAAAATTGAAGACATCAGAGAAATGATTCATTTGGTTATTTGTATTATATACAATTATGTAATTGTTTATAGAATAACGAGACCATTAACGGTATACCCACTGGTAACGGGGCAAGAACTACTTCTTTTGGAAAAAAAAAGCTAAAGATTTTTAAACTCAATTAAACTTTTTTCAATTTAAAATCTCAAATTTTTATACTTAAATTCATTACAAAAATTCGAAATTCTCTCAGATATTCCAAAATTGGTCTCGTTAGCTTATCGGAAAAATTTTTCAACAAAATTTGTATACTTCATAATATTTATAAATGCAGTAAATTTAAATATTTAACAGACATCATAAGATTTTATGAATCATTATAAAATCGGTTTTTTCGAACAATGCTACGTTATTTGGTCATTTCTAAATTATTTTACCAAACGTGTGTGTACGGAAAACTCGAAAAAAAATAGTATAAGTGCCCATATCAGGGCACATCAAGCCATAAAAGCCTGATCAATATTTGTTTTCACAAGCATATTGAAATATCTATACTCTTACCAGGTTATAACAGGTCATATCAGGACATATAAAAAAAATTATATGCAAGCGTATCAAGTCAGATCAAGACATATCATATCTGATAACGACATATCAAGTTGATATGGACAAATCAAGTTGATATGGCTTGATATGGCCAATTTTCATATCAGACTATTTCAGAATATATCAAAAATGATATATGGGCATTCGGGTGGGCCAAAAAAAGTGACTATTTTTTTTTCTTTAGTTACAGTGATAATATTATTTAAAATAATGAAAAAGAAATTCTGTTAAATTTTGAGCTCTTAATATCAATATTGAGAAGTGCCTATTTGCAATTTTTTATTTCCCATTTAAATAACATGGAAAAAAATTTTTTTGCGTCTTCTGATTTTTATAAGTAGCCAATGATGCATCATAGGAATAATTGGCAGGTATATTTTTGTAGGTAATTGAATGCTCTACAAAAAAAGTGTCTTATCATTTTTCGATAAATCTATTTGTCCAAATGTTATTTGAAGTTGAAGTCAAATTCATATTAAATTTTGAGATTTTTTTACTTTTCCGACGAATCTATCAGTATTATAAAATATTGTGGGACCTTTTTTGTAGACAACCCTATCCCCTAGAAGTTATTTTCAATAAAGTTTTTTCGACTTCCACATTGTTTTCTAGTTATTTTCATTTTAATGTCAAGATCTTAAAATCGATCAGAAGACTATTTTTTTTATGAGCTTGACATTAAAATGAAAATAACTAGAAATCAATGCGGAAGTCGAAAAAAATTTATTAGATATAACTTCTAGAGAATAAAATTGTCTACAAAAAAGGTCCCATAATATTTTATAATAAGTCTGATAGTTTCACCGGCAAAGTAAAAAGATCTCAAAATTAAATATGAATTCGACTTCAACCTCGAATAACTTTTGAACAAATAGATTTATCGAAAAACAATAAGATACATTTTTTGTAGAGCATTCAATTACCGATAAAAATATGCCTACCAATTATTCCTATGACGCATCATTGGCTACTTATAAAAATCAGAAGACGCAAAAAAATTTTTTTCCATGTTATTTAAATGGGAAATAAAAAATTGCAAATAGGCACCTCTCAATATTAATATTAAGAGCACAAAATTTAACAGAATTTTTTTTCATCATTTTAAGCAATATTATCACTGTAACTAAAGAAGGAAAAAATAGTCACTTTCTTTGGCCCACCCTAATGGGCATATCAAATCATATCAGGTCAGATATGGATACATATGGATGCATATCAAATTTTTTAATACAGCCATATCGGGTCATATAAGGCCTGATCAGAAAATTTTTTCACGGGTAGTAAACTTGTACATTAAATTATATGATTTATTTAAAAATTGTGCGAAAGATATAGTAAATACGTATTATATAAAAACCAATAAACGTTTAAATAAGCTCTATTAGTCTTATTTTTTATGTACTCCCAGATATTTATAATAAAATATTTCCAAAAAGTTTCCAAAAATATAAGCTCATACTACAATTTTTTTTTTTTTTATTTTTTAACAGGGAAACTTTAACTTTCAAGCTGTTCTACAATTTTTAATTAACTTATATATATACCCGGGTAAAAAAATTCATATCTGGGCATATATAATTAGATATGATCATATAAGATCATATATGAATCATAAATAATCATATATGATTCATGTATGCTTATGTATGGGTCATACATGTTCATATAAGATCATATTTGGTCATGTATGATCATATATGATACAATCTAAAATATTTTTACTCGATATCCAGTCCATATAAGATTATATATGACCATATATAAAGGCAAATGAATTCATTCTAATTTATACACAAATCGTATAAGATCATATATGGTCATGTATAATCACATATGATAAACATAAAGTATTTTTACTCGATATTCAGTCCATATACGATCATACATAAATATATATGGGGTATTCCACGCCAAATCGACCACTTTCGACCCCGACCCCTTTCGATTTGGTTGAAAATTTGTTTTCCTTTTCTACCCCATTAAAATAATTTTTCAGGAAATTTTCAGATTTTTTTACCCAACCAAAAAAAAGTTATGAGTTTTTCAAAAATAAGGCTTTTACTTTTTTAAATCGCTACAACTTCTTTCAAAATTGACTAATGGGAACGTTTTTTTTTTTCAAAATTTTTGTTTTTGAATGTACTTTTTAGAAAAAAATACAAAAAAATTTTAAGATAATAAACTCTATGAAATTTTCGGCTGTTTTGAGAAAAACCGCCATTTTGTTAAAGTTCGTCATTTTTAATTTTTTTTTTTAATTTTTCAAAAAAAACTTCAATTAATTCTACAATTTTTCCCGCCAATCCGAGAGTGGGCCGACTTTTCCTTCTATTTTTATTTATCAATTGAAAAAAAAATTTTTGCCCAGTTGGGCTTATTTTACAAAACATCACTCTGGAAATTTTTGAGAGTTTATCAACGGCTTCAGAGTTTGAAAAATTGAGACGAAAAAATTAATTGAAACTGGTAATCCTCGAGAGAATTCGGATTTTTTTTAAAAAAGTGAGAAAAAAATAGAAGATACCTATAAATAATTGTATTGTAATTATTTTTTTAAGCTACACCTAAAAACAAAGAAAATGAAAAAAAAATTGCCCTCTAGTTTATTTTTGACCAAGTCACAGCCTTTTGAAATAACGATGGGTGTTAGATTTATTTTTCGAAATCCGTGACTTGGTCAAAAATAAACTAGAGGGCAATTTTTTTTTTTTTCATTTTCTTTGTTTTCAGGTGTAGTTTTCAAAAAAAAAAAATTACAGTACAATTATTTATAGGTATCTTCTAGTTTTTTTCTCACTTTTTTTAAAAAAATCCAAATTCTCTCGAGGATTACCAGTTTCAATTAATTTTTTCGTCTCAATTTTTCAAACTCTGAAGCCGTTGATAAACTCTCAAAAATTTCCAGAGTGATGTTTTGTAAAATAAGCCCAACTGGGCAAAAATTTTTTTTTCAATCGATAAATAAAAATAGAAGGAAAAGTCAGCCCACTCTCGGATTGGCGGGAAAAATTGTAGAATTAATTGAAATTTTTTTTGAAAAATTAAAAAAAAAAAATTAAAAATGACGAACTTTAACAAAATGGCGGTTTTTCTCAAAACAGCCGAAAATTTCATAGAGTTTATTATCTTAAAATTTTCTTGTATTTATTTCTGAAAAGTATATTCAAAAACAAAAATTTTGAAAAAAAAAACGTCCCCATTAGTCAATTTCGGAAGAAGTTATAGCTATTTAAAAAAATAAAAGCCTTATTTTTGAAAAACTCATAACTTTTTTTTGGTTGGGTAAAAAAATTTGAAAATTTTCTGAAAAATGATTTTAATGGGGTAGAAAAGGAAAAAAAAATTTCAGCCAAATCGAAATAGGTCGGGGTCAAAAGTGGTCGATTTGGCGTGGAATACCCCATATGGACTTATATGAACATATATGAAAATACATAAAAAGTTTTTTACCGATATACAGTCCATATAAGATTCTTTATGGTCATATATGATCATATATGAACGAACATAAAAAAATTTTACATGATGTTCAATTCGTGTAAGATCAGATATGGTCAGGAATGAACATATATAATAATGTATAAAATTTCTTAAAGTTGTTTAATTTTTGTAAAATCAGATACAGTCAGGTATGAAAAGACTTAAAAATTCTTTACACGACGTTCAACTCATGTAAGATCAGATATGGTCAGATATGAACATATATGAAAAGACATACAAATTTTTTACTTGTACGCGGAAATGAAATTCATGTGTGAATATATCATCATATAAGATCATATAAATGAAATTTAAATTTTTGTGCTCAATTAATCTAAGCGACATATATAAACATATCCTGAGTGATATTGCAACGCTGCTATAAGTATAGTTAGCAATACAACGTATCTACAATAATAGAAAAACTAAGTCTAAATCGGTTGATCCATTCAAAAGTTATAGAATGCTTACACACGTACGTACATAGGTACATATATCCATCGTCCTGAAATTAGACAGAATAGTTTCCTAGGACCTCAAAACGTCGAAATATGTTGAAAGCTCGATTTTCGAAAATCGGTCCGAAACCGATAACTTTCTTTAATTTTGAAAATTTTCAGTTTTCTTAGCGGGAAGTGAAAAAATGAAACCTTAAGTTTAAATTTTATTTTTATTCCGCATTCGAAATTTTAAACTTTTCAAATACCATATAAAATATCAATATACATGTAATAATTGGTGACACTCTAATATCAATATATAAATAAACCTCTTGAATAGTCCCAACTAGTAAGTCCATGGTTTTGCAGAGTAGTACAATCTTCAACTGATACGCAGAAGGATCCAGGTTCGAATCCCAGAGAAATACCGAGTATTTTTTCTTCGATAGAAAAATTAATAATAAGTGAACAATCGCTATTTATAAATAAATTTCAATGAATGTTAATAAACAATAAAATTAAAACATTATTTTTTTAGTTTAAATAATTGTTGGCAAACCTATATGCATATCAAATATGATCATATCTAATCGTATATAATCATATCTAATCGTATATGATCATATCTAATCATACATAATCAGACATGGCCAATTTTCATATATGATCATACATAATTGCTCATATATGATTATATATGGTCAGACATGAAGTTTTTTCCCGGATATATAACTTATATATATATATATATATATATATATATATATATATTAGACTGTTTCAAAAAAAACAACTATTTTTTTTTTCTTCATTATATCGAAAATATTGTTGGAAATGACGAAAAAAAAATACTGTGAAAGTTTGAGCTCTTAATATTAATATTAACAACTGCCGCATCGCAATTTTCTATTTCCCGTTTAAATAACATGGAAAAATTTATTTTTTAAGCTTTGGAATTTTGTAGCTCATGGTGGGACCAATACTTCGAAAAGTTCAAGACATGTCCTTATGGTAAATTTGACGCTCTACAAAAAAGGTCTCTTATAATTTTTCGATATTTTTATTTTTTCAAAAGTTATTCAAAGTTAAAGTTAGATGATAAATTTTTACATTTTTTAAATTTTTTGACACAACCATCAAATTTATGGGAAAATTTTATTGGACATTTTTTGTAGAGCATTTCATTTCCTATAACTTATCTCTGAGAAAATTTTCAATATTTCTCACAAGTCGTAAGTTATTTGCAATTAACTGAAAATTTAATATAATTAATTTTATGCAACAAAATTTAAATTATTTAAAAAACTTTTCAGTTAATTGCAAATAACTTACGACTTGTAAAAAATATTGAAAATTTTTTCAGAGATAAGTTATAGGAAATGAAATGCTCTACAAAAAATGTCCAATAAAATTTTCCCATAAATTTGATGGTTGTGTCAAAAAATTTAAAAATTGTAAAAATTTATCATCTATCTAACTTTAACTTTGAATAACTTTTGGAAAAATAAAAATATCGAAAAATTATAAGAGACCTTTTTTGTAGAGCGTCAAATTTACCATAAGGACATGTCTTGAACTTTTCGAAGTATTGGTCCCACCATGAGCTACAAAATTCCAAAGCTTAAAAAATAAATTTTTCCATGTTATTTAAACGGGAAATAGAAAATTGCGATGCGGCAGTTGTTAATATTAATATTAAGAGCTCAAACTTTCACAGTATTTTTTTTTCGTCATTTCCAACAATATTTTCGATATAATAAAGAAAAAAAAAAATAGTTGTTTTTTTTGAAACAGTCTAATATATATATATGTATAAGTTATATATATATTTAACGACTTAATCATTGTCATTTCATTGTAATAATTCAACAAGATAAATAAACCGTACAAACTACACATGACTGTTATTAAAAACTATGTGCAGGATCTATCGACTATTTAAAATTAAAGTAATTAATCAATTAGAATAATAAAGTAATTAGTTTCTTTAAAATGCAATAAACACATCGTGGGAGACGAGTCGATCTTACTGCATACGTATTAGTTGAATGTATACCGATATGACAGCAATGCGAATACAAAGAAGTGAATGCAGTTGTAGTGTGACCCATTTACACAAGGATCATTTACCGAACCAAAACGTGTATTATAAGACAGGATTGCTCGAGGTTAACAGCAAAAACCAATCTCGAAAACGATTTTCATCATTTCAGTGATGCGACAAATTATGAACTAGCGATTGATGGAGCATTAAGAGAAATGAAATAATATTCATTAAAAAAAAAAAAAAAAACAAAAAAAAAACACCGGCAAAAAATAATAAATAAATTTTCAAAGTCATCTCAGCCCGATTCTCCGAATTGTAGTTTTTAAATTTAGTCTTGACATTTTTTCACCGGCAAAACTAAAAAGTAAATTTGCAGCTATTCAAGACTGTCACGAGGACATATTTATCAAGGACAAATCATCTAAAATAAACTCAATATAAATGTTAAAATACATTTAAGAGATATATTTATGTACCACAATTTCTGTTACATATAAAAATGACATTTAAACCATTAATATTATTATTGTTTTCAGTAATTTGTAGATATCAACGAAATAATTTATTTCGAGTAAAACACTTGTGTAAATATGTAAATATAAATATAAATACTAATGATTAAAGAGTATGAGAAAAACAACTTATAATAATCTATAAAATCAATTTAAGTATCAAGCATAATCATATTATTTTTTGAGGTCAACTAACTCCGAAGTTAATTTAATATTTTCTTTTTTTCCTTCAAATCACATGTTTATTATTTTATACATTTTTTATGTTTTCAACTGACACACCTATTTCCGTTCTTTACTTACAATGTTTTCGAATAATACATCCGGTGTAAGTCAAGATTGGTAAATATTTTAAAATTTATTTTTTTTTAAATCATTTTTTTCAATGCTATTGATCTGTCAAGATCACTCAAATATTGTCAAGCTCGAATATTTATTACCAGTCTTTCAAATAACAAATTTGCATTGCTACCTGTAATTAATTTTATTATCTATTTGTAGTAGGGAGGGGGGGGCATTACGGCCCCCTAGGCCGGTTATTACTTTTTGTGGCTTTCAACCATTATATCAGTTTACTTTTTTCCTATTTCGAACAAATTCATGGACATTTTGCGGAAACTTAAAAAAAAAAAGAATTTCTAGGACATAACAGCCCTTCTCCAAAAAATGATAAAAAAAAAATATATTTTTTTTTTTTATGGTTTTGTAAAATTGTTTTCAATGTTAAAACTGCGTTTCTTTTTCTTGACAACTATATTTATTTTATAGAACTCAAAAAAAATTTATTAAAGTGTAATAGTTCGTTCCCCCATTCTGATTAAAAAAAATTGACTGTCATGATTTTTTCGAAACATATCGAATTTATGGTAATGAGAAGAAAAAAATTTTCGATCAAATTTTTTGAGAAGGCCTTCTTGCCCTACCCTCCCAACAATAAGAGTTAAATAATGTTCATAACCAGAACAATGGAAATTCTCGACTAGAAGTAAATATTCTTGATTCAAGAAAATTTTTTTGAAAACCTCAATATTCTATGATAAAGTAGAAATTTCTTCTGACCAAGACAAATTTTCTTGACCCAAGCTAACTTTTTTTTCTGTGTACATCTAATTAGTTTCAAAGACTTGAATCAAATTTATTTTTTTTTAAATTCCGAAAAACCTGCCTGAAAAATACTCTGCTGAAATTTTTTTCACTCTAGAATTTTTTTTTAGTTCCAAAAATAACCAATTGAAAATTCATAATTGTCTTAAATTTAAATTTCATATTTATAAATTTTTTCTTTACAGAATTTTTCATTTTAAATAATGTAAAACTTTAAGCTGTTAAATGCAAAACTTTGTTTTATTCGTTATAAAATTTTGAAAAATCATAAAAGGAACAAGTCTGTATATTCAATTTGTAAGAAATAAAGTAATTGATGTTATTCTTATTTTTTGTGTCACGCCCTTTTTTATTGGCTTGTCACAAACAACTACTACACTAGTACTCAAGTCTACACGAGTATACATGTATGTATATATTTATATGTATATTTATAAATGTATACATGTATATGAGAATAAAGTTAAAAGCCCAAGTGCAATCGTAAACTACGAAGAAACAGTAACTTAGGTTAATCACATCGACGAACGAACGTGGGTGTCGACAACTGACCTGCACAACACACTGGGAGCAAGAGAAGTCATGAAGATTCGTGTCAAGCTATCTCACTTGGGATTTTAGTATGTGTTTAAATGTAAATTACCAATTAAATAACTTTATTTTTTGGTTTACTTTTTATTCAAAACTTTTTTTTTACCTCATCATTTTTCGCGCTCTTTCTCATCCCGCCTTTAGTTGGAATATAAATAATACAATTTTATTTAAATATATGTAAATTAAACTTGTTTCTTAGTTTATTAAAAACTCACTAATTTTTTTTAAATTCGTCTCTTTCACCCGATGAAAAAAAAAAAAAAGTTAATACTTTGTATTTATTTAGTACATAGAAAAAACAGTTATCTTGAATAGAGAAAAATATTCTTGATTTAAAAAAATTTGCGCCAAGTAAACAATTATCTTGAAATTTTTATCTTGAATCGAAATTTTTTTTCTCACATCAACATATTTTTACGCTTAAATAACAAAAAATATCACTTGTTTTAAGAGTTTATACTTCTTAAAGTAAGAGAAATTTTTTTGAAGCAAGATGCATTATTTTCTGTAGCAATATTACATTTTTTTTGTTTAAAAAAATAAATTCCCCAGAACAAGTATTACATACTTTCCAATCAAGTATTTTTGTATTCTCCGACCAAGAAAACAAAAGTTGCTTAACCCAAGAGAAAAATTTCTTGGGAGAAAAGATCGATATGAAGGGAAAAGTCACCAGTGCAAGGCAGCAGCAGCGGGAGTGGTTCGGTGTGCGCCACGAGATCGCGCCCAGCCACTTGTAGTGTCCCTGGTAAGATAGATATTTTAAAATTCTTATATTAGGTAGATTTTTTAAAAATCTAACTATTGTATTTGTCCTCATGGTCGATTTTACAAGGAATTTCGTCATAAACTATCATAATTAGTTGAGTAGAGTTCAAAAATACCATTCGTTGAAAAATTTATATATGTATGTATATATATATATATATATATATATATATATATATATATATATCTATGTAATAGAACCGACTTTTGAGGACGCGATTGCGTCTACAATTCTTATCCGATCTTAATGAAACTTTCTACACTTAATTTATGTGTTATTACCACGGTTAAGTTCGAAGATGGGCTGAATCGGTCGATTAGTTTAGAAGTTATGGATGTTTGAAGTTTTTACGATTTTTCGAAAAAATCAGTTTTTAATCACTTTTAAAGTCCATATAACTTTAAAACTAAAACTCATAGATAATTTCTGTAAAAAGTATTTTAGAGCTTGACTAATAAGCTTTAATTTGTGACCTTAAACTTTATAATTAGACCATTTCTTCCAATAATTTTCTAACCTTGAAAATTTTAATGGAATCAAAAAATGTTGAAAATATTGTTTTCAATCCACAAAACTTATGCTTGTCCCATTAAAATCCAGTTTCGTCAGTTGTATTTTATTGTACACAAAATAACCTGTAAATTTCACTGCTATTTTATATTTTAAAAGTACTTCTTTAATTATTTATGATGTATCAAATGTACCTCCAATCCTGATGATTATCACTGGTCTTGTCATAACGATAGCGCCTACACTTCTTATCGGACCTTCATGAAATTTACCACACTTATTCTATAGGTGATTACCTCGATCAAGTTCAAAGATGGGCTGAATCGTTCAAATAGTTTTGAAATTATAGCTGTTTGAAATTTTCATGATTTTTCGTAAAAATCAGATTTTAATCACTACTAAAGCTTATATAACTTCAAAACTAATATTCACAGACAATTTCCGTAAAAAGTATCTTAAAGCTCGACTAATAATCTTTAATTTATGACCTTAAGCTTTATGTTTTGACTATTTCTTCCAATAATTTGATAGCCTTGAAAATTTTAATGGAATCAAAAAATGTTGAAAATATGGTTTTCATACCACATAACTTATGCATTTCCCATTATAAAACAATTTTGTTACGTGTATTTTATTGTGAACAAAATAACCTGTAAATTTCACAGCTATTTCATATTTTAAAAGTATTTCTCTTATTATTTATGATGTTCCAATCGTACCTGTACGTCCTATAATTATAACTGGTCTTGCTATTGTAACAGCGATTACAATTATGATCTAATACTAATTAAATTTTCAATACTTTATTTATGTGAAGGTTAGTTTGGTACATTACCTATATAATGTTATGTCAAATCAACTATCTGAAGTTCTCTATCGAAAATAATCGTTGTCCTTTTTTACCCTCACTCTTAGAAAATGAGTTTAATTTATGTCATGACTATACACTAACTTATATCACAAGATATGTATGTATACAACTAACTTTTTATATCGATTAATTGAAAAATCTACCTTCCATTTCGGCTACCGAATGGCCTTTTTTTTTATTGCAAATTTGAATACGATTTTGTTTAAGTACTCGTCTGTCATTTGACTCAGTGATAAGTACCTTTTTGGATTGTACTATAATATATTCTATAATACATCATGGCATTAATATTAAATATTAATAATTAGGGTAACTAGTCCAGTCTGCTACCACCCACCAGTGAATGACCAGTGAATGACCAGTACACAGAAGAATCATCACAATAATTGAAAAATTTTATTAAAAATTATTATTTACTTGTAAATGTAATCTTACATGTCTTTATTATTATTAAATCACAACGAATTAAAGTGATTTATAAAATTATTATTAAAAATAATTAAAATTACACTGAGAGAAAAAACTGGTTTTCAGAACTATGAAAAACATAGTTCAATGAAGCCTCTACTATTACCCTCAGTTCAGATAACTAATATATAATTGTAAAATGTACGATGATATCATAATTGCTTTAACTGTAATATAGTTCAATGAACAATGACAATAGCAAAAGTAACTAAGTAAAAAATAGTATTCTTATTACAAAAAAATCGGTCTGTCGGTTGACCCTGAGGGCCAGCCCCGAAGCTTCCCACCTATTTCGAGCTCCTTGAGCTCAAAAATTGTTGTGGATACATTTTCGAGCTCTTCGATCTTGAAAATACTTTTGTGTGCCTTTGTTTTCGAAAAATACCGTTTTTTACCATTTTTTCTACAACGATATCTCTTGAACGAATAAACCGATTGAGACGTTTAAGGTGGCAACCGACGCGTTTTATTGAGTTCTACAACTGATCAGATTTTGAAATTGATTTATCGAGTCGTTTTTGAGAAATTTTCAAAATAATAAAAAAAATTTTTTTTTAATTCTTTCGTTAACGGTTTCTCTTGAACGAATGAACCGATTTTGATGGTTGAGGTGGCATTCGACGCGGCTTACAAAGTGTTAGAACTGATTAGATTTTAGAATCGATTCATTGAGCGAATTAAAAGTTATTCAAGAAAAACATTTTTGAAAGAATTTTATTTTCGAAATATCTCCGAACGTACCTTACCGATTAAGCTCAACTTTTTTGGTGTTTATAGTAAATAACAAGCCGCGTCGAATGACACCTCGAAGATGAAAATCGGTTAATCCGTTCAAAAGTTACAGAATATTTACATACGTACGTACGTACGTACATACATACACTCGGACATCATCTTGAATTTAGTCAGAATAGCTTCCTAGAACCTCAAAACGTCGACATCTTTGCAATTTTCTTAGCGGGAAGTTAAAAATAACGATGAAAAATCCTTAATTATATTCGTCGGCGACTTAAATGATGCTAAATTAATAAAATTATAATTGTACAATTGCTAAAACATTTGTGATTCTGCTGAGGTATAAGTTCTGATAAATAATATTAAATAGTTAGCACAATAAAACAAATGCTTAGTTAAAACTACTGCTTTTAAATAGTTTCGGGCACTATGATATAGTTTAAGAATCTAGAAATATTTGTTAAGATGACTATTTTTTCATTCCCATCCCTTTCTAGTTACCACAACCACCCAGTTGACAATATCTAGCCTCAATCTAGCCTCATCAAATCCAAGTAAGCCTCAATCCAGTCTCACTGAGAAAAAAAAGCATTTTGAGCCTCAAATGATATTCAAAAAGCCTCAATGAGCCTCAAATAATGCTCACAGAGCCTTAGTGAGCCTCAAATGCTAATCAAAGAGCCTCAAATAATACTAATCGAGTTTAAATTACATTCTAAATTACATAGTCGAGACTAGGTTCATTTGAGGCTCATCGAGGCTTATTGAGGATCTCTGAGCATCATTTGAGGCTTTTCGCGGCTTTTTAAACATTATTTGAGGCTCAAAATGCTTTTTTTAGTCATTGAGGCTGGATTGAGGCTAGATATTATGACCCGGGCATGCACTTTTCTCTCAGTGTATAAAGAGGATTAAAAAGTTCTTAGAGAAATATTGAATTTGAACATAAACCTTTGAAAAAATCATTTTTAAAAACTATGTGTTCCAATAGTACACTGTAAAAAATCACCGGGGTAAGTCCAAGCGGTGTAGGTGTTAAAATCAGCGGTGTTAAATTTCAACACCGAAAGTGGTGTAAAAATAACGCCGCCGCCGGTGTAAATATTCTAAACCGGTGTTAAAACAAATTCTCCGGTGTTAAAATAACGCCGTCGCCGGTGTAAATATTCTAGACCGGTGTTAAAATAACACCGCCGCCGGTGTAGATATTCTATACGGGTGTTAAAATATTTTATTTTGTAAATATTTTTGTTCTCTCGATCACTATACTTGTTAATAAATGATATTTTTTATTAATTTTCATAAAAAACTGACATTTTTTGTGTTTTATAATCTTTAAAGTTCATTTGCCAAGCGGACGCAGTTTACCCCGCTTTCGCACCGGTTACCCTGCTTTTACACCGATATTACTCCGCTTTGACACCGGTTCTACTCCGTTTTCACACCGGTTACCCCACTTTAACACCGGTATTTTTAACACCGGTGAACTACTCCTCTTACACCGGTGTAATTTAATTTTTACACCGGGCGGAGTTAAAATGAGTCCATTTTTAACACCGCTCTTTTTACAGTGTAGTAATTGATTTTTTTATAAAACAGTAAACTGATAATCATCTATATAAGTAAATTAATTAATAAAATTAACTTTGGATACGTGAAATCTACGTAAATATTTTGTTTTTATTAATTTTATGGTGGTCATTCACTGGTTTACTTGATTACTGCACTAAGCCAAATGACCGACAAGTCATTTATTGGTATGTCCGAAATTTGTCAAGCCCAGTGAATGACCGTGTGTTCGTTTTTATTCGTTAGTTGTTTTTATGAAATAAAAGCGGCCTTTGAATTTAGGTCAATTTTTTGTTTCGTATTTTTTTGAAAATTAAAAAAAAATTTTCAAAATCGGTTCATATCTACCGAAATTATAATCTTGCATCTTGTTTTCATGCGTATCGACTTGAGTATTCAGGATAAAAAAGTATTTGATGTGTAATCAAAAATTTCTAATACTGGCCTAATCATTCCATATCATAGCTGGTGAATGAAATTCAAGTATAATTTCAGCGTTAAAAATTTTTCGGAATGAGTAAAAATTTAATATTTTGATGCTTTTATAGGAGTAAGAATGATTTAATATGATTAATCGTGAAATTTCAAAAGTGATTCACATGATTTCGAAGGGTTACAAATAATTAAAAAATCAATCCCTCTTAATCTTATCAAATAAATTCGTTTAATCAGAGTACTGAGTGTCAAAAAAAAAAAAAAATAAGACTATAGAAAAATAAGATTCAATTTATAAAATCAAATATTTTTTCAAAGGTTGTATATCTTTAGCCAATTCAAAGATGAGTAATAATAATTTAAAAGTGTTGAATAATTAAATAAATGATTGACGGTAATCAAAATTTGTTAACTATTTAAAGATGATAATTAAACAAGCGTACATGATGATAATTCGACTCAAGATTGAAATATTTATAAATTTTGATTAACTCGATTGCCAAAAAAGAAAAAAGAGTCATAAAAGTAAAGTATAAGTAATCGTTAAAAATAAAATTGGAAAGTTTTGGGATCATGTTATTTTTATTTTAAAGTAATTTTATACATTTAATGGTGAGGAGTTTGTTAGCCATTTAAAATTACAAGATGAAGAAGCTAAAGCTGAAGCTTAAATGCTTGGTAGTTAAAGAGTTACGAGTGCGTAATATGTATGTATTTATTGATAGGTACGCATAAGTCGAGATTGAAGATTTTAAAAGTTTTGTCGGTGGAGAGAGAAAGAGAACAGTAAAAATAAATGGAGAGGTGGCCTCGACGTTGTGGGAGGTCAGGCACACGATGGATTTTTTTAAACTGGTCTTGCCGTACACACTTTTGGAAATTTTATTAATGCTAAATATACCTGACAATTTGTTTATGTGATTTTATTTTTTTGTTTTTTGTTGAGAACGTCCGTCTGCCTTAAGTTTGATTTTTATAAAATATAATTATTTAGTTTACCATATTTTAAAGTTGTTTGATTAATTTATCAATATTTAAAGTTCAAACTTCAAGTTTTATATAAACAGTTATTTCAACCAGATTTATTCTCTCTCTATTGTATTAACGTTTCGACAACACAGTTGTTTTTAGATTGTTTATTTAAGTTAAAATGTTTGATATTTAATTTTGTAGTTACTGCATGGATGACATAATATGTCTCAGTTGAAAATTAGCGTCCCGATGAAAAAAGTTTTTGTCTAATTATATATGATTATATATGTTCATATATATAATCATATATGATTATATATAATCATATATGAAGTTATATATAATCATGCATGATTATATATGGGGTCATATATAATTATATATAATTATATATGACCCCATGCATAATTAGATCTGATCATACCTGGCTGTTTTTAGCCCATATATAAGTCTATATATGATCAGATCTAATTATATATAAGTCTATATATAATTAGATCTGATCAGATCTGATTATATATGAGTCTATATATAATTAGATATGTTCATACTTGGCTGGTATAACTCCATATATAACCATATATAAGTCTATATATGATCAGATCTAATTATATATGACTCTATATATAATTAGACATGATAATACTTGGCTGTCAACTCCATTTACTACCATATATAAGTCTATATATGATCAGATCTAATTATATATAAGTCTATACATAATTAGATCTGATTAGACATGACTGATACAAATCCATATATAATTAGATCTGATCAGACATGGCTAATATAAATTCATGTATGGTCGTGCATAAGTTTATATATGATTGGATCTGATCAGACATGACTGATATAAAGTTATATGTCGTTATATATATATATATATATATATATATATATATATATATATATATATATATGTATATATATATATATATATATTACATAATATGACAATTTTTTAATATAAATGTTATTAAATTTTTATTTTGTCAACTATCAAATAAACTTAAATCCCCAATACTTAAAAAATGTTCAAAGGTTTCGGCAGCAATTTAAAAGTATTAATCGATATCGATTTATATACGAATATTTATAAGTTTATAGATAAATAGATTTGATTATATGTATCTAATGAATTCTATTGTCATTTATGTACAAAATCAAATTCATTATTAGGTGCATTATTTACGTATGATGTATTGACTTGATTATTTGAGTCAACTAACGCCATAAACTTTCCTTTATTGTAAGTTCATAACAGACTAGAGGATCAGACTACAATCCAGCGATCACCAAAGTTAAGCAGCATCGGCGTAGGTCATTGATTGGATGGGTGACCTCGTAGTAAAGTGGTGGTCAACGAATAGTAATTTTTTTTTTTTTTTTTATTTAAATTTAATAGATATTTATATTGATGAAAACAATAAATCCTAATTAAATTACTTAATTAATAATTTAAAGGTATTCGAAATGAGATTCTAAAAATGACTATATTCATTCATGCATGATCATGTATAAACAGATCTGATTATATATAATTAAACCTGGCCAATTTTTGGATCCAATCATATATAGATGATTATGCATAATTATATATGATTAGACAAAAACTTTTTTCATCGGGGTCTTTTTCTGGTTGCACGTTTCATATTTATTACATTATATAGAATTTTAGACGTCTAATAATAAATTATTTCAGGGGGACCACTAGTGTGACCGCCTAAAAAAAAGATGGTTTTTGGGAATTTTAAAAAAAAAAATTATATTTTTAATTTGATCGGAAAACTCGCAAGTTTATGGTACGTAGAAACATATATAAAAGAAGCTGCAACTTGAATGAAATCGATCGGATGATTTGTCTTCGAGTTATAACTGCAGCAAATTTTAAAAATATATTTTCGAGAACCGATAAGCGGATGCTCTTCAGATGGCTGTAACTCAATAAAACTATTCGAGATATGTACTTTAAATATTAGTATGTTACTTTTGAAGGTATTGACTATCGAAATACCCTTATAGAAAGAAACAATAGGCCCAAGCTTGGCCGAGGCTGAGCGCAAGACTTATTAACTCTGGAGAAAGCTTGAAATCCAAGCTTGCACTGTAAAAAATAATTTGAAAATTACAATACGAAAGGAATTGAATTTTTATAACTAGATATTTGAATTGTATTTTCAATAAAAAAAGCTTCAAATTTAATGTACTTACTTTAATAATCAAGCTGGTATTTAAAATTAAGAAAAAAAATATGAATTTTCATAAACGTACTTAAAATTTATACTTGTTTTTTAAATTTTCAAAGCAAGTATTAAAAATTCTAAGACATATTGAATTTTAATAATTCCATTTGAAATTTCATAATACTTATTTGAAAATTCAAATGCTCATATATGAAATTTCTGTGCGTGACGTGATGCGCGTTCAGTAATCAAAAATTGTGTATTAGTGAAATATATATAATAAATGTGAGTAATGTGAGCGGTGTACATCAGACTTTATTGTTGTTAAGTTTTCATTTCCTCAATAATATAAAGTAAATACAACTTGAGATTGAACTGAACATCATTGACAGTATACAGTATTAAATGTGATATAGCATAATCCTAATAATCATAATATAGTTTTATAGTGATTTAAATATTAAAATGTGATTGAACTTTCAAATATTTATTTAATTTCTACTTTTTTAAACGTTTAATAAAAAAAAATATAATGACGCGCTATATTATATTATATTATAACAATGGTTAATAAAAAAAAAAAAATTTAAAACGTTGTTTATAAGGAATTGATGACAGTATACAAAATTTTGAAGTTTTATCAATAAACATTTTATTACTTTATTTACCTAATAGTCTTTAATTTCCATGTAACCATACACAGTTAAAATAATTGTTTGAATTTTCAAAACATTGTATATAACGCAATAAACACATACAATTGTGATTGAAATTTCATTGTGACGATCGTATAGAATTTAAAATATACGTCTTTGAATTTTCAAATAGGGGAGCCTGGGGCACGAAGGCCCCCCTGGGGCACAAAGGCCCCCTTCAAAAATTAGGCAAAAAACTTTTTTTTCATTTTCCGTCAAGTTTTGACCTCTATAATGTTTTTATCATATTTTAGGCCGATATGTTGGGTAAAATGGGCCACTTAAAAAAATTATTTTTTTTTCATTTTCCGTCAAGTTATGACCTTTATAATGTTTTTATTATATTTTAGGTCAATATGTGATATGTAGGGCGAAATGAACCACTTAAAAGAAAAATTGTAACGAAAAAAAAATTTTTTTTTTTCCGTTAAGTTAATGGTTTCGTGGCAATTTTTTTTTTTTAATGGTCCATTTTACCTCACACATCACATATTAGCCTAAAACGTCATAAAAACATTATAAAGGCCATACCTTGACGGAAAATGGAAAAAAAAATAATTTTTTCATTACAATTTTTTTTTTGCAAGTGGTCCATTTTTACCTCACTATCACATATTGGCTTAAAATATGATAAAAACATTACAGAGCTCATAACGTAACGGGAAATAAAAAAAAATTTTTTGCTAATAATTTTTTGTAAAATTTCGACTGATTCTTCCGATATAGACATCAAATAAATGGATTTGATGGTTAAAAGCCACAAAAAGAAGAAACCAACTTAAGGGGGCCTTCGTGCCCCAGGCTCCCCTACATCTATTTGAAAACTAAAAAGAATGTGTTTGAAAATTAAAAGGAAAGTACTTGAATATTAAAAAAATTGTATTTGAAAATTCAAAACGAAGTATTTGAAAATTCAAAAACGTGTATTTTAAATTCTATATAAAATTACTAATAAAATTTCAAGCACAAATGTATGTGTTTATTGCGTTATATACAATGTTTTGAAAATTCAAACAATTTTTTTTAACAGTGTGGCCCAAGTCTTTCTAAGCATCGAAATGATAACACCGAGCCAAGTTTGAGTAACAGCGCTGTGCAAAGACTGCATCTTAGTATTGGCCCAATATCGAGAGCCAGTATTGTGCCACGAATGTTGCTATATAAGCACATATACTTATTAAAAATAAATTAAAAAAAAAAATATTAGTAGATATGTGCGGGATGGTAGCATATGGAAATATACTTGTACACAGAACCGAGGCTCATCACTTGAACGTTGGTCGGATCTCGGACCAACCTTGGAAGGCCGAGCCTTAGTAGCCCAGTATTGTGCCAAGACCAGCCCTATTGTCAATATTTTTTTTTTCCTACAAGGGTTCTTAGTTTTTCACAGAGTAGAAATCGTTAGACCGTACAATGGAATGTATCGCTCAACATTCAACAATAATTTAATATACTCTTAACCAAAATTTTTGTTTTATTAATAAAGAATAGGAATGAATTAGTAGCAAAAGTAATTATATAGCAGTTTTTCAGATCAGTACATTACAATAATTAGAATTTGTTTTTTACTGTATATTTAGTAATAAATAGTAAAATTAATGCATTTATTGATTGAAGTTAGTATTTCTTACTAAAATATATTAAATATTAAAATATTTTCGAGACTTGTTTTCTTCGCGTATGTTTTACAGTATACGGTTTTTTCCGGCAAATCAGTTATTCGAAATGCCTCAATTAGTTTTTTATCTAATTGCTTTTAATATCAAATAAATCATTGCATAACAACAATAGCGTATAAATATGAATAAACATTTTTTATTTCCATCACCAATTTAATGACTTTTTCTAAAGCAATAATCAAGTGCATTATACGCGAATATCATACGAGGTGATTAGGCACTACCAGCTATCAACATGTATATATAAATATATATATATATGTATATGTATACCAATGCATGACATGTAGATGTAAAAAAGAAATTTATTATTCATAATTACTAAGTAGACAATCTACAGACAATCAATCGTCATATATATTCGGTAGTTAAACTTTTAAACCTTGCGTTTGTTGAACTATACACTTTTTCCCACTATTCATTTTAATTCGATGGACATCCGCTAACACACT
This sequence comes from Microplitis manilae, assembly GCA_030273425.1. Lineage (NCBI taxonomy): Eukaryota > Metazoa > Arthropoda > Insecta > Hymenoptera > Braconidae > Microplitis > Microplitis manilae. The sequence goes on along the minus strand of CP092722.1, from coordinate 20,945,172 downwards.
CGAATCAAATTTGTTATTAATAACATATTTTTTATTTCTTTTCAAACATCAAACATGAGCATTGCAAATAAAAAAAAAAATAACCAATTATAATATTTATGTTTTTGATAAAATCATCCGCTTAATAATTTATTTGTTATCAAGATATAAAAAGCGTGTTTTAATAACATATATATATATATATATATATATATATATATATATATATATATATGTGTGTGTATATATATATATATATATATATATATATATATATATATATATATATATATATATATATATATATATATATATATATATATATATATATGTGTGTGTGTGTATATATATATATATATATATATATATATATATATATATATATATATATATATATATATGATAAGTTTGAAATAAAACGTCAACAAGGTCGTCGTGCCGATAAATTGATAACGGACTCTTATCATTTCGTGACTTACTACAGGCAGTATGTATGTGGACCGGGTATTACGTCAGCAATGTTGGTTGCTTTGATTATGTTAAAATACCTGACCTTCCTTACGTTTTTTAAGCATCCTTCTTTCTTCCCTTCTCTCCTGATCTACCTCCTCAGCCACTTCATTACAACCGTTGTACATTCATTTATTTTAATCACAATGTACTTTCATTTTATTCATCATTATTTATTATATACTTAAATTAATGTTTAATTATTCCCAGTGATTCATTTTTGTATATTCTTAAAAAAAAAAAAAATAAATAAAACAGAAATTATAAGTCAGATTTTTTGTTTTAATTAAATTTTTATTTTTTTCTTAAATATTATTTTTTATCTGAATTGTTTGATCAACCCAAAAAATATATTTATCAAAGGATTGGGATGGTTATCAAATTGTTAATTTATAATGTGATATGACAAATTGATTATATAATTTTATTGATAATATAAAAATATATTTACTTTGACAAGTATATTTTTAGTCAAAAAATCTTGATATATTTTATTTTTTATGGTTGCACATCTCAAGTGTGCTATAGTGTGTTTTAAGCTTGTTAAAAAGTTTGGACCAAGAGCTTATAAATTTGAGGCAGATTAAAACTTCAAGTTGAACTTTTTTTCGAAATTCTAAAACAATAGTAATAATAATTTTCCCCTAATTCAGAAAAAGTACAAAAATTTATAAGGTACTTAAAATTTGAGTGGCAAATAATACTGGAATTTTTGAAAATTCATTAATTGACCGATTTGTTGTTCATAAAAAAAGAAAAAAGTGGGTGTGTGTACTTATGTACAGGCGTTAGAAGTTACACTTCTTTAATGTGACTAAAAGAAATTTTGTTACGCATGTACACGGAGAGAATTTTATGGTAAAAGTTTTCATCGAGTTATAGTACAATTTTTAAACTGAATTTTATAGTAAAAAATATCATTTAAATTACTAAATAATCAATCTGTATTGTAGTATCTACCAACTATAGGGGACATCCATTTATTACGTGAGATCAGAATAAGGGGGGGGGGTCCAATGAAATCTCACCAAATCTCATTTAAACCGAGGGGGGGATAATCGAAAATCTCACGTCAACTTCTAAAAATATAAAATATTACAAATATTAAAAGAAAGTTATTTTGTTTGTGTTTGTGTTTATTTTTCCCGCTCAAATAAATCCCATGGCCATTAATTATTATTTATTAGTATTATTATATAAAATATAAATCTCATGGCTATTAATTATAAATTTTTTCAATCGAAGAAGTAAACGAGTCTCTATGAATTGAGTGAAAATTTTAAAAAAGTGTTGTTTTTATCTGTTTTTTCTGAAAGTTGATCAAATTTCATTGAATTCAATTTTTTTGTAATTTTCGCCTGGTCCATTTGACCCCAGGTAATATGGGTAAGGCTAAAAATGCGGAAATATATTAAATTTTTTTTAATTTGACGTAAAAATTTGAAAGGATCATTGTTTCATAATTTTCGGCTGGTCCATTTTGCTCCAGGTGTCATGCGTAGAGTAAAAATGCGCAAATATATCGGATCTATAGTAATTAGACGAAAAGAAAAAAAATTTTTTTTTTATAAAATTTTAGGATACCCCGTTTTGCCTGCCCTACCCCTTTTTTCCTCCCCTCTCCACCTCCACCTGAAGGATTTTTATTTTCCCGAATAGTGAAAATAAATTTAGTTAAAAATATTTTTACTGTCAATCTCACGTGAGGGTAGGAGAGGGGGGTCCAGGCAAATCTCACTAAATCTCACCTAAGGGGGGGAGGGAGTCTAAACTGATCGAAAAATAGCTCACGTAATTAATGGATGTCCCCTATAGAGTCAAATTTACAATTATTGATGATAATCAGAAATTATAACTTTTATTGTCTTAAATAATTTCTATTATTATCAGCATCGTAATTTTTAATAACCTGATGATAATAGTTACTATCAGTCCAAATAATGATTTCCATCTAAGCTAATAAAATATTTAAATATCAGCGTTACAGTCTGAAGCTTGTCCACGTGTAATTTGTATCACTGCACTGAGAAAAGAATTTTCTTCTGACAACTAAATTTTAGTTATGACAACAAAATGATTTGGTTGCCCATCGCCAATTATATATGAGGTTGTTTTAACGAAATATTTTATAATCTACCAATGAAACGAATCATTAGAAACTACAAAATATTTAGTAATGATAATTACGCCTTCAGTAGCAAACATGAAATCAAATTGATCGCCTGTACCCGGGCAAAAAATTAGATCTGTTTTAAAATAAATGATAAATTCAAATATTTTTCTTTAATTCAAGTTTATAAATCGTATTTATTTTATATAGGAACTTAATCTGTTTTTGTCCGTACTAGTCATTATCCAGGCCAAAATCAGGCTTATTTTCGTATGATATTTAATCTGTTTTAACCCTTTCCCGGTCGACCTCGAATCCCTACTCTTAGTTTGAATCGTGCGTCTTATTCTTAAAATGAGAGAGCTATAGTCTGTTTTCGAGAGAGGGGGCCGGAAAAATGGTAAAAGGGGGCGCTTCTCTACACTACTACATCTAAACTTTCACTCATACAGCCTTATAACGGACTTTCATTGGCTCTATCCCCACATGACTCACACCTAGACTCACCGATACTCCGAGCCAGGAAAGGGTTAAATCGGGTTTAGACTAAAAACAGACTTTTTTATTATAATTATTGGTCTGTGTTCAATTGTTTTTAAGGTAGTTCTATCCCTACAGTCCAGTCAAAAAGTTGTGGATCACCACCAATGTATCGCGTACCTACGGAGCTTACATTATAGTCCAAATTTTTTAGACTGGACTGTATTCCCAATACTACTGTATTTCCTACACAAACACGCTCACACTATGATAAATTAGTCTGTTTGAAAATCTGGCAACGTCGCCTTCTTTATTCTCTTACTCGCCTTGTACAGCCAAGACTCACTTATAGTTCATACATATGATAAAAGATTGATAAATAAATAATTTATGCCATGTGATAAACATTTCTTTTGTGATAATTTTTACTTCTAATTTTTATTACGCAGTGAAAAATTTAAATTTATTACACGATCAAAATTTATAATTTTCAATATGATTCAACTAATTCAACTAATTTCAATTAACTATTATCTAACTATTTAATTCATTAAATTTTTTAAATTTAGAAGCTGCAGCTACTTGTAGCGCATTTCAAAATGTACCCTAAATTAATTTATTTACTCATTAATTTATTTATTCATTTTTGTTGTTGTAAATAAATAGCTGCATTTTATTGATAACTATTCATGAAACATATATAATTATTCATCCACTAACATTATTCCCGATATTATTTATTATATGAATTTAGCCGATTTGAATTTTCGCGCTCTCTACGCGTTGCAACGTTGCCGCTTCATTCACTCGTGACTGTTTCTCCTATCCCCTCCACTAAAACTAATCCTCGAAATGTGTAATTTATTTTAATTTTTTATACAAACTACACGGTAAATAATTCTAATTTTTTTTTTAAATGTTCTAAATATATTTTTCTTCATTATATTAGTTTTTCGTTAAAACGGTGAACCTCCGTCAAGGAAAAATACGCAAAAGTTTGTCATTTTCCCACGCTTCTCCTATGCTACATGTACAAAAAATATAAAGTTTAATTGCTAATATCTTTTTTTAGATACGGTAAATCGTCTCTAAATTTTAACAGCGTGTGTATTATACATTCAAATACTTATATTCAAGATTTGGAAGATTTCTTGAATTTTTGCTTGCATGACCCAACTACCTTAAGGACAAAAACAGACTTTATTTGCTATAATTTTTAGTTTGTGTTCAATTGTTTTTTAGGACAAGAACAGGACTTTTTATAAATATAAATAATAATTATAATAATCTAGATTTATTTAAATTATTTCAATTTTCTTGGTATTTGAAACATACTAATGCGCTTCTGAAATAAGATGTCACAAGAAGAAAAATGTTGGCTCGAAACCTACCCATTTTTACAATGCTGTCGACCAAACTTGAAACAGGAAGTGAAGCATCCAAAAAATAATTGTGCTCTTATAAAAAATGATTATGCTGTATCACAATACTTATTACGCGCGAGAAACTTATCGATAAGCTTTAATATCAATTACTTTCATGCCTTATGTTAATTTTGACGCAGCATAACAATTTTTTATAAGAGTATAGTAATTTTTGGGATGCTTTACTTTCTGTTTCAAGTTTGGTCGACAGCATTGTAAAAATTGGTAGATTTCAAGCCAAAATTTTTCTCCGTGGCACAAGAATTTTGATGTTTTGTAATGCTAACATATTCTCGATTATATCCAGTAAATAAGAAAAATTTCTTGACATTTTAAGAGTTGTTTTATTACACTGTAAAAAATAAGGTACTGACATCAAACTCCCTAGGAGTTTGACGAATTTCCTCTTCAGTGAAACCAAATTCGTTTGAAGCAACAAAAACTAATTTGTCTCAAGAAAATCATTTTTATTGAATTAAAATCTCTAGTCGATTATGAGAAATTGCTCAAGCGTTTATGTTAAAGTTTTTAAATTTGACCGTAATTAAACTAATATTTGATTGAATAGTAAAATATATTTTACTTAAAGTTTGGATGTACTTGATTTAAACATAAAAACTTGTTGAAGCAAACTTTTTAATTTTTAGAAATTTAACTGAAACTCTTGAAACGTTTCGTTTGACAGCTTTACATATTTCAATGAAACAAAAGAAGTTTCCTATAATACCGAACGTGTCGTGTCAACCGACTAGTTTCTTGGAGCGAGAATCCGATGAGGTTAAAGGAATAATTTCACGCACTCACATTAGAACTGGAAAATACTCGACAAGAATATAAATATATTCGTTACAAAATATCGAACTATATTTGAATGGAAGTCTTTATATTATCGATTTGATAAAAAAATTTATTTATAAAAAGAGTCACATATTTATCTCGTTTAGATCAATGTTTAAGCAATTGACTGTATATATCCATTCAATATGAAAACAAAGTACTAGAAGCACAACTAAACTAAAACTTTCCTACTGGTTCTGTAGCGTAACGGTAAAGCGTCTGACTCTCGCGCGTAAGGTGCTGGGTTCGAATCCTCCGGATGGCAAAATTAAAATTATTTAATTTTTCACTAAAAACTGTGAGTATGTTAGGATGATTAAGGTAAGTGACCCCTCTATTGGCCAGTTAAGCGTATTTTTTTTTTCGAATTAAGAAGTAAAGTATAAAAAGACAATTCATGTATAAAACAATGATAGAAACTTGAAGCGTATACATTTAACTTCAAATTAAAAAAGAATAAATGTAAAAATATTTATTAGAAATTTAATAATAAATAAAAATAATTTCAATTCCTAATGTCCCCTCTATCGGCCTCCTAGCTGTCCCCTCTATTGGCCACCTTTTAGATAAAATTTTAGCTGATTGGATGTATATAATTTATTTTAATCTATTATAAATATTTATATTTATTTTGAAATATAACTTAATCAATTTGTTTATTTATTTTGACATTAAAAAATTAAATTGACTATTTTGCACAGAAATGTTAATAACCTCAAAAAAAATAAAACTAAGGTGGCTGATAATGCATACAGAGGTAATTTTCTTGTATCTATATTTGGCCACCCTATTTCCACTATAAATTAGGTAAAAATCATTAAAGTTTTAACTCTTAAAACTACTATGAAACGAGCTAATAAGATTACAAAAAAAAATCGGACTTTTAGTGTTATTTTTAATTAATAATCGGTTAATGAAAAAACAAGAATACTTAACCTCCCTGATAAGAAACTACCAGAAATCGCGTCTGACGCACTACTATTTTTTTTTTAATAAAAAAATAAATTTTTACAATAATCAAAGTATGTTTAATCTAAGCTAGATTAATTTTACTTTTTTTTAAAAAACTATTTATGTATCAATACGTACTTATTGTGGAAATATATCGATTTTTTGACCAAGTGGCCAATAAAGGGGGCCTGGCCGATAGAGGGGTCACTTACCTTAGTGAAATATAATTGATGTAATATAAAATAATATAATGTAGCTGTCCCAATACTTAATAAAAAAAAAAAAATAATAATGAAAATAAAATAAAATCAAAAATAAATAAATACATAAGAAAAAAAAAAATTTTTTTTTAATGAATTATTAATGAGATAATTAAAGACAATATTCATTTGATACAGATTTGTGTTTTTTTTGGATCAATCCAATACAGCCATTTGAAATGACTCGATTTTTTATTGAATCAATTGCCTGGGCAGTTTATAAGAACCTAAAAAGGTATTACTTTCAACACTAAAATTCATTTGCTTGAATAAAATTTTGACTTAACTGAAAATTCATACCTTCAATCACCTCACAATTTACTTTGAGTGAAATTTTTAATTATTTTATATAAAACGAAAATCATTAATGTATCAATAGCATTAATGACTTGAACTAATTTCTATTTTTTTTTAAATGAAACAAGTGACTGAGTTGTATCAAATACTGTAGAGTTAGTTCGAACGACTTGGTACCTTTCCTTAAGAAACTCTCAGTTGGAGCAAAACATACTGTCAAACGTAGAAGGCGGTAGACTCAATCGCTTGACGCGCTTGGCTGTATCCAAACGCACGGAGTACTTGAGCCAATCGAATCTGGTTTGATGTCAGGAATCTTTTTTTACAGTGTACTTTTATTCAATGCTATAAATATTCAGTCAAGACAACTAAAAATTAAGCTGTCAAATCTTCATTAACTGCCGACATTTTTAAACAAAAGATACTAAATAAATAGTAAACAAAACATAATCAATTCTGCAACTTAATATTTTTTTATAAATATTACCTATGAATAAAAATTTTATAAGTCCAAGAATTAATCTAGTTTGGTCTGCCCGTAACGCAATTGTTTATTAAAATAACAGTTCGAAAACAGCTTAAAATTTTTGTTAAAGATCAAAAACAGATCAAATAGTCCAACTAGACTAAAATCAGATTAAATTTTTTGGTCCGAGAAGATCAAAAACAGTACAAAATTTTTATAGAAGTTCAACAACAGGCGATAAGTTCAAATACAAATCATTCAGACTTAAAACAAATCAAATTTTTTTGGTGTCTAAAAATTGAAAGTATAACTAAAAATAAAAATTTTGGTACCAATCTGGGCTCTAAATAGTGATATTAAGGTTTGCCTCAATCCATTTTTTTATTTTCCATTTATATAACACGGGAAAAAAAAATTTTTTTTTTTTAGAATTTTCTCGCTCACAAACTAATCAACGGATTTTTATGCCCAGTAAATACTTTTATAGGAACTTGAACGCTCTACAAAAAAAGTCTCTTATCATTTTTTGATTAATCCCGCTGTTCGAAAGTTATTTAAGCTTCAAGTCAAATTTATAGTAAATTTTGAGATTTTTTCCTTTTCCGGCGAAAGTATCAGTCTTATTAAAAAATGTTATGAGAACATTCTTGTAGATAATTTTATTCCTTACAAATTATTACACGAACAAAATTTTTTGAAATTCCGCATTGTTCACAAGTTATTTGCATTTCAATCTCAAGCTCTTAAAAAAATAGATTTCTGATTGAATTTAAGAGCTTGACATTGAAATGCAAATAACTTGTGAACAATGTGAAATTTCGAAAAATCTTGTTCGTTATAATTTGTTAGGAATAAAATTATTTACAAAAATTTTATTATAACATTTTTTGATAAGACTGATACTTTCGCCGGAAAAGGAAAAAAATCTCAAAATTTGCTATAAATTTGGGTTGAAGCTTAAATAACTTTCGAACAGCGGGATTAATCAAAAAATGATAAGAGACATTTTTGTAGAGCGTTCAAGTTCCTATAAAAATATTTACAGGACATAAAAATCCGTTGATTAGTTTGTGAGCTAGAAAATTCTAAAAAAAAAAAATTTTTTTTTCCCGTGTTATATAAATGGAAAATAAAAAAATGGATTGAGGCAAACCTTAATAGCACTATTTAGAGCCCGGATTGGTACCAGAAGTTTTAATTTTTAGGTATACTTTCAATTTTTAGACACCAAAAAAAAAAAAAACAGAAATTTGTTGTTTTTTTGAAACACCCTTCTAGTCATAATGAAATATATTAGTGAGCTTTAGAGAATGAGAATATTATTTTAAATTGACAGAATACTTATTTAACAATGAAATAGATGCATATTTAGAAAAACAATTTATTTCTTTGACACGGATCCGTGACACGGATTTTAAAATACTTTTTTTTGTACTATGACAAAAATTATTCAGGGAAATAGTAATATTAAACATTAGTGTCATAGTGAAATACATGAGGCCCCTATATTATTATCAAAAAAGGGTGATTATCATTCTGCTAGTTTACAGCTGAAAACTCATCCCACTAATGCTTCAAGTTTGGAATATAACAGTTCTGAAATAAGTTTCTTACCAGGGACACTAGAAGAGGTGGGCGCGATCTAGTGGCGAGCACTGAACTAATCCCACTGCTGCTGTCTAGCACCATAACTTTTTCATTCAATAATCATTAAGATTGGATATTTTTTACTTTACCAAGTAATTTTATTATCTTAGAGAAAGAAATATTAATGTCAACCAAATAGAGCCCATTAAATCATTTGTTAAAAATGACAAAATAGATTATGTTAATGCAATGCAATTTAGTTGTCCCAAATAAGTTTTAGTTTAACAGAATTTAACAAAACCAATTTAATTGTCCAAAATACATTTTTTCTCAGTGTGTGTGAGTGATTAATTTCACATGTACACATATACCCACGCATACATATACGTTCATGCACATGCACGCGTATACCCATGAACACACGTATGCACACACACGTTCAACGAGCGGGCACACATGCCACACACAGGCGTGCACACACATATCCACGAACACATGTACGCACAGACACGTGCACATATGCACCCGCACCCACATATACGCACGCATACACATACACCGAGAAAAAAAAATACTGTTTTCAAGTATCTGCGTGTTTGAATCGTACCGAGAAAATTATTTGTTTAATCTTAGTAATAATGTACTTCAACCAAGAATATTTTCTTAAAATAAGTATAAAAATTATTAAATCAAGAAAATTTTACTTGTTTGGAGTATATTTTTACTATAATTAAACAAATATTTACTCGGTACAATTCAAGCACGCAGATACTCGAAAACAGTATTTTTTTTTCAGTGTACGCGCACACACACCCATATGCATATTATTAATATATATTTTATTTCTTGTTAAAGAATTTTTACAACTTAGAATAGTAAGTGTTACCACCTTCGGTTGTAACAATTATAATCTTTGATATTTAGAATTAGAATTGGATGGCCAAAGCTATGTTACCTAATCTTGGTCCGAGCCCGAGTAATCATTGTAACGGCCAGGACTGAGTATCCAATCTTGAGCCAAGCATGGGCCACTATAGGTGTGCCAAAACTAGGTTTCCCAGTGCTGGGTGATGACCGAAAAAAATTATTGTGCAAGTTTGAACTCTTAATATCGATATTAAGATGTGTATCGTTACGACTATTAGTTTTTTGATAGAAATTTTATTTTTTACCCAAAACTTGTAAATGACCTCCCGAGTCGAAATTCAAGAACCGATTTAATCGTAACAATTTCCAATCACTTTGATGTTTCATTTACCGCCTAAAAAGACGCCTGTTTTGACCGTGCAAGATGAAACATGAGAATAAGTACGATCAAACCAGGCCTGAAATAATAATAATAATAACAACTATCTTCAGAAGTACCTAGCGAGCGTGGGTACGAATCCCACTTAGATTAATTCTTTTTTTTTTTTAATTTTTTATTCGTTTAAAAATATCTCTTTAATAATCTGTAAGAAAATGAACTAAAATTACATAAAATTTAATAGAAGTTTAGGTTCTTTTTTACAAATTTTTACACATCTCATAAAACATTTTAAAATCTCATGAAACATTTAAAAATCTCATAAAACATTTAAAAATTTAATGATATTTCTTATATGAATTTTACAATTTTTTTGTTTTTTATTAAAATTCATGCTATTTTTTATTCCAATTCAACTTTTTTTTTTTATTATTATTATTATTATTATTATTATTAAACTTCATACTATTTTTTTCGTGGTGATCTCAATTTTATTTAAGCGTAAAATTTAATTGATTTTCATAATCCCGACTAGAATTTTTCATAAGGACCTGACAAGGTCCTCATCAGGTTAACCTTATTTCAAATAAGGTCCCGATCGGGGTATCCTGACGAGGATCCTGATGTGGATGTAACGCTTAAGACCCATGAGGTCCTTATCGGGATTGCCTTATAAGGTCCTTATCAGGATATCCTCATCAAATCCTTATCAGGATTACCTTATCAGGTCCTTACCAGGATATCCTCATCAAATCCTTATCAGGATTACCTTATTAGTAATTATTTAAAAAAAATATTAAATTGCAAAAAAAAAAAAGAGAATTTTAATTCGATTGAGAATGTTATCTATTGTACTGAGAGCACTGATTAGAGAAAGTAAACATAGTTTTTATTGATGAAAAAATCCCGATGACTGCTGGGCTCGAACCTGCGTCCTTCCGATTCAAAGTCCTCGATGCTATCCACTGCGCCGACATACATATGTGATCTCGGAAGTCTAAATATAATATACATTGTGATGTCAAAGAATAACTGATAAAGAAGTTAAAAATCCGTGTTGCAATGATCGACGTGATTTTTATACAATATTCTTTTGTACTTTGTTTAATTTTTAGTCTGTAAATAAAATACTTGAAGGAATGGGATATTTTGTTTTTTGAATAAGGATATCCTGATGAGGTCCTGATCAGGAACTTGTCAGGTTGACCCGATGGCAAATAACTTTTTTTTAAACAAGAAGTTCTTGACGAGGTCCTAATAAGGAACTCGTCGGGTTGATCCGATGGCAAATAACTTTTTTTTGAATAAGGATATCCTGATGAGGTCCTGGCAAGGAACTTGTCGGGTTGACCCGATCGCAAATAACTTTTTTTTGAATAAGGATATCCTAATGAGGTCCTGATCAGGAACTCGTCAGGATGACCCGATAAGAAATAACTTTTTTTTAAATAAGGAGTTCCTGATAAGGTCCTAATAAGGAACTCGTCGGGTTGACCCGATGGCAAATAACTTTTTTTTAAACAAGAAGTTCCTGACGAGGTCCTAATAAGGAACTCGTCGGGTTGACCCGATGGCAAATAACTTTTTTTTGAATAAGGATATCCTGATGAGGTCCTGACAAGGAACTTATAAGGTCGACCCGATGGCAAATAACTTTTTTTTGAATAAGGATATCCTGATAAGGTCCTGATCAGGAACTCGTCAGGATGACCCAATGGCAAATAACTTTTTTTTAAATAAGGAGTTCCTGATGAGGTCCTAATAAGGAACTCGTCGGGTTGACCCGATGGCAAATAACTTTTTTTTGAATAAGGATATCCCGATGAGGTCCTGACAAGGAACTTGTCAGGTTTGCCCTAATAAGGCAAACCTTATATTAACCTGATAAGGACCTTATGGTACTTCAGGCAAATCAGGAAGAAATTCTAGTCGGGTATAGTCCCCTAAATGGTACGAAATTTTTTAAAATTTTGAACGGCCAGCAAAAAAAATCGTTATAAAAATCTAAGTTTTTATACATTACTATGAAATTTTATAAAGTTCGGTAAACTATTAAAAAATTATATCAATCATGATAACAATATTTGAACTAAAAATATTTTTAATGTATTCTATTTATAAATCTCCCTAAAAGTTGTTTACTAAATAATATATTTTACTCCGAATATGAATTACGGAGTCAACCATGATATCATGATCTTAACGTTTTTTCATAAGTTATTTTTTCATATTTTAATAAATATACCATTTACTTAAATGCGATCACGCACGTAGGTTAGCGCAGTGGATAGCAGCAAGGACTTAGAATCGGATGGATCCGGGTTCGAGACCACCAAACATCAGGGATTTATTCATTAACATCACACACACTCGGTCAATCTCAGTAAATATCCTCACCCAATAGATCCAAGAATATGTCTAGATAAAATTTTTTTTTTTTGCGATTTAAAATAAATTTCAAAAATAATTACTATCCGTAAAATTTTAGGGAACTCTATAAAATTTATTTGGAATTTATTAAATCTTCAATTATAGAATATTTTTTCCTCGGATTGTTATAAAATGAAAGAAAAAAAAAATTGAAAAATCTACGTGGGTTTTGAACCCACGCTTGCTAGGTACTTTTAAAGATGATTATTATTATTATTTTTACTCAAGCCTGGTTTGATCGTAAAGCAGTCAAAAGTGGACAAAACTCCACTAGTTATGAAACCAGGCGTTCTCTCGTATAGATACTAATGCAGTAAAGATCCGTTTTAATCGTCAAATATGGTTCTGAAATGTATAGAAAAAAAATACGATCAAAAAGGTCTTAAGATTTCGACTCGGGCTACCTTAAAAATTTAAGCAATGTATAATATTAAAGGAAATTGAATTCCCTACAAAAAATCTCTAATAGTAAATTGACTTAAAATGAGCTGTTTCCTTGTAACCGTGCTTTAAACATTGATTTTCTTTTTAAATTCTTTGATTCTATCTTGGATTTTTGTAAATACTAGAAATATTAAAATTTTTTTCAATCGAGATATATATTTTTTAACGAAATTAAATGCTCTACAAGAAAGGTCTCTTAACATTTTTTGCTAAATTAACTCCTTCGAAAGTTATTCAGGTTATTGAAGACGTTTTGACTCAACTTCAATCTTGGATAACTTTCGAAGGAGTGAATTCAACAAAAAATGTTAAAATACCTTTTTTGTAGAGCATTAAATTTCCCTCAAAACTATATCTTGACTTAAAAAAAATTTTAATATTTCTATAGTAGTTACAAAAATCCAAAATAGCAACAAAGAATTTAAAAAAAAATCAATGTTTAAGGCACGGTTACATGAAAACGGCTCTTTTAACGTCAATTTACTAAGAAAGATTTCTTATAAGGAATTCAACTTCCTTTAATATTATACATTGCTCAAATTTTTCAGGTAGATCATTCACAAGTTTTGGGTAAAAAAAAAAATTTCTGTCAAAAAACTATTAGTCGTAAGGATACACCTCTTAATATCGATCTTAAGGGCTCAACCTAAACGAACTTGCGCAATAATTTTTTTTTGTCATCAGAAATAATATTTTCACAGTATCGAAAAAAAAAAAAAAAATAGTCGATTTTTTTGGCCCAGTCTAATAATATATATATTTCAATATCATGCCAATAAAATGAATAAGTAATATTTGAATATGAAATTATCTATTTCGAAAAACAATATTTACAATAATACATAAAATTAATATACTAAACTCTCGATTCACCTGGACCCAGTGGATGAACTCGCAAGAGGTTATTAACTCCTTGATCGCGTATCGGTCGGAGCACTTTGCTAGAGGCATATACACTCCTATAGAAATACTCGGCAACGTGCATACAACAAACTTGAGGTACTATAATAAGACCTCACATACAATAACCGTAAACGTAGACGTAAGACTTTTTAAAAATATACAAAATACATATATATACATATATATATGTATATATATATGTATATGTAATATATATATATATATATATATATATATATATATATATATATATATATATTATATGAATGAGATACGACCAATAATATATTGTATACAAACTGATGCATATTGCCAATGCAATTACACTTGTACAAATATCTTACATTGTGTTGATTTACAAAGTTCAATATCCTTCAACATATACATTTACGTACGAAACATTCATAAATAAATAAAATATATATATTTTTAAATATTGAATATTAAATATTTATTGCCATAAATGTTGTATTTGTCATGAAAGCAATAGAATAAATTAAATATTCAAGATTATTTGCCGCAAATTAATGCGGCTACTACACGTGTAGTTGTTGAATAACGCGTAGTAGTTTCATGACATTACTACGCAGTTTTGCTTACGAATTTCATTGGACTTACCACGCACAAATATTAACACACGTGTCTCTCTTTTTATACATCGATAGTTCTTAAAAGCGTCATAAACATACAAACATTGTTTCATGTACTTGAATAACATTTGCAGCAAATTGCCGCGATAAAATTTAATTGTCTTAGACATAATTAGTTGATTTAAACATATTATCATCATTTTAATCGTTATAAAAATAAATATAATTTATTGATGGATTTTACTTTTCCTTTATTATTGTTCATGATAAAACTTTTCATGAAAGTTAAATGTAGTTTTGAATATTTAAACCATCATATAACTTTTTAAAAATTTTCTAAAACCGAAATCTAATTTTTCGAATACATTTTTTTCTTTTATTTTTTGTTGAGATTTTATGCAAATAACAATTTTTAACTTCCCGCTAAGAAAGTTGCAAATTTTCAAAAAATTCGGGAAGTTATTGGTTTCGGTTCGATTTTCGAAAATCGAATTTCTGAGAGATCTTGACGTTTTGAGGTTCTAGGAAGCTATTCTGACTAATTTCAAGATGATGTCCGAGTGTATGTATGTATGTACGTGTGTAAATATCTACAACTTTGGAACGGATGAAGCGATTTTGATCGTCAAGGTCCCGGGTAAAAATATTTCAAACTGAAAAAAAAGTAATTTTTTTTCTCGGCCGAAATTTGGCCGAAAAAAGGCCTAGGTAGTGAACACGAGGCCGAAACTCGCTAGGCCGAAAAAAGGCCGAAATTTGGCCGAAACTCGTTAGGCCTAAAAATGGCCGAAAAAAGGCCGACAATGAAGCTTAAGAATGGCTGACGTCAGAGACGAGGATTTAAACTATTATTATTATTATCATTTTATTCGATTGCATAGAATAGAAATAATTGTATTCATCAAATAGTTAATGAATTGTCCAGGAAAATGAATTATATACAGCCATATAATAAAATTTCTAATATATACATAGCTATATATATAAATTTCAACTCGAATTAAAAAAAATTACTAACTCGATTACTGAATTGTTATTTTTTTTTTATTGTTTCGTCATTTTGGTTACGCGGAATCATCAGATATGTGATCAATTCAATTTCTATTCTAGTGGAAATTTTTTATTCCGAGAAAAACGCTATAATTAATAAATAACCGCGCACGCTTTAGTGGGATTCGAACCC
The DNA here is from genome assembly GCA_030273425.1 of Microplitis manilae. Taxonomy (NCBI): domain Eukaryota; kingdom Metazoa; phylum Arthropoda; class Insecta; order Hymenoptera; family Braconidae; genus Microplitis; species Microplitis manilae. The sequence goes on along the minus strand of CP092722.1, from coordinate 20,929,475 downwards.
GGGACCTAACGAACGAAAGACCGACGCATTAACGACTAGGCTACGCTACCGACAGTGACTACTAAGTTTACTTGTACTATATGAGATTGAAAGAATACATCACTTTTAAAACAGCGAAATATAATTGGAAATCGATTATTTGTAGTAATAAAAAAATTTCTTATTTGTTTTTCGTGTGCTATAAAATCTGCCCGTATGCAAAAACCATATACTGTCGATAATATATAAAAATATATATGGTAAATAACTGAACATATATGGCGGCAAAATTATTAATATTGATTAATATATGATTAATCATATATAATAATTTATACGTTTAATATTATAATAATCCATATTATTTATAATATGTGTGATTATATATATGTGATATTGTATCAAAAATTATATGTCCGTTTTATATATTAATTTATAACGTAAAATATATGTTTCATATTATAAATTAATTTATAATTTCAATATTATTATAATCCATGTAATTTATAATATATGTAATTGTATACATATGATATTACATTTCAAATTATATTCTCGTTTTGTATATAAACTTATAATTTCAATATTATAATAATTTCGATATTATTATACATATATAAATAATTTAAAATATACATTCATACTAAAAATTAAAGGAACAAAAAAATATAAATAGTTGTAGTTATCATGTAACTACATAAAAATACTAAAAATATCATAGTTTACATCATATATCAATAAGTATATAAATCTATCATATATTTAAATACATATATGTTTACATATATTTGTGCAAATATATGTGAACATATATCTATATAAATATATATTTACATACATTTATAAAAATATATGTGAACATATATTTATATAATTATATATTTACATGTATAAATATGATATGTCAGTCATATAATTAAATCATATATCTTATCATATAACTTAAAGTATAGTATAAAATATTATAAGCAATACTTATAAGTTATCATGTAAAAAAATATATTACCGATATATATGTTGCAAATTATAACATCATATAATATTTCGGCAAAATTTTGTATATGGCTCTATATATGACTTCTTATAATTCCATATAATTATCATATATTTTGAATTATATTGAAGCTCATATATTGCTTTTTCATACGGGTGGTATCTACCAGTTATATACCAGACATATGTCAGTAATTGTGATATGTGTAATTTTGGTTATATAGTTATGTATAAAATTGTTTAAAAAGTATATAGGCTCTACCCCCATGAAAAAAGTTTATAAAAAAATTATATGTTAAAATATAAAAGAAAAAATATATTTTTCTTATAATTTTTTAAATATTCCCGGGTGAAAATATTTGGCCGAAAATAGGCCGAAAAAAGGCCGAAACAGCTTAATTTGGCCGAAAAAAGGCCGAAACTCTAAAATTTTATTGAAAGAGGCCGAAATTCGGCCGAAAAATGGCCGAAAAATTTTTCATGTTATTAAACAGGCCGAAAATCGGCCGAAAAATGGCCGAAAAATTTTTATTCTTTTTAAAGAGGCCGAAATCCGGCCGATATTTGGCCGACAAATGAATCGGCCTTTTTTCGGCCAGTTTTCGGCCAGATTATATTTTTTTTTCAATAAAATTATCGCAAGTAATGATCTTTGGCCGAAAACAGGCCGAAATATGGCCTATATTTGGCCGACAGTTGAATCAGCCTGTTTTCGGCCAGAATATTTTTTTTTTCCAATAAAATTATCGCGAGTAAAAATCTTTGGCCGAAAACAGGCCGAAATTTGGCCGACAGTTGAATCGGCGTGTTTTCTGATATAGTATTTTTTATTAAATAAAATTATAGTACTTAAAAAAAATTTCATGTAACTCAAAATAGAACAGAAACAATTTTCAAGTTGTGGTACTTAAAAATATATTTTAGAATTTTGAGAAAAATTATGTTTTATATTTATAAAATGTTTAAGTAATTCACTAAGTTATAATCTTATACAAGACATAGTGAAAACATTTAATTATTTAATAGTTACAGTGACATAATTTTTATGGGATTAGTTTATATTTTGGTACAATATAAAACTTTCTTTCGTGGTATCATTGATGCAAGTTATATGACAGTTAGTGGCTGAGTGAAAATATATTAATGAGCAAAAATAATAAATCGATTTCTTTAACTTTATACGAGCAAAATTTTTTATTATTAACAGATTATGATTTTAAACAGTTGTTTCTTATGAATATATATAAAGAGAGCTCGTAATTATTCCATAGCCAATGTAAATGACTAAATATCCTCCATGAAAAAAATTTATAAAAAAAATATATGTTAAAATATAAAAAACATATATTAAAAATATATAAAATATGTATAAAAAATATATTAAAAATATATCTTAGAATATATAAAAAAATACATGTATAAAAATATTAAAAAAATACATTTTTAAGTTAATCAAAAACATAGAAAAAAAAATAGAAAAACTTTATATAAAAAATATATTTTTAATGCAACCAACAACCTAGGTAAAAGAAATATTTAAAAAATTATAAGAAAAATATATTTTTTCTTTTATATTTTAACATATAATTTTTTTATAAACTTTTTCATGGGGGTAGAGCCTATATACTTTTTAAACAATTTTATACATAACTATATAACCAAAATTACACATATCACAATTACTGACATATGTCTGGTATATAACTGGTAGATACCACCCGTATGAAAAAGCAATATATGAGCTTCAATATAATTCAAAATATATGATAATTATATGGAATTATAAGAAGTCATATATAGAGCCATATACAAAATTTTGCCGAAATATTATATGATGTTATAATTTGCAACATATATATCGGTAATATATTTTTTTTACATGATAACTTATAAGTATTGCTTATAATATTTTATACTATACTTTAAGTTATATGATAAGATATATGATTTAATTATATGACTGACATATCATATTTATACATGTAAATATATAATTATATAAATATATGTTCACATATATTTTTATAAATGTATGTAAATATATATTTATATAGATATATGTTCACATATATTTGCACAAATATATGTAAACATATATGTATTTAAATATATGATAGATTTATATACTTATTGATATATGATGTAAACTATGATATTTTTAGTATTTTTATGTAGTTACATGATAACTACAACTATTTATATTTTTTTGTTCCTTTAATTTTTAGTATGAATGTATATTTTAAATTATTTATATATGTATAATAATATCGAAATTATTATAATATTGAAATTATAAGTTTATATACAAAACGAGAATATAATTTGAAATGTAATATCATATGTATACAATTACATATATTATAAATTACATGGATTATAATAATATTGAAATTATAAATTAATTTATAATATGAAACATATATTTTACGTTATAAATTAATATATAAAACGGACATATAATTTTTGATACAATATCACATATATATAATCACACATATTATAAATAATATGGATTATTATAATATTAAACGTATAAATTATTATATATGATTAATCATATATTAATCAATATTAATAATTTTGCCGCCATATATGTTCAGTTATTTACCATATATATTTTTATATATTATCGACAGTATATGGTTTTTGCATACGGGCAGATTTTATAGCACACGAAAAACAAATAAGAAATTTTTTTATTACTACAAATAATCGATTTCCAATTATATTTCGCTGTTTTAAAAGTGATGTATTCTTTCAATCTCATATAGTACAAGTAAACTTAGTAGTCACTGTCGGTAGCGTAGCCTAGTCGTTAATGCGTCGGTCTTTCGTTCGTTAGGTCCCGGGTTCGAATCCCACTAAAGCGTGCGCGGTTATTTATTAATTATAGCGTTTTTTCTCGGAATAAAAAATTTCCACTAGAATAGAAATTGAATTGATCACATATCTGATGATTCCCGCGTAACCAAAATGACGAAACAATAAAAAAAAAATAACAATTCAGTAATCGAGTTAGTAATTTTTTTTTAATTCAGTTGAAATTTATATATATAGCTATGTATATATTAGAAATTTTATTATATGGCTGTATATAATTCATTTTCCTGGACAATTCATTAACTATTTGATGAATACAATTATTTCTATTCTATGCAATCGAATAAAATGATAATAATAATAATAGTTTAAATCCTCGTCTCTGACGTCAGCCATTCTTAAGCTTCATTGTCGGCCTTTTTTCGGCCATTTTTAGGCCTAACGAGTTTCGGCCAAATTTCGGCCTTTTTTCGGCCTAGCGAGTTTCGGCCTCGTGTTCACTACCTAGGCCTTTTTTCGGCCAAATTTCGGCCGAGAAAAAAAATTACTTTTTTTTCAGTTTGAAATATTTTTACCCGGGGTGTCATTTGACACGACTTGTCAATATATATAAGCTGAAAAAAATTAAAGTTGATCAGTAGGGCTCGTTCAGAGATATTCCAAAAATAAACTTTTTTCAAAAATGTTTTTTTACGATAACTTTTTATGTGCTCAATGGATTGATTCCGAAATCAACTGGGCTTTGAAGCTTCATAAGCCGCGTTGAATGCCACCTCAAACATTAAAATCGGTTAGTTCGTTCAAGAGAAACCGTTGTCGAAAGAATTAAAAAAAAAAAATTTTTTTAGTATTCTCGAAGTTTTTCAAAAACGACTCAATAAATCAATTTCAAAATTTAATCAGTTGTAGAACTCAATAAAACGCGTCGATTACCACCTTAACCGTCTTAATCGGTTTATTTGTTCGGGAGATATCGTTTGAGAAAAAATCGTAAAAAACGTTTTTTTTTTCGAAAACAAAAGCATACAAAAGTATTTTCGAGCTCGAAGAGCTTGAAAATGTATCTACAACAATTTTTCGAGCTCAAGGAGCTCAAATGATGCGGAAAGTTTTGGGGCTGGCCCGCAGGGTCAACCGACAGACCGATTTTTTTTCGTAATTCGCCAATATTTTCGAGTCTACACGATCAAATAATCTGAAATTTTCAGAATAGTTGATGACCAACAAGCTCTTTTAATTGCCGCCTTAACCATCCAAATAGATTGAGTAGTTATAAAGTTATAAAGAGTTTGCATTCATACATACACACACATGCAAACAGACACTCGGATAACATTCTAAAAATAGTCAGAATAGCTTCCTAGGACCTCAAAACCTCGATATCTGATGAAATTTCGATTTTCGCAAATCCGGGTGAAAATGATAACTTCCCGAATTTTTCGAAAATCGTCGATTTTCGTAGCAGTAAGTGATAAAAGTTTTCTAAATAAATTTTTCTGTTGCTATATTTCAATAATTGTAGAGAGTAAAAGTACAAAAAAACACAAATAGTATATACATCAATAAAGTTAACAAAACTAAACAAAGTTTAAGTATTACATTAGGTATTAAAGGCCTTGAAAATAGCGCGGGCGAATTAAAAAAGCTTCCTCTTTACGTCAGTATACACGTTTCAAATATTATTACTTAAAGTATAATTTTTACGATTATAACTACAACCAACTTGTACGCTATGTGCTGTGTAATACATTAAGTATATATTTAGCGGCTTTAAATAGTGTGCCAAAGACGTCATGAGCGCAATCATTCAAATAATAATTATTATTTGTTGAGTAACCTTGAACAAGTGTCAAAGAAACATATCAATTATCGTTATTGATTACGATATTATAAGAAAAGTAAATCTTAACTTTGTATCTATAAAGATAACTTTATTTAACCTTTACCTACTTATTGAGAACTTACTCTTCTCCAAGATTATGTTAATCGTTATTGAAAATATGCTGATGTGAAAATTAGCAGTCAAGGGTATTTTTGATGAGGGAAAGTTTCAGCTCTTATCAACTTACTAATTTATTATTATTCTTCAATTAGAAAGTAGATTGTGAAATTTCAAGTAAAGTTTTTCGTTGCAAGACTGTAGGATAAATAATCGTTCAAGGTCAGCCGTGGCGTTGCACTCGTCTGGTCAGGGTTGCCAACAAATATACTGTTTATATCGTATACTATCTTACAAGTGGCCAAAATGATATATATATATATATATATATATATATATATATATATATATATATATATATATATTAGGGTGCTCCATTTAAAACGAACATTTTTTTTTTTTTTAGCGGACACAAGAAAATTTTGTTGTTTATGTTAAAAGAAAAATTCCCTGAAAAATTCAGCTCTTAATTTAAATTTTAAGTACTTCCTATCGAGCATCAAAGTTTTCCCATTTAAAAAGCATGTAAATCGAATAACTTCTCTTTAAAATTACTATAACTTGGCCCGATTTTGAGCTATCGTTTTGAAACCAGTTTCTATTTGTAGAGTATTTGTTTCTTTTTGAAAGTGTATACGATGGTTTTGGTTTAACTCGATCCACGTCGATTTTATCAGCTCCGAAAGACAAATTTTCACTTTTTTCATTTATTTTTGTTAATAGTAAAGAAATGGTTCATCTCACAACAAATATGCATAGGACTAATCTTTTAGGAAATTTTATGCTCTACAAAATTGCTGATAGCATTTATATTGCTAGAGTCCACTGTTTATGAGATACATGCATTTTAACATTTTACAATAAAAAAAATTGGTACCATAGTAAGCTTACAATTTTTTTTATTGTAAAATGTTAAAATGCATGTATCTTATGAACAGTGGACTTTAGCAATATAAGTGTCATGAGCAATTTTATAGAGCATAAAATTTCCTAAAAGATTGGTCTTATGCATATTTGTTGTGAGATGAACCATTTCTTCACTATTAACAAAAATAAATGAAAAAAGTGAAAATTTGTCTTTCGGAGCTGATACAATCGATGTAGATCGAGTTAGACAAAAACCATCGTATACACTTTTAAAAAGCAACAAATACTCTACAAATAAAAACTGGTTTCAAAACGATAGCTCAAAATCAGGCTAAGTTATAGTAATTTTAAAGAAAAGTTATTCGATTTACATGCTTTTTAAATGGAAAAACTTTAATGCTCGATAGGAAGTACTTAAAATTAAAATTAAGAGCTGAATTTTTCAGGGAATTTTTCTTTTAACATGAATAACAAAATTTTTTTGTGTCCGCTAAAAAAAAAATGTTCGTTTTAAATGGAGCACCCTAATTTATATATATATATATAATGAAAGAAGTTACGAAGAGTGTATGGATGTAAGTTGAAATAAAAATAATTTTTTTTTTTTCTTTTAATATACTGACTAGACAGAGAGAAAATGAGGATCTAGACGAGTCGTAAATAACTTTTTTTATGTTTTTTTTTTATAAAATTAGGATGAAATTTTTTTTTTTAACTGAAATGCCTTCGATTGTGAAGCTGTTCTGTATTATCAAATTATATTTTTATGTAAAAACAAGGAAAAAATAATAAATAATTGTAGAAAAAAAAATTCGTAAGAATATTCATGAATATATTGTTTAAGAATTCGTTTTGCCTCTTTTTTACCTTAATTCTTTTTTTTTTCTCTTTAATTAAATCACACGAATAACGATAAATTCAACCTTCAATCAGTTGATCTTATAAATATATCACACGGATGAGTTAAAATTTATCTAAAATGATGTTTATCCACACATTAATTAGATTATGAATCGACATTTAAATACTGTAGGTATAACCTAAGCTGAGTGAACCTCAACCGTGAAAAGTCCTTGATACCGCTCTCAACTCTTTTCGAAAGGGATATATTGAATAATAACAAGATGTGTGTGTAGTATTTATGACAACCTCTTGAATATTTTAAATCTGATTGTTTTATATGATTTTTAACATCGATTTCTGTTTTTAAATTGATGAAAATGAGAAAAAAAATTTCATTGCGTGTTTGATAATTTGTTTACGTATAAATATAACTGTCACGATAGGTGCGATGTAAACGTATGGGTTATCGAAAATAAACGCTTACTTTACGTTAGTTTTCCTCTTCTTCCAGGGAATCAGGATTATATTGAGTTTACGCATATAGAGGGCGTTAGAACGAGTGAATATAATAGCAGGTTTGACCGGTATTTATAGTAATTAAGCGTTCTGGATAACGTATGCAAGCGGTCTGATTAAGAATACGTGGGGTATTGAGACAAAAGTCGCTATATCTCTGCTGACGATCTTGCTATTTCGTATGCCAACACATTTATTTACATCTATACATATACGTTAACAATATGCACACGAAAAAGAAAAAAATATTCGCTCTCCAAAAGACCTGCTGCTGCACGTACATCTTAAATAAATGAATCCAAATAAAATTGCTGCATTAACATTTTTGCATGCAACATTTTAATGTATACAATTTGTACACCAAAAAATAAATGAATAAAAAAATTACGAACGCATTAAAAAAGGGCTTCAAGACATTGTTAAAAATAAATTCTTAAAAAAAAAAAATTCCAACAGACATTAAAATTAAATAGAGACATTTAAAAATTTTAATGCACACCAAAATATTATTAAAAATATCAGTACACCGAAAAAGTGTTAAGAATTATTGAAATGTGTTAGAAATAAAAATAAGCTCTTATAAAATTAAAATGCACACTAATAGATAAATGAGAGTGATTGAATAGTTTTAATCGACAACAGTACAACGTTTGATATATAGTCACACTATATAAATATGAGGTAATATGAACAGAAACAAAAACATGCAATAGGAAATTTGGATACACACTAACAGGCAGCAAAATTGTGAAATTAAATTTGAAAGTATTTAAATAGTTTTTTGCACCAAGACATTATTATAACTATACTCACACCGATTAAAATATAAATAAGCCGAAAATGAAAAGATATTTAACAATTAACCAATACACACCACGAAGGCAAATAATTAAGACAATCAATGTATTTAATGCGAACCAAAAAATTTTATAATTAATTTTTATCTAGTAAGTATAAATCTCTAAAAAGTTTTACGAATATTTAAATAATGAAATAAAAAAATATCGGTATCAGATATTTCTATACTTGCACACCAGACGCATATACACTGTCTCTGCGAATATTAATCAAAGCGTATAAAAAATTAAACATTTATCTGAATAAATTATCACAAAAAATAAATAAAGTTAAGCTGAAAAAGTACATACTCTTAAAATTGTAGATAATAAAAATGCATACCATAAATACCTCAGTAACATATATTAACACATATAAATCTACGTGTTTCACGAATGATAAAAACCAATCAGGTAAATAATTATACTGATAATGTGATAATCTTGTAATTTAATGAGTAAAACAATAAATAATTTATTGTTGTGCTTCAGCAGCTTAGCATATTTTCAAAAACAACTTGTATTAACAAAACAATATTTTAAACTGTCGATCACGTGTAGATCTAACGAACCGCATCTACTCGTCGTCACGCTAAACATTTTTTTGTACTCAGCATGCGTTTACTAATTACATACTCTGTATATAGTTACTCTTTATTCCAGTCCATGTATAAGTACACAGTAATTAAGCATTAAGGATAAACATACGCAAGTGGTACGATTAAGGATGTATCCTCTTGTTGGTAAAAAGTCCTATCGCTCGTTTTTCGAACCAACAACATTCAATATCTTGCTCAACGATCGGCCATTTACATGCACACATACCCTACATATATAGATAAACTGAAGAACTGGTGGATAAAAAGTCTGGCATATATATTTTTATACTATTTGTTTGTATGTGATTTCATCGTCTTCTGACCCTGCAGAAAAGTTTGAATCTCCTTCTCACTCTTAACCTCTTTTCCGTTTAGTTCTCTCTTTCGCTTGCAACACTCGTCGATTTAAACGAACGGATCGGTATATCTGTCCAACCGTGTCCAAACAGCGGGACCTGGGTTACATATACTTTTTTTATTTTTTATTTTTAGTGTATATTAGTTTTTTGGTTCCTTTGGTTACTCGGTTTTGCTTGTCTGGTTGCTCTTTCGCTTAGCAATTTTACACAGAACACCAGAAATAAACTAAAAAATGACAAGGTATCTTTAATTTTTTGTGCGTTAAATTTGATAGCTGTTTTATTGTATTTGCAATTCAATGCTCGAAAATTTTTTTTCATTTCAATTACTTGAATAATAAAAATATAAATGAAATAAATTTAGAAAAAAAAGTTATCTATGGTAATCCCGATTAGAAATTTGAGTTAGGCAGTAATTAGGCTCGGATAAGGCATGACAAATTCCAGACTTGCGCAAAATGAGGCAACCAAACCAGTTCGAGATCCCGAAAGTAACGCAGTTGCGAGGCCCTACCTAGTTTGGCTCCTTTCTAGGCAGCCATTTAGAAACCATGCTGGTGGTAACATCACCTGAGGTTGTGCCAAATGAGGCAACCGCATAAGGTTCGCATCACAAAATAACGCACGTCCAAAACTGCGGAATTAGGAAAGCCAAATTCGGCACAAAATCAGAAACTGAAGTTGCCCCAAAAAACTGTAATTTGTCTATAAAAAAAAATTATACATAAAAATTGGCAATATATGGTCATGACTGTAATGATCATATAATTTGGTTTAACTAAATTAAGAAAAAAAAAAAATTTTTTTTTTTTTTCATCGTTTACAATTATTTTTGCAGGGAAATTACCATCAAATGTGCTAATTTAATGTTATTTAAATTTTCAATCAAATTAGAAGTTTTTAGTTCAAGGAAAAACGCGAAACTTATCACGGACCGCTATTGTGGGATTCGAACCCGGGACGCTACGCACAAAAGACCAACGCTGTATCTACTACGCTAAACTACCGATTGTAGCTCCTAAGTTTATTTATGCTATCTAAATATTATTTGGTACCAGCCAGGAATTCCAAAAATATTTCTAACTTAGGCAGTGACGAAGACTTTCCTAATAATAGCTAAATTTTACATACTTAATTTTGGCAAGCCTTTGGTCATCCTCATTGCATTTGAGTCAGGAATTCCAAAGATACACTGAACTTACGCCCAACCGAAAACTCCTGATAACCAAGCTTGGAAAAGTGTTGGTTTATCGAGTTTCGATTTTCCCTATAACAATCGGACAAGGTTCAAATTAGACTTGCCGTATTTCGGAAAACCTCATCCGTCCCGAATCGGTATTTTGGCATGCCGTACTGGAATTCCAGACGAGATATATATAGAATAGTTACCATTGCTATCTACCAGTCCCTGGGCCAAGCTTGTAAGCCAGTCTTGGCCCAGCCTTACTTAGTTAGTTCTTCAACAAGGCATTGCCTGGCTTCGGCCAGGCTTGATATGAGACTTGGTTCTAGCTTGGTTGTACAATAGGGCAAAAGCTTCAGCCATGCTTGGCTATCGAGGCTTGGCAGAATAAAAAATCTGCCTATCGGTTGACCCTGCGGGCCAGCCCCAAAACTTCCCGCTGTTTTTGAGCTCCTTGAGCTCGACAAATTGTACTAGGTATATTTTCTAGCTCTTCGAGCTCGAGAATAGTATTGTATGCCTTTGTTTTCGAAAAAAACCGTTTATTACCATTTTTTCTCCAACGACATCTCTCGAACGAATTAACCGATTGAGACGGCTAAGGTGCCAATCGACGCGATTTATTGAGTTCTACAGCTGATTAGATTTTAAAACTCATTTATGTAGTCGTTTTTGAGAAATTTCGAGAATACTACAAAAAAAATTTTTTTTAATTCTTTCAACAACGGTGTTGCGTAATCGAAACTATATTTAAATTAAAATATAGTTTCACTTCCGACAAAAGGAGGCAGCACCTACTGGGGCCTCGTCCATAAATTTGAACTTGATCATGCGCAGCTCGGCACATGCGCTTTTAATTTTTCCTGCTTCGTGTCAAGAAGACGGCCGCCATTATCTTTCGCATACGTAAATTCAACAGATAACACGTGTTATAATTCATCGTTTTATTTTGCGCTCATCTCGAGTAATTAATCAAAACTATTAATTAAAGTCAATTAATTAATCATCAAGCTCATCAAAAGTATAATTATTTTTGTAATTGTGGGCACCAGAACTCATAAATAAATTAATAAAACACTCAAGAATTCAGGCGATCAACGACCACGTTTCTCAAGAGGTTATTCCGACGGAAAACATTACAGGTGCTTATTTATTCCATAAATAATTATATCAAGTGTTCATAAATATAAAAGACTCATTTTATTATTAATTAATTATCAACATGCTCAATATTTTTAATAATATAAAATAAAATTCTCGCTCGGTAGCCTCTGCAATCATGCTACCACGTACTCATGACAAAAATTAAATTCAGTGCAATTTATTATAAACTCATTCAATACAATTAAATTCAGTGATCAATAATAGAATTAAACAATGAACTCAATTACTTATGCATTTTGTGCTATTAAAAATAACCATGGAGTGTTCAATAGTTAACTTCGCTCGGTAACCTTTGAATTTATGTTACTTATTCTCATTACATTTTCGCGATCAACTCAGTGTTCAATTACACTCAAATTAATTATTTCAATTATTTACTCGAGATCAATTTCATCATTTGCATTCATTTAATTACGTAATCATGAGCTCAGACAACTTAACAGTATTAATAAATTGAATCAACGATTTAATTTTGTAACCCAGTGATATTATGTGCTGTGACAAATAAAAATATTGTTACATTTTTTAATATGCGTATTTTTCAAACATCCCAACCACCAACCAGTCCTGGCATTTATTTAATTAATTACTATTACAACAAACGGTTTCTTTTGAACGAATAAACCGATTTCGATGGTTGAGATGGCATTCGACGCAGCTTATAAAGCTTTAGAACTTAGTTGGTTTCGGAATTAATCCATTAAGCACATTTCAAGTTATAAAAAAAAAAACATTTTTAAAAAAAGTTTATTTTTAGAATATCTCTGAACGAGGCCTACCGATCAAGCTCAATTTTTTTCAGCTATTAGATATTGACAAGGATCATCTGTTCAAAAGTTGTAGATACTTACATACGTACGTACATACATACATCCATACATACATACATCCATACATACATACATACATCCATACATACATACATCCATACATACATACATACATACATCCATACATACATCCATACATACATACATCCATACATACATACATACATCCATACATACATACATCCATACATACATACATCCATACATACATACATCCATACATACATACATCCATACATACATACATCCATACATACATACATCCATACATACATCCATACATACATACATCCATAAATACATACATCCATACATACATACACTTGGACATCATCTTGAAATAAGTCAGAATAGCTTCCTAGAACCTCACAGCGTCAAGATCTCTTAGAAATTCGATTTTCGAAAATCGGACCGAAACTAATAACTTCCCGAATTTTTGGAAATTTTCAATTTTCTTAGCGGGAAGTTAAAAAGTGTAATCTGCATAGTAAATTTTAAAATGAGACACTTGAAAATTGATGCTAACGAAAGTATAGTCTACGATTACGATGTTAACATCGTAAATTTTAGTGGAATTTTCTTTCCGTGTATTTGGGAGTAATCAGAATATCAATTATAAGAGAAATATTTTTTTTCAACATTAAAAACTAGTAGAATAAAAAAAGTGAATAAAAATTAAAAAATTGTTGATTAAACTGTGAGGATAATTTGGACCATCGTCACCTAAAGTAATTAACACAGTTAATAAAGTCAACATCAATAAAACTAAGGACAACACGTATAGATCCATGGATATGTCGCTAAGTAAATAAATAACATTAACACATAAATGGAAACAAATATATGAGAATGAGCATTGCACACGGAACTGAATGCTTATCCTTCAAAACAAAATATTCGCATGCCAAACTACCATTAAAACCCGCCTCGGAGAGTGCAATAGTGTGTTAGGGTGCGAATTCTCCGTATACAGTACACACAGCTTACAGATATTTTTAGTATTATATTCGTCCTTCGTTTCATCGAGGTTCAAGGCTCACAGCCACATGTAATGAGACGTTGATTTAACTTCACGGCCATGAAGTTACGATTTTTCACCTTCCATCCACATCAGAAACGCATACCAAATACCGACATTTATCTAAATTATATACCCCAGCAATCCAATATACTTTTTTCACCCATCGTCCGTCGTCCATCTAACAAATTTTTTATTATATTTAACAATAAACAATAACTTTCTAAGATATATGAAGAACAGACGTACATACACTCAAATAATAACCAGGTCGAGGTTTTTCTTATAATCCTAGACGATTTGGTATGCTCGCCGTAAAACATATCACACATGTCTACGAAAAATTCAAAATTCTATCTTCGAAGTTGGAACACACGCAAGAATATTGATGATCAAAAATATATTTTTAAAATATGTATTATAAAATACCACTACTCCAATCACCTTCAGTCCATTTATCTTTTTCTCTCTCATCTTTACCTTTATTATTTATTCAATATTTCGAATAATTTATTCCTTATTTATTTTTTTTTTATTTTCTATTATAATTTTATTTCATTTATTTTCATGTATCTTTATTATTTATACGTCAATTCTTTTATATATATAGCGAAGAAAATTACGTTTTGTACGTGAGACATGTCGAGGAGAGCAAGAAAACTTGTACCGTAAGTTTATTACTAAAAAACTATTGAACAAGAAAACATCACCTAACTTAAACCGCCTACGTTATTTGTATTTGTGAAAAACATATTAACCTGAGGGATTCTGGTTAAAAATCTTTAACTCAAGGCCTTTATACTAGTTATGTATATATAAATATATATGTATTTATAGTATATATTTACAGTACAGTAACAGTTAAAGTGTGTGTAACGTGAATTGTGAATGTTGCTGTCTACTATATAGTAACCCACGAACATCTACAGAATAGTATACTAAAATAATGTGCTTTGAGTTGGTAGGTATTTTCAGTATGATAGTATATACTTTACTTGATTTCTACCTTTACTCTTTACTTCCTTCTTTTATTATATATATATATATATATACATATATATGATACAAAATCACAAGTTATTCTTGACGCATTTCATGCCGAGATCAGGATTTTTTAAACTTGCTATCGAACTTTTAAATTTATGAAAAAAATGAAACGTTAGTGGTTTCATACGATTGAAATGAAGGAATTTCATATTTATATATATCTAAATATTTGATTGTGATTATTTTTAACTTGATGTATATATGTTTTCGTCTATATCTATCTATCCTAAAAAAAGTTGGTGTTATGTGACCGCTTATAGGTACCATAGCAACGATATTTATGGAGACTGTTGCCATAGAAACCATCGCTATGGAGACTGTTGACATGGAGACGGTTGCTATGGTAATGATTGGTCATGTTAGCAGCTAATAGGGACAATAGATATCCATGATGAATATTTTTTATAACGACTTTTTCATAAGACGAGCGTGAACGATAGTTATCAAAACATTAAAGGAAGTAAAAAATAATGGGCACGCGTCATTTTACCAATGCACCATAAGCCTTACGCTCATCCCAGAGAGGAAAGTACCACGGGCCCAGGCTTGGCCCAGTCTTGCCCCAACTTTGTAGAACCTTGGGCCAGGCTTGTAAGCCAGTCTTGGCCCAGTTTTGGTTAAAGTCTGGGATGATAATCTCGGGCCAAGCCTGGTTGCCAGGTCTGGCCCATGCTTGGTTGCCAGGCCTGGCCCAGGCTTCTTGCCAGGCTTGGCCCAGGCTTCGAGGAAACGAATAAATTTAATATAAAAAAATTTTATTATTATTAACCTCGTAGAGTTTATGATCATTAACGTTTAAATTATCTAAGGGAGGTAAATGATGTGAAAAAAACTCGGTGAAAATTCTGCTGGGCTCTGGGCGCGAACTGCCGTCCTTCTAATTGCTAGGCCCGAACGGTAGCTACTGGACGAACCTACCAATGTTGAACAGATTCATTTATATGATCTACTTATTAAACGCTCAAGGCTGGGTTGCCCAGTCTTGGCCCAAGCCCGGGTAATCATTGGGCCGGCCAAGGCTGGGTTACCCAGTCCTGGCCCAAGCCCGGGCCAATAGAGGTGAGCCAAAGCGAGGTTCCCCAGTGCTGGGCCAAGGAGGGCCCCGTTGTTCAACTCTGGCAGCTCCTGCATGGGATGTCGCGACATCATGATTGTCAAATTATTTGCTCCTTATAACACATGTAGCATAAACTACCATTAACTCATATGTTTAAGTAAAGTATCCTATAATTTTTCTCCGTGTACTATATGAAAATATATGCTTCTGCTGAGTGAAAAAAATATATATTCTGAACGAAACAAGGAAATATAACATTAAAAATTTATTTGCTACACGGAGAGAATTTTATGATAAAAGCTATCATCGAGTTATAGTACAATTTTTAAACTGAATTTTATAGTAGAAAATATCATTTAAATTACTAAATAAACAATCTGAATTGTAGTATCTATCAACTATATAGTCAAATTTACAATTATTGATGATAATCAGAAATTATAACTTTTATTATCTTGAATAATTTCTACTATTATAAATATCATAATTCTTAATAACCTGATGATAATAGTTACTATCAACCCAAATAATGATTTCCATCTAAGCTAATAAAAAATTTATGTATCAGCGTTACAGTCTTAACTTGTCTGCATGTAATTTGTTTGTGTAATTGATTAATTTCACATGCACCATATACCCACGCATACATGAAAGTTCACACACATACACACGGAAGCGCACACGCACCCACGCGTGCACACACGTACTCGCACATGCATACACGTACGCACACATGCACACACGTACGCACACATGCACACACGTACGCACACATGCACACGAACGCGCACACGTCCCATGCAGGCGCACACACGTACCCACGGATATACCTACGCACACATGTATGTTCACACACATGTACTCGAGTGCGCACGAACTTTAATTATGCACCCATGCACAGACACACATACACACACGTATTATATTATGAATACAAATGAAGGATTTAAATTTATACCGATTTATACTATTTTTTGTTTAAGACTTTTTACAACTTTAAATCGTAACAGTTACCATCTGCGGTTCTAACAAATATAATCTTTAATAGTTTGAATTAGCATTTTCGATAGTAATCGTCAACAATATCATTTCTTACTGTTATACTTTCCAATTGTAAAACTAATTATTCTAAGCACTGAAAAATTTTATTACTATTTGAGATTGTTAAAGTTAAAAATTTTGTATTGTAGATGATACAATTAAATTCTCTCCTTGGGGAAAATTTTGAGGTAAAAATTAGAATAAAATTTTGTGATCCAAATTTGTAGTTGATAAGCGAAGAAGTTGAGTAACTTTTATCCGATGAGGATTTTAAATAAATAGATTTCAGTATGATTTTTTTATCTTCGATCAATAATTTGAGGAATGGTTAATTAACAAAATGGTCATTGTGGACACTTGGTATTAATTTTCCTGTAGATAAATAACAAAAATTTTAATTTTATTGATAATAAAAAAATCAAAAATTCGAAAGAAAATTCTTGAAATAATTAAACAAGCCAAACTGCATAAATAATGAACTAAAAAATAATCTGGAATCATAAAACTAGAAAAAAAAATCACGCCATCAAAGCCAGCTGGTTTATGTTAGGATATACAGTGTCCCAAGTGTAATCATGTAGAATAAAATTTTTTTAGCCATTATAAGAAATCCGATATACCACAACTTTTTTTAATTGTTTATCTCATTTTTTTAAAATCACGTAAGTCAAGAGGCTTGAAAAAAAAAAAAACATGATAAAATGTCAGAAATAAAATTCATAAAATATAAATGAAAAATAAAAGTAAAATAAACGTTGGCAATATGACAATTTAACGTGTCACTTTATAGATAAACTCGTCGAAATTTAAATCTATAGTGTAATTTTCCTCGTCCATGATCTCTGTTATATACATAGTTTGTATGTACGGGTAACAGTGTTGTTATTAATAGCTGCTGCGCATTATCGTTCATGCATAGCCGTGCGAAAAAGTAAGGAGTCACTAATCTTCATGAATCAACCCAGCGAAATGTATTCGTATGGGGCAACTTAATTGCATATACCGTCACTTTTGTCGTGCACACAAGTAGAAATGCAAGGAAAAAAAAAATACAGAAGTTAAGAAAAACGCAAATGAAAAATAATATATATATATATATATATATATATATATATATATAATCTACCGGGGTCGATATTGCTAATTCTTGTTATTTATATTTCGCGTTTTTTTTTTTTAACACGATAACGTGGGACGATGCCTCTATGCGATATACATATCAAAGTGCGTAATGACCTCGTACGAATTGTTAACTCAGCTAATATGTTAAGTGAACATGGAGGAAAAAAAATCAATCAACTTTCCATTTTTACGTTTTATTAAATGAAAATATATTTCAGTTTTATTCATAACATTTTCATTTAATGTAATGTTTAACTTCTTTTTTCTTCTAATACCAAGTGCATCCATTTAATATTCTACCACTATAAATTAAGAGCTCAAGTACACAATGGTATCTTTATTTTTATAATTTCTTATTTCTTGTTATTTTTTAAAAATATGCTCTCACGGAAATAAGAAACTGTTAAGCTATTGTGCGTACAGGTAGTTGTGTTCATTATTATGTGATTTTATAACCTTAAATAAAAATATAATAGCCTAGAATTTTTTCGTTTGGTTAGTTTGTTTAAAAATAAATTTATTATAGTTGTATTATTAAAAGTGAAATTTAATATTACCTAGGTAAGTGCGTTTAATTTGGATATAGGGGAGCCTGGGGCACGAAGGCCCCCCTGGGGCACAAAGGCCCCCTTCAAAAATTAGGCAAAAAATTTTTTTTTTATTTTCCGTCAAGTTTTGACCTCTATAATGTTTTTATCACATTTTAGGCCAATATGTGGGGTAAAATGGGTCACTTAAAAAAATTATTTTTTTTTTTCTTTTCCGTCAAGTTATGACCTCTATAATGTTTTTATTATATTTTAGGTCAATATGTGATATGTAGAGCAAAATGAACCACTCAAAAGAAAAATTGTAACGAAAAAAAAATTTTTTTTTTCCGTTAAGTTAATGGTTTCGTGACAATTTTTTTTTTTAATGGTCCATTTTACCTCACACATCACATATTAGCCTAAAACGTCATAAAAACATTATAAAGGCCATACCTTGACGGAAAATGAAAAAAAAAATAATTTCTTCGTTACAATTTTTTTTTTGGAAGTGGTGATCCATTATGGTAAAGTGGTCCATTTTATCCCACTATCACATATTGGCCTAAAATATGATAAAAACATTACAGAGCTCATAACGTAACGGGAAATAAAAAAAAATTTTTTGTTAATAATTTTTTGGGGAAGGCGCCTTCGTGCCCCAGAAAAAAAAAAATTTTTTTTTCGATTTTTTGTAAAATTTCGACTGATTCTTCCGATATAGACGGAAAATAAATGAATTTGATGGTTAAATGCCACAAAAAGAAGAAACCAACTTAAGGGGGCCTTCGTGCCCCAGGCTCTCCTAATTATGCACAACTAAAATGTAACAGCCGTGGTCAATATTGTTTATTGTTAGAAATTTTTTAACAGTTCGTCCCGTTAGATTGTTTTCATAATTTATTATTGCCCTAAAATTATGTGAAATGTCTATTATTTCGATTTTTGTATTTGGGGTATTCCACGCCAAATCGACAACTTTTGACCCCGACCCCTTTCGATTTGGCTGAAAGTTTTTCATCGTTTTCTGCCCTATGAAAAACGTTTCTCATAATTTTTTCAAATTTTTTTTCCCACCCAAAAAAAAGTTATTAATTTTACAAAAAAAAGGCCTTTTTATTTTCAAATAGTCATAACTTTTTCAAAATTTGACTTATCGGGACGTTTTTTTTTTCAAAAATTTTGCTATTAAATGTAGTTTTTGGAAAAAAATGGTAAAAAAAATTATTGATTCATCTTTAACGTTTATTTTTTAAATTTCGACAAAAAACGAAAATTTTGGGATGATTGACATTTTTGATTTTTGATTTTTTTATGTTATAACAAACTTTAGCATTTTCTACGAATTCTCTGAAATTTTTAGAGTGGCTTTTTTTTTTTTTATATTTTTTTTTTCGAATGAAAAAAAATTTTTTTTTAAACTACGGTTATTTTTCATAAGTAATTTTTCAGAAATTTTTGACGGTATTGAGTGAACATCAAAATTTGAAAAAAAAAAAGTGAAAACAAAAATTGAAAGTGACAATCATCAATAAAATTTGATTTTTTTTCAAAATTGTTAAATAAAAAATAGTAAAAAAACTTGGATAATTTTTTACTATTTTTTTTAGAAAAATACATACAAAAACGAAAATATTAGAAAAAAAAATATGTCGTTTCATCAATTTTCTACCAAACTCTGAGCTTTTGAATATTTTGAAATTATTATTGTAAAACGAAATTTTGTTATGTTTATTTTTTATATATTTTGCTTTTTTTGATAATAAGTATGCTATATACATGTATATATATAAGTATATATATGTATATTTATATATATGTAGAAATATATATATATATATATGTATAAATTATGCTATATACATGTATATATATAAGTATATATATGTATATATACTTATATATATACATGTATGTAGCATACTTATTATCAAAAAAAGCAAAATATATAAAAAATAAACATAACAAAATTTCGTTTTAAATTAATAATATTAAAATATTCAAAAGCTCAGAGTTTGGTAGAAAATTGATGAAACGACATATTTTTTTTTCTAATATTTTCGTTTTTGTATGTATTTTTCTAAAAAAAATAGTAAAAAATTATCCAAGTTTTTTTACTATTTTTTATTTAACAATTTTGAAAAAAAATCAAATTTTATTGATGATTGTCACTTTCAATTTTTGTTTTCACTTTTTTTTTTTCAAATTTTGATGTTCACTCAATACCGTCAAAAATTTCTGAAAAATTACTTATGAAAAATAACCGTAGTTTAAAAAAAAATTTTTTTTCATTCGAAAAAAAAAATATATAAAAAAAAAATAAGCCACTCTAAAAATTTCAGAGAATTCGTAGAAAATGCTAAAGTTTGTTATAACATAAAAAAATCAAAAATCAAAAATGTCAATCATCCCAAAATTTTCGTTTTTTGTCGAAATTTAAAAAATAAACGTTAAAGATGAATCAATAATTTTTTTTACCATTTTTTTCCAAAAACTACATTTAATAGCAAAATTTTTGAAAAAAAAAACGTCCCGATAAGTCAAATTTTGAAAAAGTTATGACTATTTGAAAATAAAAAGGCCTTTTTTTTGTAAAATTAATAACTTTTTTTTGGGTGGGAAAAAAAATTTGAAAAAATTATGAGAAACGTTTTTCATAGGGCAGAAAACGATGAAAAACTTTCAGCCAAATCGAAAGGGGTCGGGGTCAAAAGTTGTCGATTTGGCGTGGAATACCCCATTTATATCAAAGTTAATAAGTGAAAGATTAAAATTTTTTATTAGTCACTATGCTCTTTATGACTGAGGTGTGAATTTTTTCCAAACTATTTCAAACGTTTAAATAAATGAAAAATCCATGAGTAAATTAGTCAATTACGTAGTTTATACATGTGTGGAGACGTAAAGCGAACAAATTATCGAACTAACAATTTCGAATTTTGATCCCAATAAGATTTCGAAATCTTCTATAATTTTAAATCTATAAATTCTTATAGAGATCTACATCTTCCTGAGTAATTCTATATAAAGATATTGAGATAAATGTAGACTAAAATGTTTTTAAATTAGATCTACGTTCATCAATTAAATTTCATTAGATCTTGAAGGTGTTCCCCCGTGTGATAGGTTCAAAAAATTGGTTTTTTATTTTTTGCATAAATACATTCCTTAACACGTGTAAAATATCTGGTAAAGTGATTTTTGAAAATTTGAAGTCGTTTAAAGATACAACATTTAGAAGAAGCAAATATTTGGAGCGCCGATTTGACTGGTAGGAAGCCTATTGTGATGAGTAAAAATAAGCCAGAATTGAAGCTAGAGTAGAGCAATCCACTTTGAAACACTTCCAAAAAGAAGAGGAGGAAGTACTCTATGGACCAGGCATCGCAGATTGATGGTAAGTAAATATTTTCATAGTTTTAACTAAACCTGAAACTTCAAACGCATTTTTCTCAAAACTGTGCTTTTCAAGCTTTCCTCTATCATATCTTGAGAATGGTTTCACCGATTCACTTGAAATTTATAGGGTAGATTCAGCGATGTAAGCGCATGGAGTGTACTAGAATTATCCAAAAATTCCGAGCATTTCTGTTTTTTTCGTACACTGTAAAAAATAAGGTACTGACATCAAACTCCCTAGGAGTTTGACGAATTTTCTCTTCAGTGAAACCAAATTCGTTTGAAGCAACAAAAACTAGTTTGTCTCAAGAAAATCATTTTTATTGAATTAAAATCTCTAGTCGATTATGAGAAATTGCTCAAGCGTTTATGTTAAAGTTTTTAAATTTGACCGTAATTAAACTAATATTTGATTGAATAGTAAAATATATTTTACTTAAAGTTTGGATGTACTTGATTTAAACATAAAAACTTGTTGAAGCAAACTTTTTAATTTTTAGAAATTTAACTGAAACTCTTGAAACGTTTCGTTTGACAGCTTTACATATTTCAATGAAACAAAAGAAGTTTCCTATAATACCGAACGTGTCGTGTCAACCGACTAGTTTCTTGGAGAGAGAATCCGATGAGGTTAAAGGAATAATTTCACGCACTCACATTAGAACTGAAAAATATTCGACAAGAATATAAATATATTCGTTACAAAATATCGAACTATATTTGAATGGAAGTCTTTATATTATCGATTTGATAAAAAAATTTATTTATAAATAGAGTCACGTATTTATTTCGTTTAGATCAATGTTTAAGCAATCGACTGTATATATCCATTCAATATGAAAACAAAGTACTAGAAGCACAACTAAACTAAAACTTTCCTACTGGTTCTGTAGCGTAGCGGTAAAGCGTCTGATTCTCGCGCATAAGGTGCTGGGTTCGAATCCTCCGGATGGAAAATTAAAATTATTTAATTTTTCACTGAAAACTATGAGTATGTTAGGATGATTTGTAAAGTATAATTGATGTAATGTAATAATAATATAATGTAGTTGTCCCAATACTTATTAAAAAAAAAAATAATAATAATGAACATAAAATCAAAAATCAAAAATAAATAAATAAATAAGAAAAAAAATTTTTTTCGTTCCTCCGGGCGAAAAGCGTCAACTTTTTTCCCGCTGTGTGAAACGAAGTTGACGCTTTCCGCCTCCGTCGAGGCGAAAAATAGTATTTAAACCTTAGGCAGTAAACAAGAAAGCCTCAGATCACATGTTTGTTGACCTCGGCTTCGCCTCGGCCAACAATTACATGAGATCTGAGACATTTCTTACTTTCCTGCCCGAGGTATAAAATATACTATTTTTTAATGAATTATTAATGAGATAATTAAAGGCAATATTCATTTAATTCAGATTAGTGTTTTTTTTTGGATCAATCCAATACAGCAATTTGAAATAACTTGATTTTTTATTGAATCAATTGCCTGGGCAGTTTCTAAGGACCTGAAAAAGCATTACTTTTAACAATAAAATTCACTTGCTTGAATAAAATTTTGACTTAACTGAAAATTCATACTTTCAATCTCCTCACAATTTACTTTGAGTGAAATTTTTAACTATTTTATATAAAACAAAAATCATTATTGTATCAATAGCATTAATGACTTGAACTAATTTCTATTTTTTTTTTAAATGAAACAAGTTACTGAGTTGTATCAAATACTATAGAGTTAGTTCGGACGACTTGATACCTTCCTTCAAGAAACTCTCAGTTGGAGCAAAACATACTGTCTAACGTAGAGGGCAGTAGATTCAATCGCTTGACACGCTTGGCTGTATCCAAACGCACGGAGTACTTGAGCCAAACGAGTCTGGTTTGATGTCAGGAATCTTTTTTTACAGTGATAACGGAACAATAAAAAAAATCATGAAATTAAAAACTTTTTTTTTCAGAAGTCTGCCAAAAAAAACCCAATTTTCAATATTTCCAAATGATTCTAGTTCAATCGATGCATTTAGGCTTAGGAATTAAAAAGTCACTCTTTCTTCTTTTTTTTTTTTTTTTTTTTAGACAAGCTGACGAGCCAAAATCGTGGAGGAAATGAGCATACTTTTTTTCAAGGCGGGTGTCTTCAGAGCGGTACAACTTACGTTCTAATGAAGATTTTTATTTCAAATTTGTTTTACATACTCTTGAAATATTAATAAATAAATAATTAAAAAAAAACTCAAAAGTCTATTTTTTCATTAGTCGTCTAAGAAAATTTTCAAAGACCGCTTAAAAAACAGATCGTCACAGAGGGGATGCGAGCACCCTTAAATCAATTTCTTCCATGTTTGCGTTAGTAGAGTCGAGAATATAATTTTTCAAAATTATTATTTATATTTATAAATTTACGAATTTAAAAGTTTCAAGGAGAAAAAAATTAAGTAATTTTTACTAATTTTGAAAAAAAAACTACTATCCGAGAAGTAATCTTAAAACGTTAAAAAAAATCAAAACTTCTACAAAACTCAAAGTAAAAATTACAACATATTACTTATAATAATAATTTCTATTGATGGTAAAAATTACTGCATTCAAAATAAAATTTACGAGCGACAAATAAAAATTATAATGTACCAATAACTTGTGCTATTGTACTAAGTAAAAATTAATTAACGCGCTTTGAGAAAAATGTTTTCTGACGAGTAATTTATACAATCCAGATAGTAATTTTTACAATCTCAAATAATAATTTTATCTTCCGGAGTAGCAATTTGTCTGACCGACGTTCTAAAGTATGTAGTAACCTACGTAGAATTACATTCGAGGTGTAATATTTATCAACTACACGGAAAGAATTTTCGTATGAATATTGCCATGTTATTTATTCTAAAAATTACTCTAAATTGATTAACCTTGGACCATTACGATTTTTTACTTTCGAATTACGAAATTTTACTCTTTCAGTGAGTAAAAATCAATCAGATCAATTTTTACTCGTAGGTTATCATAAAAAGTTGATCGTTAAATTTATAAAATTTATATTGAATTACAATATAAATTTCAATTAAAAAGATGAAATGCCTATAAAAAATCTAAAATCCATTTAACTGCCTTAGAATATGATTTAAAATAAATATTTTGAAGAAGAAAAAAAAAAATTACTCGTATTGTGCTGAAAAAAAAAATACAAAATTTTTTTAAATTTTAAAATAAATATTGAATTATAGAGAGATACAGAAATCGTCTTTTTTTCCAAGCCTACATTCCCATACAAAGTCGCCGTTAATGGAAAAAATGCCGTAGATCAGCCGATATCTGGCTGCCGTCACTCGGCCAAGCATTGGCAATTAGTAATGGCCCAAGCATGGTTAATTACCAGTAGCCGTTTAATATTTTAAACGACCCTGCCGATGGCTGGCCAATGAATGGCTACTTATGATTGGCCGATTATCGTTTCGCAACGTAGGGATACTGTTAGTGAATCAGTGGTCCATGACTTTGTCATGGAATATATATTTTATAATATATTTTAATTTTCCAATTAAAGTTATTTACAACTAACAATTAGAATACTGTTTAGTTCGTTGTTATTTGTAACCAACAACCGCACTTTCATAACTTTATTCATAAATATTAATTTAGTAAAAAAATAATACATACATTTTTATAATAAATATCATTTTTAATAATGGTGGTAGAGCAAGATAATTCAACTGGGTTCTTGATAAATAATCACTTTAATTTAATAAGTTTTATTCTAAAAAATTATGTAATTATAATAAAATAGTACGAAATTCTTATTTTTTTTTTTTTTTTTTTTTCTCTAAATAATCGAAATTATTAATTAAATTGCTCTTTATATTTTATAAAATCGAGTGGTTGTAATAGAATTAATATCTAGATCATTCAAAACTGTCAGTTCAACGTTAGTAGTTTCGTCCAGTAGCCATCGTTCGGACCCAGTACTCAGAAGGACGGCAGTTCGCGCCCAGAGCCCAGCAGAGTTTTCACCGAGTTTTTTTCACATCATTTAGCCCACTCAAATAGTTTAAACGTTAATGATCATGAATCCTATTAGATTAATAAAAAAAAAAATTTTTTTAAATTAAATTCATTTGCATGCTTGGCTGATTGCCGGCTGCCTTTAATCGGCCGATGGTCGAGTGCCATTAATGGGCCGGGGTTATCATTTGTATATTCAGCCGTTCATGGGCCATTAAAAATTGTCAATGACCGGCCGTTCATCATCATACTTCGCCCGTTGATGGGCATCCAAGGGCCGGTTTCCAAACTTTGTATGGGTTTATGTGCGTAACATGTAAGTTGTTGCGAGCAAAATAAAAGACATTTAATCGAAGCCAATATTAACCAAAGATAAAGGAAGACTACTGAAATATTACTTTACAATTTAGAGTAAAAATTACTTCCATAAATAAGAAAATTTATTCAAGTTATCAACAGTTTTTCATCATAAAATTAATGGGTTTAAGGCGGTACTTGGTCTGGAAGCCTAAATTTTAGGTGTTTGTCAAAGTAGGATAAAAAATCGGTCTGTCGGTTGACCCTGCGGGCCAGCCCCAAAACTTCCCGCTGTTTTCGAGCTCTTCGAGCTCGAAAATCATATTGCATGCAATTGTTTTTTTATGAGCTTTTCAACTTCTAGCAAGTTACGCTTTATGCTAAAGTTTAAAAGTTTGAGAATCAAAAATCATTAATGAACAAGCTGTTTTTAAATTTTAATTCCCGATTATGTTGAATAAACTAAATATATTGATGCAGAAATCAATGTCAGTGATCAAAATCAAGATTTAAATGAGTTTTGTCTTAGGTCAGAGCAATAGTATCTAAAATATCCGAGAAAATGATTAAAAACTGTGTTTTTTCAATTTTTTCGTTGATAATATGGTTTAAACTAAAGAACATGTTTGATGGCATTATATGATAATCAAAAGAAATCATAAAGAGAAAAAAATTGTAAGATTTTAGACACATTTTAGTACAGTACATTTTGATTTATCTGGAAAAAATAACATTGAATGTTATTTTTTCAACTTTTCAACGCTGATATCTTTTGAACTAATCAACCGATTTTGACGTTTGAGGTGGCAATAGGCGCGTTTTATTGAATTCTAGAGCTGACTAGAATTTGAAAGCGATCGATTTAGCCGTCTTGAAGATTTTTGAAAAAAACCGTTTTTTACCATTTCTTTCTCCAACGATATCTCTCGAACAAATTAACCGATTGAGATGGTTAAGGCGGCATTCGACGCGTTTTATTGAGCTCTAGAGCTGATTAGATTTTGAAATCGATCGTTCAATTCGTTTCTGAGAAATCAATAAAAAACTAAAAAAAAAAATTTTTTTTTTTTCGTAATTCGCCAATATGTTCGGGTCTACTCGATCAAATGATCTGAAATTTTCAGGAAAGTTGACGGCCAACAAGCTCTTTCAATTGCCGCCTTAAAGATCTAAATCGATTCATTAATTAAAAAGTTATAGGCCATTCACACACATACATACACACACACACACACATACATACATACAGACACTCGGACATCATTCTGAAAATAGTCAGAATAGCTTCCTAGGACCTCAAAACGTCGACATCTGATGAAAACTCGATTTTCGAAAATCGGGGTAAAAACAATAACTTCCCGAAATTTTTGAAAATCATCGATTTTCTAAGCGGGAAGTTAAAAAAAATGAAGAACATTTTTACTATCCATTTTTTTATTGATATTTAAGGAATGTAATAAAAACAAAAAATTTAAAAAATCCTTGAATTACAGGCCGGTGAGGTGCGGGCTACAAAAAAAAACAGTGCTCCCTGGTTGACACGATTCCAACCTTTGTAGTGATCTAAAACAAACAAATTTAGAAAATTTTTCATTAGTAAAGATGCCGCTATCGCATGGACCTTTGCCAAGAAAAAAAAAATTCTTTTCACAAAATAGCGTCTACTAAAAAAAAAAAATTTTTTTTACCCCGTTATTTATCTTTTCGAATTTTTTAAAAATATTGGAAATCAAAATTTTTCAAAATCCAAGGTTGTTGCGATAGAGAGACATTTAAAAAAGATTTTTACTAAATTTCAAAGAAATCGGTAAGGTAGAACTTGAGATATCATGTCAACCACTTCAAAAAAAGTAGTTTTGAGGAAATCACGTTTGAAGTTTGAGAAACAATTTCAGTAAAATAAGTCAGATAATATTTAATACTCACTTGGGATTAAATCGGCGATCTCAGATCCGTATATTGGGTCTTCTTCTTGAAAAGAACGAGTCATCAAGCCGTCCGACAACATCTGCCGTTCATTGTGTGATTTGCTGCACTCAGCCAGCTTAGATGCCGCGTCACAAAATCCAAAGTATCTCCGAAAATAATTCGAATTTTGAAAAATCCGTTTAAGGGCATATTTTTTAGAGTTTGAACTTTAAAAACATACAAAAAAAAAAAAGAAAATCGATTTTTTCAAATGTCTAGACCAGAATACCTCCTTAAAAGAATGGTACATTGGGGAGTAAAAATTAATCGCGTGGAGTAAAATTAACAGATTAAGATGAGATATTCACAATAATCGATTAAATATAGGACAAACAGGATATTATGAAATCATATAATCAATACCACTTTATCGGCTGCTAAAATATTACTCGATAATAGAGTAAAACATAGTCTAGCAACGTTAATATTTAAACAAAAAATATTAAATTTAAAACAAAAAAATAGTAATTTTTTGCAATGTCCCACGACTACTCGAAATTACCGAGTGATTTTTATCAACGAATTCTCTCCGTATACGAAACGAAAATTGCGACTAATGTACTAACCCGTGAAAAATGAATCATACATGGCCATAAATGGCCGTATATTGCTCATACGTGGAGCATATATGGCCATGCATGAAGCATATATGGCCGTACATGGAGCATGTATGGCCATACATGGACATACAAACTTTTTTAATACAGTTATGTATAGCCATATACAGTCATACAGAACCATGTATGGCCATATATGGCCTTGTATGGTTCATATATGGCCATGTATGGTCATATATGCTCCATGTATGGCCATGTATGACCATATATGCTCCATGTATGGGCATGTATGATTCATTTTTCACCGGAATGCACGCCACGAACGCTCGTCCTGTAATAAATGAATCATACTTGACCATGCAGAGCTGTATATGGTTCATATATGGTCATATGTGGGCATAAAAACTTTTTCAATACAGTCATGCATGGCTATATGCAGTCATACAAAACCATGTATGGCCATACGTGGCCTTGTGTGGTTTATATATGGCCATGTATGACTGTATTAAAAAAGTTGGTATGTCCATGAATGGTCACATAAGCTCCATGTATGGCCATGTATGACCATATATGCTCCATGTATGGCCATGTATGATTCATTTTTCACCGGAATGCACGCCTCGAACGCTAGTCCTGTGATAAATGAATCATACGTGGGCATACAAACTTTTTCAATACAGCCAGGCATGGCCATAAGCAGTCATACAAAACCATGTATGGCCATACATGGCCTTGTATGGTTCATATATAGCCATGTATGACTGTATTGAAAAAGTTGGTAGGTCCATGAATGGTCATATATGCTCCATATATGGCCATGTATGATTCATTTTTCACCGGAATGCACGCCTCGAACGCTAGTCCTGTGATAAATGAATCATGCGTGGGCATACAAACTTTTTAAATACAGTCATATATGGCCTTGTATGGTTCATATATGTCCATGTATGGCCATATATGCTCCATGTATGGTCATGCATGGCCATGTATGATTAATTTTTCGACTATTATAATTACTTATAAATAGGATGTTGCAGTGTTAAAAAAATAAGAAATTTTTTTGATATCACTAACAGCATATTGATGATTGTATTGTGCTTTTTCGAAAATGATTATATCCTTTGAACCTTAAGTAACACAACTGAGCTTTGTTATAACTGTCGGTCGCATAGCCTAGTCGTCAAAGTGTCAGTCTCTCGTACGGATGGTCCTGGGTTCGAATACTACTAAAGCGGGTGCGGTTATTAATAAGTCTAGCGTTTTTTCTCTGAATTAAAAATTTCCATTTCGATTAGGCATTCAATTAATCACATATCTGATAAACTCTGCGTCGACAAAATATTAAAAAGAAAAAAAAACAAAATTAAAAAATTTTTTTTTTAATTTAATTAAAATTTCTATGCATAGTCATATATGGCCGTATTAAGCCATGTATAGCCATACATGGCCATTAGGGTGTCCGTTATTTCCCAAATTGGTTTTTGACTCTGCAGCGCCCCTAAAATTTTCAGTAAATGGTCAAAAAAAAGAATATCCGACCAGCATAAGCTCTTAATATTGATAATAACCCGTGCCACAAAGACGATTCATTTCTCATTTAAATAACATGGAGTTTTGGTACTTTTTGCAATTAATTCTTTCTTTGCAAAGCCAGTTGATAAATTGCTGCGGCATTAACTTATTTTTGTAGAAAATTGAATGCTCTACAAAAACTTTTTCTTTACATTTTTCGAAAAAATCACTTGTGTCAAAGTTATTCAAGGTCAAAGTTGAACTAGAAATAATTTTTAATTTTTTTTTGTTTTGAACAAAAAATCATCGTTATTTATATCAAAATTTATTGTTTATTGCCGAAAATATCTTATTTTGAGTATTTTTTTGCATCTGTCAAAACTATTGAAAAGAGAAGAGTCGAACATTCTCAAAAAGAAATTCCGATGAATTAAAAATTTCGGATTCACAACTACCTTTATAAAAATAAAATTCGTGCCAGCGCATGAGCATGAAAGAGAAATGGAGTATCGTGACTAGCTGGCGTCGTGTATTGACTATTGCCCCGGCGGTCCTGAATCACGGTGATTCACCGTAGAATCACCGTGAACCTCTACCGTGATGCTACCGTGAATCACGGTGATTCACGGTAGTATCACGGTGATTTACCGTGAGAGTTCACCGTGTTGTCGTAGATCACGGCAACTCTGCGGAAGTCACTGTTGTTGTATAGAAAAAAAGGCAATACATCAATTGTACTTTTTAAAAGCCGTAAGATGGACGGTGGAGATACGGTCCGTCAAGGTCACGGTAATTACCGCTAACGGTTCCCGTGATCTTCAAATCTCATGTAGACTCATTAATGTATTGCCTTTTTAGTAGATTTTATAAAAATCTAACTGTTGTATTTGTCCTCATGACGCAACTTTTCAAAAATTTTAACATTTTCTATCTTTTGAGTCAAGTAGGTTCCAAAAATACTATTGGTCAAAAAGTTTATATATGTATTTATATATATATATATATATATATATATATATATATATATATATATATATATATATATATATATATATATATATATATACGATATAACGCGCGGTTCTCCCACGATAGCGTCCGCAATTCTGTACCGATCTTCATGAAATTTTTTTTGCATATTCCTTAGCTGGAAAGCTCGGTTCAGTTCAAAGATGAGCTCAATCGGCCCAATAGTTTAAAAGTTAGAGTCGTTAAAAGAATTTTTAATTTTTCAAAAATTTCAACTTTTCTTGATTTATCGTTAAATAACTTTTGATCCTAAAGAGATAATCTATTTTTGGTGATTTAATCTTTATGTTCATTCGATTTTCCTCAATTAAGGCTATGTTGCTTACTTTTTTGATAATTATTTCTAGTACTTTGATGAATTCCAAAATTTTCAGAAAAATAGAAAAAACAATTTTTTTTTTAATTTCTCATTTAATAACTTTCAAGTAATTCATAATAGTTGAATTTTGCTAACATTTTTATGTAGCTTATCTAATGAGCTTTATATTTCAGTACTATTTTTTTATATTCAACAACAATTACCTTTTTATTTATTGAAATTTAGCTGTTGCATTCGTTCTTCAACTTTTCAATAAATTTATGAAACTGTTCCAATTCTGATTACTGCTGGGTAACACTTTTAAAATCCCAACATTAAAGTATGCATAAAGTATTTTTTGAAAATTGACAAGCATAAATATAATTGATCGTAGAAGCTTCAAATGAACCTTTAAACGCTACCGTCTACCTTACAAATTTAAATATATAAATAAATAATGAAAAATCTACTCCCATTCTGGCTGCCGAATGGCCTTTTTTTTTCTATACAGCAACAGTGATTTCCGCGAAGTTGTCGTGTCTATGACATCACGGTGAACTCTCACGGTAAATCACCGTAATACTACCGTGAATCACCGTAATTCAGGATCGTCAGGGCAATAGTCAATACACGACGCCAGCTAGTCACGATACTCCATTTCTCTTTCATGCTCATGCGTTGGTACGAATTTTATTTTTTCATAAAAGTAACTGTGAATCCGAAATTTATAATTCATCGGAATTTCTTTTTGAGAATGTTCGACTCTTTTCTTTTCAATAGTTTTGACAGATGCAAAAAAATACTCAAAATAAGATACTTTCGGCAATAAACAATAAATTTTGATATAAATAACGATGATTTTTTGTTCAAAACAAAAAAAAATTAAAAATTATTTCTAGTTCAACTTTGACCTTGAATAACTTTGACACAAGTGATTTTTTCGAAAAATGTAAAGAAAAAGTTTTTGTAGAGCATTCAATTTTCTACAAAAATAAGTTAATGCCGCAGCAATTTATCAACTGGCTTTGCAAAGAAAGAATTAATTGCAAAAAGTACCAAAACTCCATGTTATTTAAATGAGAAATGAATCGTCTTTGTGGCACGGGTTATTATCAATATTAAGAGCTTATGCTGGTCGGATATTCTTTTTTTTGACCATTTACTGAAAATTTTAGGGGCGCTGCAGAGTCAAAAACCAATTTGGGAAATAACGGACACCCTAATGGCCATACATGGTCATACATGGTCATATATGGTCATACATGGTCATATATGGTCATACATGGTCATATATGGCCATGTCTGGCAAATTTTCATACATAGCCATGCATGGAGCATCCATCCATGGCCATGTATGATTCATTTTTCACGGGAACTTTAATAACTTTGAAAAGAATTTCTACTTTTTGTAACATTGAACTATTTTTATATGAATAAGTAAATATTGATTTTTTCAAAGCGAAAATTTAACGAAGCTGCATTGTAAATATTATGATAAGTGAAAATTATAGTCTAGATAGTAATAATTGAAATAAAAAACTGATTTTCTGCAAATCACCGTAATTTTTTATTGTGATTCTAATTATTATTTAATTTTGACCTGCATTTTTCTCCGTGTCGATAATTTTGCTTAATTATTATGTATAGAAATCTCTTTTTATGTATAAAGTATATTAATCTGTCCTGAAAATGTCTGATAGATTTCAATTAATACTTTTTTTTTATTATGTAAGTATTTTGAAAGGGGTGTGCATTTTTAGTCAACACTTTTTTATCTTTGTACATTCGTTTGTATGCAAGTAAATGAATAATATATTTATTATAATCTAAGCGTTTACGAGGGTGTGCATTTTGATAAAATCTTTCAATTTATACTTGCTTATCTTTTTTAACTGATCAGAATTATGTGAATGCATAAATACTTTATATACATATGCTTACTTCAGTCACAAATGCAGTGAAATTTTTAAAAATAACTTAATCTATTTTATTACTATCAATTAGGGGAGGGGGGGCACCTTTGAACACTTTTAATTTATTTATTTATTACTTTTAATGTGATGAAGTATATAATATCTTTTATGTTTGAATCAATACATTGGTTATTTATCTTTCATAATGCACCTTAGTTAATTAAAAAAAAGTGCTTTATTGAAACTATATTGTTAATTTAAAAAAAGGTAATTTTGTTCGAAGGTGCCCCCCTTAGGGGGCACCTTTGAACAAGCCTGGGGCAGGTTTGAACAATCTATAAGATAACCACATAAATTATTATTATTTTACATTCATAGTTTTTATTACCGTTTTTATTTTTCATAATTAAGCCATTCATTTATTAGTTTAATTAATATTTATAAAATCTTTGTAATAATGATAAGTTAACAACGTTATTATATAATTATTAAATTTTTAACATCACTAACTGCACTAATAAATGAAATTTAATAAATCTAGCTTACGAGACAATTTAATAACGTTAATCGTTAGACGTAGATTGTTCTCAAGTATTTTTTACTAGAAATCTTGGGCTAAAACTTAAGTCAGAAATCAATATAAAATATTTAAGATTAAAAACTTTTTTAAATTTAGTTACAGCTTTATTAATTTTTTTGTTTCTAGATTGAGTTGCTTTCTTGACTACTTTACGCGATAGAACAAGGTACCAGCTGTAATATTATAAACATTTGCAGCATCTCTTAGAGGCATCGTCTGATGAATTACATAGATTATAGCTTTTCGTGTATCATTTTCATTATCACTGCTTGTCCGCTTTTTTTTTATAATTTCTAACCATAATTAACCTTCAAATTAAAAAATTATTTAATAATCATGGATTACGGATCATATATTTTTTTTATAAATAAATTAAAAGAAAAGAAAATGTATATTAATTATAATTACTTTGATTTATTAGTGTTCAAACGTGCCCCCCGTATCTTATTAAAAGCTGCCCCAATAGCATACTTTACTTAAATAATTTATTTAAATTAATTGAAAATCAATAATATTGAAATGATTTATTTTTATTAGATAGTGAAAGACATGAAGATTAAGCGACACTTGATACATTTATGAATATATTATTATTTTAACTGTGTGATACTTACATCCAAAAAATAAATATTTTAGAATTGCAGCGTAAATTCGACTATTCATTGTAAGTTAGGTTTAACGCGAAAAATAAAACAGTTTTTGATGGATACTAGTTGGCAGCTGTGTTGCTACCTTAAATTAAAATTCGCGGCTGGAAAGATCTTTTTTTTTATTTTTAATTACCGTTGTTCAAAGCTGCCCCTGTTCAAAGCTGCCCCTCTCGCTCCTAATATCTAGAGGTAAAGGATGCATATTAAAAATAAAGAAAAGGTCATTGGTTTATTTTTAAATTATTTTTTAATTATTTCGATAAAAAATGATATAAATCGGGTACTTAATAACAAGATAATAAGTATTATAAACAAGAGGACTAAATACAAATGTACAGTGGTTTATTTTATTTTTATTTTTTTTTGTATTTTTCATCATTTTTTTTTTCTCTCTCAAAGTTAGTCATTACAACTTTTTTTAGTTATTATTAATAGTTTATATAACTTTATAAACTAGAATTCATAACTTAGACACTGTTTTGTATTATTTTAGTTATTATTTTAAATATTTTATTAAATTTCTTTAATGAATATTCTTTATTACGTTTAATGATAAAATCTGAGATATTCCAGCTTGTACGAATACTTGCTCATGAATAATAACGTAAACTTCTCCATAATTATTTCTTACTTTGCACTCACTCTCTCTCTCTCATTTTGTATTTTATATTTTTTTACATTAAAGAAAAACAATATTTAAAACCATTCCACGACTGGAGGAAATGAAGACAGAAAGAAACAAGATCAAAAACAAATAATCAATAGTACATAAAAAAAAGAAAAAAAAAATACATATATATGATGAAAGAAGCACAAAAAAAAGATAGTACATTTTATAAAATGATAAGATAAGATAAACAAATGACAATACATAATAGTAATTGCAAATTTTCTTTGTGTAAAAATATTGCTACATTTTGGTGCGTTATTTTCTTTTCAATAATAAGCTTTGACGATCGTAAAAAATCTGTTCAAATATAAATTTTCTTTTTCACCAACAAATATTAATCTGCGCAAAAAATAGACAGACCTTTGCCAAAATGGTGGATATAATTTTTTTTTAATATATTTATATATATAAAAGTGTTATTCTTATTTTTTCATTTAATGAATCTCGCCAAGGTGTTTTCCGAATAATTATAACTGTAATCACGCAGTAATTATTAATTATATTGCACTTTGGTGTATTCCGTAGTTAATTAACTTATTAGGATTGTTTCAACTGCTCGTAAACGAATCAAGACAATTTATTGCAATGAGTATTTATTTAGTCATTTTTATAAAATACCCAATTAAAATTCTGATAGTTTTCATTCAAAATTATGTCTTACTAGTGTGTCGTTGTTCGAACAATTTAAACAATGTAATTGATATATTTATTTAAATATATTGCTTGGCAATTGCAATTTAAACTGGACTAGTTCAATTAGTCTTTGATTAATTAATTTATGTATTTATTTATATTTTGTCATGTAACATCTGCGAGTTTTAAAATTAATCCACGGAAAAAAACCTTGACGTGAAACTTTTTACTAATTTTATTTTTTTTTTCTTATTTTTTTTTAAAGACGTATCGAAAATATGTGTGAAAAGTAAAGAAGCATGTGATGCCACAAACTTTTGCATAATTTTAATTTTACAATTCATTTTTTTTTTTTTCCTTTTTTTTTAATTACTAGCCTGGAAAAAACGACACATGTATCGTCATGTATGGCCATATATTACTATTTATGGTCATATACGAAATTGGCAATACATGACCATATACAGTCATATATGAGTACACACGGCCATATACGATCATATATAATTTGTTTTTCCCGGGAATAGATAATTATAAATAAAATCCAAAGATAATAAGTTAATATTCGCGTTATCAGACCCGAAAGAAAACAAAACTTCACTCTTTTAAAAATTAATAATGATAATAATTAATAAGTATTTTAATATTCAATATTCAAAAATTCAAGCAACATCTTTTTAATACCGAAAATATATTTTTAAAATAATTTTCACACTTTGTTTATGCATATATATATACATATTAAAATAGTAAATCTACCGCCTATTGCCTTTTTTAATACACAAAGTCAAGCGTGACAAACGCATCAAGATAATGATTATCAATTTCATCATTATTATTAATATTGTTATTATTTCAGTACTAATTTATTATTATTATTATTAATAATATTAATATCATTATTATTGTTATTGTTAAACAAGTGCGTTTGTAAATGCATGACAAATGATTCGTGGTATATTAAAAACGTATAATTGTTATTATAACATGAACAATTATCAAAAAGTATCTCGATTTTTCAATTAATTATAAGTATATATTTTTTTTTAATTAGGTACATTCTTATGTAATTGAGCATAAATTTTAAACTTGAGAATTTTGGTTTAAGATTCAAGTTTAAAAAAAGAATAAATTTATTAATTATTAGTCGAGATTCTTTTTGATTAATTTTCATAAAATTTAAATTTCGGAGAATTAAAAATAAAATTTTACGGTACATTGTTTTTTTAATTTAAAATTTATACTAAATTTGAGAAGTTACAAACTATTAATACCAAGTGAATTTTTTTTTATTGAGTTAATATTGTATGGGGAGTGTTGTATTTATTACTAATATTATTAATATGATATAAATAAGTAACTTTTCGAAAAAAATGAAATAATTTTGAATTCCGCACTGTAAAAAGAGCGGTGTTAAAAATGGACTCATTTTAACTCCGCCCGGTGTAAAAATGAAATTACACCGGTGTTAAAAATACCGGTGTTAAAGTGGGGTAACCGGTGTAAAAGCGGGGTAAACTGCGTCCGCTTGGCAAATGAACTTTAAAGATTATAAAACACAAAAAATGTCAGTTCTTTATGAAAATTAATAAGAAATATCATTTATTAACAAGTATAGTGATCGAGAGAACAAAAATATTTACAAAATAAAATATTTTAACACCCGTAAAGAATATCTACACTGGCAGCGGCGTTATTTTAACACCGGTCTAGAATATTTACACCGGTGACGGCGTTATATTAACACCGGAGAATTTGTTTTAACACCGGTTTAGAATATTTACACCGGCGGCGGCGTTATTTTTATACCGCTTTCGGTGTTGAAATTTAACACCGCTTATTTTAACACCTACACCACTTGGACTCACCCCGGTGATTTTTTACAGTGCGTTTATTAATAAATAAAAGTAATTTTTCGTCCTTGAAGTTTAGGTCATTAATCGATAAATTCTTTGTCTTTCAAGTATATGTTAACATTTATTTTAATTTAAAAATTTATAATCCTAAAATTCATTTTATTTAATTGTTAATTTTTTTCATTTGCATTTGAAATGTTTTGTAATCTTAGATTTTATTTAAAAATTCTGAGTATTTATATATATATATATATATATAATTTTGTGAATAACTATGTTTCGGTAATCGCTTATTATGCAAATAACCGCTTTTAAGTGAACGAATAAGCCACAAAAAAAAAAATTAACCTCCTTCAAGTTATTTATTTTTCTTTAATACTTTTAGTATTTTCCAGATATCAAATTACAAATATTGATATTAATATTAATATCAAGTGTCAAATTATTTCAAAATTACATCAAAAAATTTTTTTGGCACCCGAATCCTCACTGCAATATCAAAATCCAAATAATTTTTTCCTCAATTATTAATCATAGTTTTGCAGTTTTCAGTCGTTTACTCGTTTCGCGTTATAGATTTTGAAAAGTGGTCAATAAAAAGCCGTTGGAAATCCATAAGGACACATAAAAATTTTTTTTTTTACTGAAAAATTTTGTTTAAAAAATATTAAAATTTTTTACATGAACTTGAATTCCAGTCAATTTTTTTAAAAAATCCTTTATGGTACCTGGGGTTTATAAGAGTGCAAAAACTTTTTTTTTTACAGTTCGATTTCTTTCTAATCAATAAATAAAAAAAAAAAGAAAAAAAAATTGAATTAATATAAATATTTTTTTTAACATACCGGGAAAAACGAATCATACATGAACATGTTTGGCCATATATGGCAAATATGGCCATATGATTCGTTTTTCCCGGGATCCTTATAGTTCGCGAGTGCGATAAACGCAAATGAAGAAATTAAAAATCACGACAATTAGTTTTTCATATGTTTTGAATTTTCGAGACTAAAAATACAAAATAGATCTTTAAAAAATTTTTACACGCCCTTATGGCACTTGTGGCGCGACTTTTAATTCTTCTTATTAATTATCGTTTAATATCAATAGTAATTTAAAATTCTTGACCACTAACACTTCATTAAAATACTTTAAAGTGTAAAAACATAAAAAAGAAAAAACAATTTACGATTAATCTTAATTTTTATTCAGCAATAACATATAATATTAAGCATAGACACACTAATAAATAAAAACAAACCTTTGGCCTTCAAATCATTACTGTCACTAGTTAATATTGGCCATTAAAAACTTAAAAAAAATCTTAAACGCAATAACCATTATCAATTTGACTCTAGTAATCAACTAAGCGAAGACCAAAACCGAACCACACTAAAGTGAAAATAAAAAAAAAAAAAAAAAATAAATAAAATAATTTTGGTAAAAACCGCGAAATTAAATTGATATGTGTCCATTCTTTGATCGTAATCAACTTCGTTTACGGTACCACTGACAATTATTTTTCATATTATAGTATATCATATATTTAAAATATTTTAAACAAAGTTTTATGTATAAAACAAACGCAGTCAATTTATTAAGAAAAGTAAATAAAATTAAAACTATTTAAAAGTTTCCTATTTCATCTTTAAATCATCAAGACTTCCATCAATGTAATTAATATTGTTTAAGATTATTACCATTACTATTTAGTTAATTTCTTTTTATTTAGTTTCCAGAGTTAGTCACAGCCTGTATTTGTTGTATAGTCATAAGTTTTCTACCATACCAACGTAACTAACTTATATTCTGCCTGCAATCTATTCTATCCAAATTATTTAAAATAACACGGAGAAAAAATTTTGCCAAAAATGACAAGTATGATCATACATGACCATTTTTTGAATGTGATCAGATCTGAGTATTCATAATACGTGATTATATATAATCATATCTGAGTGGTTTTTCCCGGGTAACGATTTTTACTTACAGCAAAAATTAAACAATTTGAATAATTTTAATTATGCTTTAACTAAAAATTACTTCATTTTCTAAGCGTATAAATTGTTTGTACCATACAATTATTTTTGTAAATATGTTTTTCATACATATATATCTTGGGAATTATTTTCATAAATATGGTTACCGCTGCCATATTGTATGGAAATGATTCCTGTAATATACATCAAAATCATTTTCATGTAGTATATTATTAAACATGGGGGCATAAGTGTGAAGATCATTAGCACAATGTATGGGAACTAGTCTCATATGTTTACAGTATCTACTTTCCAAATTGTTCCTATAATTTTTTCTCCGTGTTTTTAACCAAAATAATAATTTTATTCAAATAATAACATGATTGTTTAGGTATCAGATTGATGTTAAGCTTTAATCCTCCATTAATAAAATTATTTTTTTTTAAATATAATTCTAACATCACTTAAGTTTGGCCCTGTATTTAATTTTGTACAAGAGTTACATTTCAAGACCGGAGTGATAGGCACTATTTTCATATTTTTTATATATTTTCTTTTTTTGCTTTTTTATACTATTACTTATTTATTTTTGTTATATCCATTTGTCGTTTCTTTCTTTCTTAAAATCCCCGAAAAAAAAAAAATAATGAAGCGTTGTAATAAAAAAAAAATTTCATAATTCAAATTACAGTAATTATTTAAATCACCGCAACCTTTTCCGTTACCTTTATCTTTATCTTTACAAATGCGAAATCTTATAAATCACAAGTTCAAGTCATTGGGGTAGTTGTTTATTATTATTAATAGCTTTTTTTTTCTTTTAAATTAGGTGTTAATTAATGTTACGTAAATGTAAAGAACATGAGATCAAAGTTTGATAATATCTCGACGCTTTTCCTTCGATGTAAAAAGTTATCTAAAAAACCTAGACGCCAATAATAATAATAATAATAATAATAATAATAATAATAATAATAATAATAATAATATATATATATTGATATTAATAAAAAACAGACAAACGAAAACCAAATATTAAATATTTTGAATCAGTCGATGACTAATTCGCGTGGCAATAAATTGTTTTTTTCTCATTGCTACAATCCCTAGTTGATCCGATCACGGGAAAATTACCGTAACTTACAGTAATTTACAGCGGAGTGCGGCAATTCGCGGTAATTTACCACAATTTGTGGCATTTTTACCGTAACACGGTGAAATACTTCACTTTCCGGAAAAATACCGCAACGTTATCGTACTTTTGCCGTAAAATACTGCGGTATTGTCGCAAATTTACGGTTAATTACCGTACTCTTACCATGGTTGACCTGAAAATACTGTATTTTACCGTAAAAGACCGCACTTTGCGGTAAAATACCATATTTTACCGTAATTATTTCGAATACCGTAAATTTCGGCAATTAAAGTAATTTACATCAATTAGCCGTAATTCGGATCCACCTGAGAAGTAAACAATAATAATGAAAATATTATATTTATGTATATAAATATATATATAATTAAAATAACCTTGATTATTTTAATCTTACAACCATATGTAACACCACTCATGATTAAATGTTACTCATAATTTAGATAAATTAAAAAAAAAATTAATGCTGAGGCACCGCGTTGAAGCGACTCTCAAAGTAAAATCGTGATACCGCGATAAGGGTTCCTAAACATTTTAGTAGAAAAAACTTAAATTATTTAATTGCTTTTCTTATTTTTGCAAATATGAATAATTAATAATAATAATAATAATAATAATAATAATAATATATTAATAATTGTTTCTAACGATATACACAACAAAGAACTCACGTAACGCATGGCCCAAAAACAAAGTTAAATAAAGCACAATTGTTATTGCGTGCAATAATTATTACAATTATTTATTTACTAAATAAGTCCAAGATAAATTGCAATGTAAAATTATATTGTTTGTTATACATTTATATTGAATATGCACATATATATATATATTTATGTACTCAATATCAATAAAATTAATTAATAAAACTTTGTTTTCGCCAAGTCGTTAGAACAGTTCTCACTCTCTTAGTTTGTAAAAAAATTCATCTTTCTTTTATAAACTAGTATACTACAATACATACAAAAACTCTTATTAATTAATTTAATTAATTATTTATTTATATTTATGAAGTATTAATTATTGTTATATGTATCATACAAGGATGACCAATTGGGACTTAAAAATAAACAGTTTGATAACTCGTTTATTATAATAAGTTTTTTAATCTCCGCTTTGTCACGTGACTTGACATTTTAAGTCATAAATTTTTTTTTTTTTTTTGCCTAAAATATTCATTCTGTACGACAGACGGCAGTGAAAGACTAAACACACACGCGTGTTAATTGGACTTTACGCGTTATTTTGTAGCAATAACAATTTTAAAACGCTCGACCGAATGAGTTTCCTGGAAGTTTATTCTCATAAGTTGTGAACTAGCTTTTTATTTATTGTTCAGAATAAATAAAAAAATATTATGATTATTAATTAAATAAATAATGTAGCCAACTTTAAAACCCATTGTGTTGGTATTTCTTACTTTTTTTCCAATAAAAACAACAAAACCCGAATTATATATGAACATAAATGTGATAAACAATCGAAACATTATAGGAATCAATTTTGTTTGTTAATATATACTTTTATTTAAATAAATATTCCTTTTTTTCTTTTTTGCATTATATTAAAAGTTGGGCCATTCACTGTTTACGCCGATACCCGAAAGCATGTCCGCGACATCTGGTGTGCAAGTAAATGGGAACGGTGACTCCGCGCTGTTTGAACTTGTGGATTCAAACGATTCTAAATCACTTGTTATCGATTCGATGTCAAGATCAAGTGCGGAACTGTATTCTGATGGTGGAATCTGAAGTAAATCCGTAAGTGAATCTAGATCAGCCAGGCTACCATCCGTGACGGCTGCTGTGGGAATT
Source organism: Microplitis manilae (assembly GCA_030273425.1). Classification (NCBI taxonomy): domain Eukaryota; kingdom Metazoa; phylum Arthropoda; class Insecta; order Hymenoptera; family Braconidae; genus Microplitis; species Microplitis manilae. The sequence goes on along the minus strand of CP092722.1, from coordinate 20,886,437 downwards.
GCCGGTTCTTCTATTTTAATTGTCGGATGATTATTACTGTGGTTATTCATGGAAAGACCACCAGTAGGAAGCATCGCCGATGTACTCCTATCAACCGGTTCTTGCTTTATTAAAACGCTGTTGTAATTGTCGAGGTGCAATGAGTTGTTGTTGGTGGACGGACACGAAAAATTGTTACTCCTCCCCAGTGTGAACTCGTGGTGGATATTAAGCCGTTCGTTCGTAAACTCATTGCCGAAATCCATGTCATTTTCTTGTTTTATTTTTGGTTGTAAGTTATTGTTTCGATGGTTGTTATTATTGTTGTTGTTGTTGTTGTTGTTGTTGTTGTTGTTGTTGTTGTTGTTGTTGCTGCTGTTGTTGTTAATCATTCTTGTTGCACCAGGTACATTGGTAGTTGTGGTAAGTGAAACATGATCATGGTAGTTATCTTCATAAAAGCTCGCGGATTCTGGTGAATCCGGGGTATCGCAGGATGGGCTGCTTGGTATTTTAGCGGTAACATTTGGTGGCACCGGTGTATAGTCCATAGAGATAGGCCTCTTGTCAAAGGCTAGTTTTATTTTTAGCCTGGACACGGGGTTCGTCGTAGGTTGAGCCTGAAGCCTCTTCAAAGATGATTGGTGGCTAGTGGCGTTGTTGTTTGTGTCATTACGTGATTTTGTGGATATTGTTGTCGTGGCAGTCGTTATCGTCGGGCTGGCTGGGGCATAAGACGTTGGTGAGGACAGTGGCGAAGATAATGATATTGAGGACGCAGATGAAGACGAGGAGGACTTTTTTAATTTCTTAACGTCTTTAGACTTGGGAGGTGAAGGTGGCTTCGCTGCCTTTTTCCTCGGACGATATTTGTAATCTGGATACTCCATCATGTGGAGTTGTCTCAATCGTTCGGCCTCATCGATGAATGGTCTTCTTTCAGCGTCATTTAGAGTCTTCCAACGTCTGCCGAGTCTTTTACTTATTTCGGCATTGTGCATGTCCGGCTGTACTTCGCAAATCTTTCTGCGTTCAATTTGCGACCATACCATGAACGCGTTCATCGGTCTTTTAATATGATTGGGGTTATTTTTCTTAGTCTGAAACATAAAATAAATTTTACCGTTAGTATAATTCGCGCTGTAATAAATAATATGTGCTGCCTAATGGAATTAAGTAATTCAAAGTCAGAAACTCATTAATAATTTATAATTGTTTTCAGTGCTTCACACCTTATTTTAACTGTCAGAGTGTGGGTATCAAGTAAAATTAGGTCAATAAGCTTTTTAAATAAAAGGATAAAATGCTAAAGGTAACTACTTGTATTGAATTACTGAATTACTATGGGTAAAGATAGATAGATAGATAGATAGATAGATAGATAGTATAGTATAGTTTAGTATTATATGGGTTCAAGTGAAACGGAAAGAGGGTTACACATTGAACTGAACACCTGGATGTAATTTGACTTTCGTATCGTCCGGCAATAAAGATCCACCCTCGCCCATTATACCGAATTTATTAACACGATTCAACCACACCTGCTCTTCATATTTTTTTGATATTTCTTCTTCACGTACTTCCGCATTAACAAAAGTGTCATAAATTTTATTTTAGCACCACATCGTCAGATTGCTTTATGATTTTTCATTTCAAGTTAATGGATCTTGTGTTGTTTTTAATCATACTTCAACCCAAAATAAAACATTATATCCCTAATGTAAAAAGGTTAATGTAATGTAATAAGTATTTTTATACAGGAAAGATGGACAAAAAAACAAAGAAGAAAATACAAATGTGGTTGCAATGGCGCCAGTGCTAGCAACACTTAAGCATTTAAAGCCAATCAGTGATGTCGCTGGCGACTCACTGTCGTGTCGAAGACTAATCCGTACTTTCAGTTCAGTTTAACTGTTAAAGTCTGTATTAGAGTTAAAAGTACTCTTCCGCATCAGCTTTTGCGATTACCGGGTTTAGTTCAACTTGTTTGTGTATTTATGTACCTATTGATGTAAGATGAAGACACACGCAGTGTACTGTCTACTATATATCTACGGTATATAATACGGGAATCGCTCAAAGAAATCGCATTCTCACGTTTGTCATACATTAACCAGTTAATGGACATACAGTGCTTGAATAACTATTATTTTACATGCATAAATATTTAAACGTTGAGGGATATATATTATTAATTGGTTAACTTATTCATTATTAATTATATTAAATATATGGTGAGTATGTTAATAAAGAGAAAACGAAGGTATTTTCTCTTATTGCTTAATAACGCAAGTTAAACCCACTAGTTCTCACGACAACTTTTGTCACCTCTGACGCCACTGGAAAACTCGTCAGTCTGGTATTATGATTGTATATATATATATATATATATATATATATATATATATATATATATATATATATATATATATATATATGTATAATACTCCACAGATAGTGTAAATATAGTTAGTAGTTGTCTCAACTTGTTCTTATGATATTTCTTCTTTTATATGTTTGTATGTTTCACAAACAACTTTTAAACAGTGATGATTTCTGTATATACTTATGTACATACGTATGTTCGTATAGTTGGTTGGTTGGTTAAATACACGACAATGTGATCAAGTTCAATAATGAGAAAACGCGTGCAGATTTTACAAGTGGGTATTGTGCATCTGGTTTGTTCTGACTTTATTAAATCTTTGTTGCACTGAATATTGAGTAATATCGGAATACTTAAAATTACTACAATTAATTTGTGAAAAGTGCACACACCATTGTAATAAAAATACATATTAAATCATATAAAATTTTTTTTTTGTTTTAATTACTTAAGACTTTTAATAAATTTGTTTTAATTGTAGCGGCAAAATTTGTTAGATAAATTCTGAGCACATCTTTTGCTTTTAGAAGGTGTGCACTAAAAAAAGGGTTTTACGATGTTATATATTTTTTTTCTTCATAATTATGAAAATTAGGTTAGAAATAAACCATAAAATATTTCAAACTAAAAGTAACTTATCGATAATAAAAAAAAATTCTAGATTGTATAAGAAGCTTTTTATTTTTTGTTTGTTTTTTTTTCTATATATATATATATATATATATATATATATATATATATATATATATAGAAAATATATATATATATATTTCCTATTAACTCGACTTTACTTCATAACGGTAAAAGTAATAAAAGTTTGAGGAAGAGGCGTCATAAAGTTAATGGTTAAAAGATGCCGAATATGTTGGAAGATTTCCTATATCAATTTAATAACACCGGGGTCATTATACTCTAACCCGTTACAAGGGAAAATATTTAACAAAACAATATCATAAAAATAAAATTTTTCTTTCTGTCTTACGTTTATTTATTCTCCCTCACAACTTTATTTTCGCGTGCCATTCTCCAAAAATCCAACGCAAATTTATGATACTTCATTTTAACAATAAATTTTTTTTTTCATGTACAAAAAAAAAAGCAATAAATAATTATATTAGCGCTAAATTATTTTCATCTGTGTTACAATTTTGTATTTATTTATACTCATAAAATAAAACGGATGTCCTCTTAAATCACTTTTTCTTTAAAGAAAAGAACAGTAACCAAGAGCATAAAAGTACACACTTTTAAAAGTGTGTAAAATCTTTAGTCCTCATTTGATTTCCCTGGTAAATAAAAAAAAAGTAAATAAATAAAAGCAAAAGGGGTGGCAAATCTATTTCGGGGTCATGCTTTTATTTAATATAAAAGATAAAATGAAAAAAGTAAAAAATTAAGATAAAAATAAATCTTCAAACGTAACAAACACACACGCAACTTATACACGATATGACTGACTTTGTGTTAAAACTCGGTCGTAGATCTCTTGATCAAAAGAGCATGCTTTCATTTTCTTTATTCTTTTCATTTCTTTCATTTTTTATTCAACTTTTTCTTTCATTTTTTTTTTCTGTTCACCAATCACCGTCTGGTCGTAAAACTGTATATGAAGACATGGTCCAGATCCCAGAAGTGCACTGAGAAAAATGAAGCCAAGATGAAAGGAAAGGAAAAGAAAAAAAAAAAAAATAAATAAATAAAAAAAAAAAAGTTCATAATAAAAATGTTGGAAAAGCGTTACTGGCATTGAGTATGGATATGTGCCAAGTACGTGTTAACACTAGTTTATGTCTGGTTTACCACCTGGCCTACTATGCTAATAATTTATATTATAAATAATAAATAATTTAAAAAATGAACATTAGTACGATTAATTACTATTTAAAATTGGCTTCTATAATTAATGCGGATTATAATTGTTAAACATGTACTGAGAGTATGCAGAGAGGATGAACTGATAATTATGCACAAGTGCGTATGCTTGAGACATCACATTAAAGTTACTAATAATGTAAGCGATTTAAAACGCTTACAATGACGCGGCTTGCAAGGTCTCACATAATTATTACCAGCTATTGCAACGTTGTGTATGTGTTTGCTTCAATTGCCTCTACTATGCCCGTTTGTCTTTGTTTTGATACTCAGATTGTGTGTTCGCCTATTATTGCGCCCTGTTTTTAATAACAACAACAATAATAATAACAATAGTAGTAGTAGCAGTAGTAGTAATCGTAATAGTAGTCGTATGGTATGTATATCAAATATATTATATGCAACACCATGAAACTATTGTACGTATGCACATTCGGGGGCAAGGTATATTAGCTTTGGTTAGCAATTAGCATGATAGTAAGTGTGCGGTTTCAAAGGACATAATGCGGCTACCATTTATATACCGATCGGATTTCTCAAGAGTTATATTTATTATTCAGATTTTTATTATTATTGTTGTAGGAGAGGCGGAGGGCAAAATGAGTCTTCTAACGAAAAAGCAACAATAGTGTTTGAAAAATCCATTTTAACCCTTCTCGTTTCAATTTAGTAAAAAATATAAGAGTCATGCTTCCGGGTCTTCTATTGAGTGGGTTATTATTATTATTATTAGAGAGAATTTTTAATAAGGCAATAAGGAATCGTGATTTTGAATTTCAAATCAAGGTGGTTTTATTGAAAACTTAAAATACATTTTTTGAAAATAAGTTAAATATTTAGAAGTGGTTTTACATATTTAGATGTTATAAAATTATGTCTAGCGTGATTTCGAAATGATGCTGTCGCTAATTTTTCCACTTCTTTACTATAAATGAAAATTTTTTAAGCTTTTAAAAAACCGAAACCTTAGTTTCTGTTAATTTTTAAATTGGATTTTTAATCTGACGTAATGTCAGTTTATAATCTACATATATTTATATATTGAATACAGCCAACGAAAATTTTTATTTGATTCCTATTACTCATTGAATTATTGATAATTTATGTGAATACTTTTAAAATTCAATTATTTAATTTTTAATCAAAATAATGTTTCATAACGATGTCTATTGGAATAAATTTATTATAAAAAATAAATAATAAAATATGCTGTCTTATTCAATTTAAAATTAAATCTAAAAACTTTGATGACAAAACTATAAATTTTGAAAAATTGTCATTTAATTATTGCTAAATATCCAAAACTTCAATTATTTTGTTTAAGCTACAAACATCTTTAATAAATTTTTCATAAAATTTTAAATATAGGTAATTTAAAAATTTTTTTTTGTAACGAAAAAAAAAAAACTAAGTTGGAATTATAGTTTTGAAGTTGTAATATCGCATTTCGTAAATTTAAATTATTGATGGTAAGTATAAGTTATTGTGTTGTAAAGAAGGAATAATGTATAGAGAAATTATAGGATTCGTAGACCCTATTCGTGAATTATACAAATGAAGGGGTCAGAGAAAAGAGGGAATAAGTGCTGGTTTATTTTTAGCTTTATTTTTATAAATTCATTCTACTTGCCACGATTAAAAATAAATATAAATGTAGATAGTTAACAATAAAATAGTAAATATGTGAATAAATACAAAGTACACGGAAAATAATTTGCAGTAATTTAAAATGTTAACATTGTAATTTTTCCTATTGATTGTTGTAGTGTTGGACTATATACCTTTAAAATTATAATTTTTACGATATAGTATTGGAAATTTCATTTAAAAAATTATACTTCAGACAAAATAATACAAAGTCAAACTCAATAGTATAAATTACGATGTGAACATCGTCAAATTTGAAGTAGTAGAGATTTTAAATAAAAGTATATAATAATAATCGCTCGGGTATTGGATTCGAACACAAGACCTTTCGAGTGCAAAATGACCGATGCCTTGATTACTTGGCCACAAAAGGGCCCACAAGGCTCGATAGTTTTTAAGATCCATAAAAATGATATAAATAAACAGTCATAAATCAAAAGAATGCCTCTTACGGTAGATACAGTTACTATTTAAAAATTAAGATGTAACATCGTAATTTTTATAACTTACATCGTTTTACAACAGAGGCAGCACTGCAATATTTATTTTATTCAAAAGTAAATAGAAAGATAAATATAGTTTTTGAATTGTAATTATTCTTTTTACGATGTTACTATTGTAATTTTTGAAATAATTTTTATTCCAAAAAGTATTTGTTTAATTTACGATGTTAAATAGTAAAAAATGTAACCTATGTAGTAAATTTTGAAATAAGACATTTGAAAATTGATGCTAATGAAAATATAGTCCACGATTACGATGTTAACATCGTTAATTTTAGTGGAATTTTCTTTCCGTGTATGGAATAATAATTAAAATTAATTATTTTAAATGCTGATAAATAATAATAATAATTATGTTTTTCATTTTTGTTTTTTTTTTTTTGTTTACTAAGAAACAATAATTCAAAATAGTTATAGACACGTAGTCTCGGAATCTCGTTCTACATGCAGCAGATAAGAGTGATCTCAGTGATGAGAAGAACGCGAAACGTTGTCACGTACGCACTTTATGCTCTTATACACGCAAAGTGGATATAATAGACACCAGCGGCGACGTCTGAGCAAATCAGTACGCACACTACTACTCATTACTCAGTACACTCAGTACTCCCAGAGAGTTATTGCCGAAGGCCATGATACCGAGTTGAGATGCAGGCTTGCCTCTCCAAGTGACCTTAAGTCTCCTTACTTCCGTCAGCTGCAGGCTAATGGTGAATAATATATAATAATATTCATGCGCTTGTCATGTTTTTCTTATTACACAAAACTTTTTATTTATTTACTTATTATTATTTTTATTACTTTTTTATTCTTTTGTCTTTAATTCTACTCAATCATTTATCACAATATTTACAATTATTGTCGAATAAAAAAAAATCATTTGTCACACCATATTTTAATCATTTAATTGCCGTCTACATTAATCACATTAATTAATTATAATTATAATTTTTAATTGTGGAAAAAAATGTTTTTTTTTTTTTTTTTTTTAATTACAGGTCGCGGACTGTACATGGGCAATTGAACTTGAAAATAGATAAGCATTGTATATTGTTGGCAGGAGACTAAGTAGGAAGTAAAAAAAAAAAAGACAAATGTGCGTACAAGTGCCACTAGATTGTACTGGCAAGGATCAAGGCGTTTGCGCAACAAACCGCGGACTCGCGGAATCTCTTTGTCGCTTCCTAGTCGGGCAACGCACGTCCATGGAGAACACGGAATTGTCATTTTGTCTTGAGAACGTGAGAATAAACTTCAGAATTTTTTATTTCGTTTATTTTATTTTTTTTTTTTTCGTTTTACTGATCCTGTAATGACTGAAATTTTTTTTAAATGCTGAAATTGTAATCAGCTTTTACTATTATATTGATTTGAGCAAAATAAAAGCTGAGTGTAAATTAACGGTTGAAATTAAAACGTCACACACCGGAAATATTATACTACAATCGTGATTACAGGGAAATTGCAAACGACAATTGTACATATAGTAGAGTATTGTGTACGGAAGTCATAATTCTTTTAAGTGTTATGATGATTTATTGGTTTGTTTTACAAATTTTTTTTTTTATTCTATGTTTTAATAGTTTTTTTTTTTTTAAGATTTATGTAGAAAAAAAAAGTAAGCGGAATTGTAAATTGACGAGACGATTGTTTTCTTTTTTTTATAATAAATGAAATTTTCACACGAGACTCATTAAAAATTTAACATCGTTTTTAAACGAAAAAATAAGTTTTTACAGTTTGTTTACAAAATTTTTCTAATGACTAAAAAGAAAGAAAAAAAATAATAATTAATTACTGAAAATACTTGAGTAAATTATTGTTCGAAAAATAAATTTCATCACAATGATTCAAGCCGACGTAATTAAAATTTTTTTTTTAATTTATAAAATTATTTTAACCTTGACAATCACCTTTTATTTCAATGTTGTTTCATTTTTTTTTTATTATTATCATCAATATTACTAAATTATTAATTTTTTCAAAATTTTGTTTAGAAAAAAAAATTTTTTTTAACGAGATAATTTAAAATTAGTGGGATATCTGAGTCTGATCTCTGTCAGACTAATAAACGTGAGTAAGAAAAATTATGAAATCGTTTATCACCCGCGATCGAATCTCAAAATGTATTTATTCTCGAGGCCTTGAAATCGCGTGAGTGGATTGATCTGTCTGTCTTTATTCCGCTCGTTTTATCTTTTAGATTTTATTATTTTATTATTTATGATGAGACATAAAAAAAAAACGTCATAAAGTTTAATAAAAAAAAAAATTCAACATTTAACAAAAAAAAAAAAAAAAAAGTTTAACAAAAAAAAAACAATTACAGAATACGCCAGAGAACCAGTATTAGTTTAGAAGAAAATAATCAATTAGATACACTTTACACACCTTGTTTCCAATAGGTGCAGCAGCTAATGTTACTTATTATACAAATATATAATAATAACAACAACAATAATTATAATAATAATGAGTTCTGTATTTAGCATTTGCTACATAATTCACAACTTTCAAAGAATTAATTTATCTTTAGTAATAAACAGTATTTATTTTACATTTATGTTATTCTTAATGTGATATTTAAGAAATTTTTTAAAAGCCGAAATTTTTTGTTCTCTTATATTTATTGGTAGATCATTATACCACACAAACCCTCTATATATAATAAATTTTTCAGCTGTTTTTGCTCGTGTATGTTTAATTTAAATCATTTTATTGTTTATTGCATAGTAACCATGTTTGCTATTTATAAAATCAATTTGATCAAATAGATATGATGGTGTTAAGTTATTAACTATTTTATAAACCAGTAAGCAATAATTAAATATTAACCTTTGTGAGACAGACATTTAGCCAAATGTATCGAGCATTAATATTATGTTAGTGTATGTGTTTACTCCTAAAATTTTCCTTATAGTGTTATTTTGAAGTTTCTGGAGGATATTCAATTTTCTTTGATCATAATTCAACATTACAGTACTACAATAATTGTAGAGCGGAGCTACAATAGACTTACAATAATAAAAATAATAATAATAAAAGATGAGATTACACTGTAAAAAATCACCGGGGTAAGTCCAAGCGGTGTAGGTGTTAAAATCAGCGGTGTTAAATTTCAACACCGATAGCGGTGTAAAAGTAATGCCGCCGCCGGTGTAAATATTCTAAACCGGTGTTAAAACAAATTCTCCGGTGTTAAAATAACGCCGTTACCGGTGTAAATATTCTAGACCGGTGTTAAAATAACGCCGCTGCCGGTGTAGATATTCTTTACGGGTGTTGAAATATTTTATTTTGTAAATATTTTTGTTCTCTCGATCACTATACTTGTTAATAAATGATATTTCTTATTAATTTTCATAAAGAACTGACATTTTTTGTGTTTTATAATCTTTAAAGTTCATTTGCCAAGCGGACGCAGTTTACCCCGCTTTTACACCGGTTACCCCACTTTAACACCGGTATTTTTAACACCGGTGAACTACTCCTCCTACAACGGTGTAACTTCATTTTTACACCGGGCGGAGTTAAAATGAGTCCATTTTTAACACCGCTCTTCTTACAGTGTAATAATTCAATTATTATTGTTTCATTTAAATTCATGTCACATTGTTTTGATTAATAAAAAAACGTGCTTTCGTGATTATGATTAACATATTCATGGATATGTCTTTTATTTACACAAATTTAAATGTCGTCATTAATCGTTTTGTTTTTTTTTCCTTTACTTTGTCGCACTACCGGAGGCGAGAAGAAATACATTATTTTCTCACTTTAAATAATTGATGATAATCTATAACAATCACATTAAATATTTAAATATACATAAGTTTAATTTGTAATTTAAAAATTTTATATTTTAATTAATTTTATTTATTTATTTATTATTACGTTCTTTTTTTATGTTTCGAATAAAATAATGTCACGGTGTAACCTGAAATGAAGCACATATCACACAGAGTGATTGGGATAGAGTACTACCGACTAATCACTCTCGGTCGAGGCCTTGGAATATGTAATCGCTGGTTTTTTCTACTTTTATACTACACACCGCGCCTGAATTATGTTTAACGTAAATAAAATGCATACACGTTAAATAAAATGAGGACTGACATGAGTGGGAGTGGACCTTCTATTAAAGATTAATCACACTGTTATTTATGCCACTAAAAAAAAAATTACTTAATAATTTGAATGTTTTTTTGTTATCTAAAATTTGATCTGACAGTTAAAAAAAAATAATTATTATTTTTAATGAAAATTTAATGATAAAAAATTTTTTTCAAGTCGAGTTAAATATTTTGAATAAAAAAAACTTAAAAAATTGAATATTTTAAAAATAAATCTAGTTATTTAAATAGCAACAATAATAATATTATAAATAATAGGGAGTTGGCAATCAATCATTTTAAACAAGTAGTAATAAAGAAAAATTAATAACAAAAAAAAAATGATTATTTAATTATACTCTGTACTAAAATAATATTCATTAACTCGTTCAGCATAAATTGAAGTTGAAAAAAAAAAGTAAAACCGGTTATAAAATAGGCTGAAGTTAAAATAAACAACCGCCGATGGATTTAATGTTCTTTTTTTTTTCACCATGAAAATTTGAATAAAGTGGAATGAAAATTTAAAAACTACTATAAAGTATAAGGAGATAAATTATTATTGAGTAGTATAATAATGTTTTTTTATTGGTATTGGAAATAAAGGAGGTCAACGGTAATGTAAAATAGTAAATAATAAAAGTCTCGTGGGATCTAGGATTCTTCCTTACATTACATTGATTTTAGTGTTTTATTTCTCTTGTTATTGTTTTAAGGCTGATACACAATTGTTTTAAGTATCGATAGCAACTCGGGTGGGCAGGTCTTTACAACTTATAGTTATACTAAGAGTAACTGCATATATTTTATATATTATGAGCAATATAACGATACTTTACCTCCCACCCCGTCTTTCCTTGACCGACTATAGTGTAATGTAAAGAGTGACTTTCATTCGCGGTTTAATACTGGCTACCTAACCATGGAAGATCGCGCAGGTACCGAATCTAATCAACCGTGACAGGCAAAAACTCGAAACTTTAAATTGTCTCTTTTTCTGTTTTTAATATTCGTTGTCTTTTTTTTCTTATAATTATTTTTATTATTTAATGATACCAGAATAATAATAAGTTGACACAAAAAAAGTTGATAATTATATCCCAGACAGGAAAGTACCACGGGCCCAGGTTTGGCTCAGGCTTGGTTCAACTATGTTGAACTCTGGGATTCAGACCTGAACCATGCATCGAAAAAATCAATAAATTTAATTAAAAAAAAATTTTATTATTTTTTAAATACTAGAGTTTGTGATTATTAACGTTTAAACTATTTAAGTGAGGTAAATAACGTGAAATAAACTCGGTGAAAAATCTGCTGGGCTCTGGGCGCGAACTGTCGTCCTTCTGATTGCTGGGTCTGAACTCTGGCTACTGGACGAACCTACTAATGTTGAATTGAAACTTTTATATGTTCTACTTATTCATTTTATTACAACCCCTCGGTCTTATGAAATATAAAGAGCAATTTAATTAATATTTTTGATTAAGAAAAAAATTAATAATAATTTCCTATTATTTATATTATAATTACATAATATTTTAAAATAAAATTTATTAAATTTAATTGATTATTTATCAAAAACCCAGCTTAATTATCTTACTCTACCACCCTTATTAAAAATAACATTTATTATAGAAATTCATGAGTTATTTCTTAATTAAATTAATTTTTATAAGTAAAAGTATGAAATTACGGTTGTTAATTGCAAATAATAACGAGCTGAAGAATGTATTAATTCTTAATTGTTAATAATTTTAATCAGAATGTTAAAATATTTATTTATTAAAACTTATTTTAATTCGAAAATAAATAATTATTTATTCAAAAAACCATAATAATAAGATAATTGAATAATTAATTAAAAAACTAGATTAGCCAATCTTGGCCCAAGGATGGGAAACCATAGGTATCCCGAACTTGGATAATCCTACCTTGGCCCAAGTCTGGGTTGCCATTGAATGATCAAGGCAGAGGAACCTAGTCTTGGCTTAAACTCGGATAATCATTGGGTCGGCCAAGGCTAGGTTACCCAGTCCTGGTCCGAGCCTGGGTTTCCATTGAATGGCCAAGGCTAGATTACTCAGTCCTGGCCCAAGTGTGGGTTTCCGTTGGATGGCCAAAATAGGGGAACCCAGTCCTGGCTCAGACTTGGGTAATGATTGGAATGGCCAGGATTGAGTAGCCTTTCTTGACCCAAGCATGGGCCAATATAGACGTGCCAAAGCTAGGTTCCCCAGTGCTGAGCCAAGGATGGTCCCTTTGTTCAACTCTGGCAGCTCTTGCATGGGATTAGGCAAGAATAATGATATTTTGAATTTAAAAAAATAATATTTGACAGATGGAATGGAAGGTAAATTTAAAAGAAAATTGGAATCATTATATAAATATAAAGAAAAAAAAAATTTCATCACAAGACTCGACACAATTTTTAAAGAATCAATCCAGGTTCCCGGCTGTCCAATTTCAGAACTCAGTTAAGAACTGATTTTTTTTTTTACTATTTATAACATTCTATAATGTCTTACATTTTTTTTTAATAACGTGTTTTTATACAGAATTATAAATTTTTTTTAAAATCGAACATTTTATATTTTTTTTGTGTAGGACCAAAAATTTTATGCAAGAAAATTAATCTAAGGATCGATTTTGCTCATGTTCGAACTTGATCACCAAAAGAAAAAGTGTACATAATTTTATTAGCAATGTAAGCTAATATCCGTTACTTACTCGATAACTTTTGATGTTTCAATGCATCAAAATTATCCTAACAATATATTGCACACCTTAATCGCAAAGCGTTGAGTGTGCTTTACTGTCACTCTTTCGCTCGCAGCCCTTTCACTGACTTTAAATCATCTCTACCTTCTTTATAGTACACTAAGGTTGTTAAAAGTACATACCATTTTAAAGAAAATTTATTAAGGAACATTTTTCAATATAACATTTAGTTGATTCATAATGAGATTAATTTAAAAAAATTGATTTTTAACGAAAGTTATCTTCTAAACACGATAACTTTATATTTAAAATCATCTTTAAATAATAAAAATTACTAAATATAACTAAAAATTAATATGCAATATAGTAGATTTTCTATAATCAGTATGTAAGAAAATGCTAAACGAGTTGTAACTATTAATAATCGGATTTTCAATACTTCATATTTGACATATAAATTTTACTACGATAAAATAAGTACTCTAGGTATATGAGAAATTACTATACGACTTGTAAAATATACTTATCTGTTTATGAATTGTTCATATAAATCATAATCGTTTCATATAAATCATAATCATAAGATTACTATCTAAATTTAGTAATTATTCTCATATTTTTTAGTAAAATTTACTACATTTTTTTCTCCCTGTAGTTGATAAAGCTAAGTTCCCCGGTGCTGGGCCAAGTAGGACCTCGTCATTCAACTCTGGCAGCTCTAGCATGGGTATCGACTTCATTTTTTTTTTTTTTATTGTCTTTGTATTTTTGATAACAAGAACCATATGGAAAATCACAATCTGAATCCTATTTGTTTAATTCTAATTAATAAAAAACGTGACAACTTATTATTCATGAAAAATTTAGCTGCCATTTTTTTTCATTTTTTCTCTCCATCAATTACTGACGGCAGCACTAGCGTGACAGTAGGATTGAAAAAAAAGAGCGACATCTAAGACAAAAAGGCGGGATATTTAAAAAAAAAATTAATAAATTAAAAATAAAACGCGCGATTGAGATGTGCACTTTTGGATTTTCCAATATTTTTTTTATTGTTGTAAGTAGAATAAAGTAATTATAGTATTGAATATAATGGTAAAAATTATGGCACGTGGCCCGATCGGGACGATAGCCAAAAAGGAGTAAAGAAAAATGGTAAAAATTAATTATTTAAAAAACATTAAAATCGTTATATTACTTGAAATAATTATTAGATTTCAAATAAATATTCCATTAATTTGATAAAATAATAATTTATCTCTTTCGTTTAAGTAGGACAGATATTTGTAACATCTTACCTACGGCTAAATAATTTTTACTATCGAATGTGTAATCTCTCTTCCATGGAAGATCAAATTACTAGATTTTTTGACCGTTTCTAGTTCGCTCACCTATATAAAGATTTTTTGCTTATTTTTTTACCCGTGTGCCAGATCCTCTATAGAACTCTAATAAATATATCTACAGTGTAGTACCCACACTATATATATTTATATTTATTATTAAACTAAACTTAACTTGATGGCTTGTGCCCTCGAGAGAAGAAATTGCAACTGACATATGCCGATTTCATGACTAGCATTAACCGCACGAGCGCTTGTAGGTGCAATATATAAATCGAGTAATGTTTATACGTTTCAAATGGGATCGTGTATCGGTAAAAACCCTTCTACATGATGAGTTTGCTGTTGTTGTACATCTAGCTGTACTTACACTACGTACTTTTGTTAAGATTCCGTTTGATCTACAATAGTCTTAGTAAATGTAATAATAGATTTGCTGTTACAGAGTAAAAGTTGAGTACTCGATTTTCTATATCCATGTATTATATTCTCAAAGCAGTATTCAAATAATTTTATTGAATTTCATTCTGAATCATGATATTGCTTCTGCGAAGTAATTTATATCTACTTTTATTTACCATTTATATATATATAAAAAGTACATTATAGATATAGATAAAAAATTATAAGAATAATTTATCTTCAATAAAAAAAAAAAAAAAAAAATGAAATAAAATAAAAAAAGTTAATTAACTACTAAATGATTAATTATAATTAAAAGTAGCTAACTGTAATTAGTAACCATTCATGTTTTTATCTGAAATTATATTTTTTAAAAAGCACGTAACGATCGATACTCAACAAATTGAGACATGACAATTTATACTTATATAAACGTCAAAAAAAAAAAAAAAAAAAATGATATTTTCAACAATTAATGTAAAACAAATACCGGTTACGAATATACAGAAAAAAAGAATTTCTTGTCGCATAAAATTTTTA
The DNA here is from genome assembly GCA_030273425.1 of Microplitis manilae. Lineage (NCBI taxonomy): Eukaryota > Metazoa > Arthropoda > Insecta > Hymenoptera > Braconidae > Microplitis > Microplitis manilae. The sequence continues at coordinate 20,870,935 of CP092722.1, read as the reverse complement.
CCAGTTCTAAGAAATTTTTTGCATTATGAATTGAAAACAGAAATTTTCTTGAGACGAGAAAAATTTTATTGTGGTAAGAAAAAAGTTCTTGAGGTGAAAAAAAATTCTTTGTGTCAGGAAATTCTTTCTAGTTCTATACGCAGAGAAATTTTTAGTAAAAATTACCCAACAAGTTTGGAACTCCCATGCAAATTGTAAAATATACTCAATAGCATGTAAATGAAGTGCAATTTCTACTAACAACATGGTAACGATTTATTTATTGGCTAGATGTCCTTACAGTACTAAACTTTATGGGTAATTTTTACTCGAAAATTCTCTGCGTGTAATGTAAAATATTTTTTGTACTAAGGAATTCTTTTTTTCTGTGTAGTTTTAATTCTATGAACGGTAAATTTTTATTTGAGTGTAGAAAAATTAAAACCAATGCTCACGATATTTTCTTATTGACAGTTAATAACGCGATTATGCAATTATCGAAACGGGCGCGGGCATCGCAATTCCGATCTATTGGCGACGATTTGCGTTGCTTATTAGACACCGGCGTATGATAATACTGTAACAACAGTACATTATACTTTTAGATCTCTCTCTCTCTCTCTCTCTCTTTCTCTCTCTATACATATATATATATATATATATATATATATATATATATATATATATATATATATATATATATATATATATATATATATATATGTGAGAATAGTTATATGTACACAGTTCGACGTACGAGAGATTATACATCAATGTAGGTTAAAGAGAAATATAAAGAGAAGGGTGTTAACATTAAAGACGATACGTACCAAGTAATGAAATATAAATTAAACTATTATTTTCTCTTTAGTCGGTTTATAAAACGATGAACAAAGATGGGAAATAAATATGACCGATATTAATGTAATATATAATTTTATTATCGACACCGATTACTTGGAAAATGTACGCACCTAATAATTTACTTCTATTTAATTCCTATGTTAGATGTACATTAACATTTTTTGATTTTTTTAAAAATTATATTGTTATTGACTTTCTTGTAATTTTATTCATGAGAATCTCCTACTGCATGGATCATATTGTAGAAAAATTACAACTTTTTATTATTTATTTAATTATATTAACAAAGATTAAATTTGTGCTAGAAAAATAATTTAATTTTACTAGATAATTTGTGTAATAAAAATTATTGCAATAATTTATTCAACTAAATTGCGAAGTAATTCACAATGAAAATTTTCTTGGAAAAAAATGGAATAAAAATATCATTGTTTAACACAAAAAAAAAAAAAAAAAAAATTAAGTGCTACTGCAGATGTTACAATTTATTTAAAAAAAAAATATTATTATGGCTGTCACTAATTAGCTAAGAATAATTTTTATTGATTTTTGTCCTTCGTTTTCTATTCAACGTAAATAATTTAACTAAAAATGGCTTTAGATTGCAATAAAAGTTTAAGAAAAAAACCTTCACTTATAACATTGAATTAAACCTTGAGGTTGAGTATTTATTTATTTTTATTGTCATTAAATTACTGATGATTTACACTAATTAGTGTAAAAAATAACTATTTATTATTATTATCATTATTACTCCACGACTCATATTGCGAAGCATTAGAGAGTGCTTTACAATCGAAATATTTTTTTCGCCTCCTTTCTACAACTATTTCTGTTATTATCGTCTTATTAGTAGACAACAATCTTAAATTATGCACCATTGTACAGATAATGTGATAGAGATTACTTCTGTAATTTTCAAAAACTAATTTAGTGCAATACAAACGAGAAAATCATTAAAATAAACTAAAGAATTTTCCCGTCAAGCAGTAGAAAAAATTTAGTAGCTTAAGGACTCGATATCTTGAAAAAAAATCCATCATTTAACTTTTTTTTTTTTATTTAAAGACTCGTTTCGTCCCAGAAGGATTTACTATTGAAAATGGCTATTTAACTTAGTGCCGTTCAATTATAATTAATGAAAAATTAAATCGCATTTTCTTTAATTTTCAGCCTGAATATGTATGGACATTTGTCTTAACAAGTGCGCATGGGTGGTATTTTTCCAAATAAATAGATATGTTCTGTTATATGCCTTTTACTGGTGCTGCACCCAGAAGGCTTTTTTGCATACCTCTTTTTTAATTTCTTTCTATTTTTTTGACGTCAAATGTTGACATAAACAGTGGCGTGATTGTAGCGAAATTTTTTTTTTAGTTTTACTTTATAATTCAGCAATACAATTTATTTTCACTTCAAAATTAAATGAGCGTTATGAGGCGTACACTTTCGAAATTTCGTATTTTTAGTATATATAGAGTTTGTTAAAACTTTATTGCGAAATTAATAAATAAAATATAATTCTAAGTGTAGGTAAAGTATTTACAGCAAAGAGTGGGTTGTACTTGGGGCCATAGATTATCTCAACTGATGCAAAAATACTCTCAGACACTTTAGATCACATCAGATATACACACATGAACTAACCAACATCAGCTAATGCCACAAATCGTGGGAAAATTGTTCTCGCAAGTAAACTTAAGCCGCCTTATTTCTAATTCTCGCGTCGTCTCAATATATATATATATTTCTTTTTCTATAGATCAGAGTTGTATAAGTTTAGTAGTTTTACTTGATATTTTATTAAGCAGTTTTAATCATAAATCGTAAATATTTTAAGAAATATAAAAAAAAAAAAAAAGTAATCAAAGTAATAACAATAATAAAAAAAAAAAAAAAAAATTTGCATACGAATGCAGTTAAAGAAAATGACCAGGGCTTATGACGATATTTCGTAAGATAATTATTGACTTTCAAATGTGAGACAGTGACTTGCGTTTGATCATAAATGTATATAGCAACAGTACTATACAGCTAAATGTATATCATACAACACAATATTATTTTGAAAATAACAATAACCGAAAAAATAATTAAACGTCGATAAATATCATTTAAATATTGTGTAAATACAGTACAATGTATTAATTATCTATAAACGTTTATTAATCATTTATTCTTGACATATTTGTATTTTTATAAATTTCTTTATTAAATAACCAAGCGGTTCTAATAACTATTTTTATTTTAAATTCAATTTGTTTATTTAATCAATAATTTTTTTGTCAAATATTTAAGATATTTATAAGTATGTATTTAAATAAATGATAGTATGTTGACAGTAACTATGTATTTAAAGAAAAAAAAAGAAAAAAAAACAAGATTAAGTAATAAAAATAAAATATAAAGATAATTAATAAGCATGATAAGAATAAAATTATAAAGAGGTGGACAAACTAAGTGCGTTAAACTGATAGACATACGAGTTATACATATCTAGAGAACATGAGACTTAGTGAGATACAAAGTAGCTGAGGGAACTAACCAATAAGAATTAAGTACACTTAGGTAAACTTATCTCAGTACAACTATAAAATATATCTATATCTATAATGGACTATATATATGTATACAGCACATTAATGTATCAAACGTCAAGCCTTGCACACTCAACACTCCCGATCGCGAATAGAGTTTACTATTTTACGAGCTACATCTGTGGGTACAAGGCGCGTGCGACAATTTCTCATATTTATTATTGCTATTATTTTATACGGACATACATCCGGGTAATTAAAAAAAATTGATTTATTTTCGTTATGAACAAAAGCTTGTAAAATTACTGAGAGTCAAAATTTGTTACTTTTGAGGATACTCTCAATATTTAAAAGAAATTGTACTGTGGGAAATTTTGAATAAAAATAATTTGCGGAGAACTATTAAAATTAAGCTTAAAATTTTTTCACCATACCTGCGCTGAAAGTTTAAACTTCTGCCCTGATTCAAAGAAAGAAAGTCTTTTTTTTCATTAAAAAGAAAACTAATGATAAAATTAACACATGCGCCATTATTCCCAAAAACAGATGCAAAAATTTAAACTTTCAGGTGTAGATTAGGTGAAAAGTCGTATGCGCCACACAGGAAGGGAGGATCTCCCAATCAGCGTGTTTGCTACTTCTTCCCTTGGTGTGCAATATACTATTTACCAATTACAATTTTTTTTTTACTTATTCCTAAAAGAACAAATAGTGGGTTTCTTTTGTAATCATCTTAATTTATATATAAATATATTTGTAATGTTTAATATTAATAATCCTTAATACTACTCATTAGGATGTTAATTATTGCACTGGGATAATTAATTGCCGATTACTATTAACACACGCGTGGACAAGAGTACGTGGGCATTATATATATAGTGATGCTGATATGTGTGTTTAATATATTTACATGAGTATAGCCCACGCGGATAACGATACCTAACCGTGAGTGCATGAGTATAATAATAATACCAAGTTGCAAACGTTGCTGCGGACGAATATCGTTTGGTTATTAATTACCTCGAGCGTAGTAATTAATTCACTGGCCGTCCTTTTTACTCATGATATATATATATATATATATATATATACATATATATATATATATATATATATATATATATATATATATATATATATATATATATACAAAGTATATGTTAGATGAGGGAGCACGCCAATCGAACGCGATATTCCACGGAAAATGATCAATGATCGTTTTGAAATCTTGAAAGTATTGAATTATAGTACAGACTTGTTAAATTAATAATAATATTCAAGTGTGAAAATGATAGTGAGTTGTGTGAGTTACTAGATTATTTTTTAGGTTTGATTAAGTAGTAAGAAATTAAAGAAAAAAAATTATTTTATTTTCCTTTACTCGATTAAAATTTTTTTTTAGTCTAATTACTTAGAGTTTATTTATAAGTGACATGGAGTAGTTCAATTTTTTTTTTTTTCTTTTTTTTGTTGTTACTCGAGAGTAAAAGAGAAGGGAAATGGATGCAGATGATATGCAAAATAATGCGTGGCAGCAGCCCATGAAGCTTAAGAGAATCGCGTGTACATGCGTCACGCGTCACATCCGCATCCTCGGTTACGAAATGTCGAAAACCACATCACTTTTAAAGCCGACCGCACACTACTCGGCTTCTATATACCGATAGTGTTACCAACCAACCGACCAGTGGTTGCATTAAAGCGCACCAGCTGCTGCCTCTTTCGAGTACTTGATACTCTTTAATCTCTTTCTCTTTCTCTCTCACAATCACAAGCACATCCACATGCAATCCATTGCAACTGAGCACTGGCTATTTAATAATTATTCCGTGATTTGATGCTGAGTTCTCAGAATTACATTCAAACCTTCAACCTTCAATTAAAATTTATTCATTTCTCTTCTTTTTAATTGATATTTAATAATTTAAAATAAATATATTTGTGGTTTAGTTGTTATTACAAGATATTATTATGAGGATGATTAAATATAAATATATAAAATCGACATTGATTTATAAGAGTAAGAGGGACGATGAATCATCAAGGAAATAAATCTTCGGAGAAATAAAAGAGTGAGTGATAGAGTGAGTGAATAAAAGAGAGGTATTAAATATATATATATATATAGATGAATATATCGTGTAAGGAAGCTAGCGTTATATGCACTATCACAGCGTATAACGGGAGTCGATCGTTCGCAGAATCGATTGTATAAGGATCAACGTTTAAAGTTTATATATATATATATATATATATAAATGTATAGATATAGATATAAATGAATTGAATGCTTTCTCGTAACTCTCTCGCGTTCTCATCATAGTGTCCTCGTCTTGCCTCTTAGAAAGGTAGTTTGCAGACATCACAACCTCTTCTCCTGGAGTTCGAGTAGCTGAGAATAATCGTGGAACGAAACGAGAATCGGGTGAGCTTGTCCTCGTTCCGTGCGATTAGTTCCGTTAACTCGTGCAATTGAGGTTCGATGAGTCGATACTTTGGTAAGAACAACAATAATAACATGCTCAATTCGTACCCGCTATTTAACTCAAAACCATTATTTTTGTTTTCCTCATCCTAATCCTCATCCTTATTTTCTTGTTCATAAACATTTTCATGTTCTTCACCTTTTACTTGTTCCTTATCTTCTTCTTCTTTTTATTCTTACTTTACTACGATAATATGTATAATAGATCAATTAAAAAAAATCGACTATTTTTTTTTTTTTTTAAGGACAGACAAGTTTCAGTAGGATAATAGAAGATGCCTGTTAAAATTTGAGCTCGTAATATTAATATTAAGTACTCCCTGATTGTGATTTTCTATTTCCTGTTTAAATAACATGGGAAAAAAAAATTTTAGGTTTGGAATTTATTTACTTCCATAATGACTTATTTGTACAAATAAGCCCAGGATACATTTTTGTAGGAAATTTAATACTCTACAAAAAAAGTCTTCTATGACTTTTTGATAAATATATCTGTTCAGAAGTTATTTGAGCTTGATTTCAAATTTATAGTAAATTTCGAGATCTTTTTTTTTACAGCGATATCAGACTTATTACAAAATTTTATTTCCTATAAATTGATAAATTTTATTTCATATAAATTATCTTTAATAAAGATTTATCAAATTCCAAATTATTTTCACTTTAATGTCAAGCTCTTAAAAAAAAATAGTATTTTGATCAATTTCAAAAGCTTGACATTAAAATGAAAATAAGTAAAAAACGATGCGGAATTTTGAAATACTTTATCAGAGATAATTTGTAACGAATAAAATTGTCTACGAAAGATATTTTATGGCATTTTGTGATAAGTCTAATAGTTTCGCTAAAAAAGTAAAAAGATCTCAAAATTTACTGTACACAGTAGAAAACCAATCGCCAAAGCATAAAAATAGCGTGTGTTAAAACACTGAGTGTTAAATTTTTCACTTTTTTATGTTGAAAAATATGTTTTAACATATACGTGTGTAACATTTTTTAACACTCACAACATGTTGAAATAACATATAAATAAGTGAAAAACGTTGGTTTTACAGCTCAAAGAACTTTCGAAAAAATAGATTTATCCAAAAATCAAAGGAGGCTTTTTTTCCAAACTTAAAAATTTTTTTCCCATGTTATTTAAATAAAAAATAGAAAATCGCAATCAGGGAGTACTTAATATTAATATTAAGGGTTCAAATTTTAACAGGCATCTTCTTCATCTGACTAAAACTTTTGAGTGTGCCCTTGAAAAAAAACAATAGTCGATTTTTTTGAATTGGTGTAATGTATAATAATAAAATATCAATCGACTATTTCATCCCACGAGTTCAACAAGCGACTCAATCAGCTGGCCAACATCCCGAGCAACTACGATAGCCCGATGTAGGACATCACAAGCTAATCATTTAAAAAAATAAAACCCAACTGATATTAAAAACATCTAAACGAATAATTATTTAATTTACAATTTACATGGGTACTTTCAGATGTACCCATGCAAGAGCTGTCAGAGTTGAACAAAGAGGCCGTCCTTGGCTCAGCACTGGGGAACCTAGCTTTGGCACGTCTATATTGGCCCATGCTTGGGTCAAGAAAGGCTACTCAATCCTGGCCATTCCAATCATTACCCAAGTCTGGGCCAGGACTGGGTTCCCCTATTTTGGCCATTCAGTGGTGACCCAGGCTTGCACCAGGACTGGGTAACCTAGCCTTGGCCATTACAATAATTACCCGGACTTGGGCCAAGACCGGCTTCTCCTATCTTAGCCATCCAACGAAAACCCACACTTGGGCCAGGACTGAGTAATCTAGCCTTGGCCATTCAATGGACACCCAGGCTCGGACCAGGACTGGGTAACCTAGCCTTGGCCGTTACAATAATTACCCGGACTTGGGCCAAGACTAGGTTCTCTTGTCTTGGCCATTCAATGGAAACCCAGGCTCGGACCAGGACTGGGTAACCTAGCCTTGGCCGACCCAATGATTATCCGAGTTTAAGCCAAGACTAGGTTCCTCTGCCTTGATCATTCAATGGCAACCCAGACTTGGGCCAAGGTAGGATTATCCAAGTTCGGGATACCTATGGTTTCCCATCCTTGGGCCAAGATTGGCTAATCTAGTTTTTTAATTAATTATTCAATTATCTTATTATTATGGTTTTTTGAATAAATAATTATTTATTTTCGAATTAAAATAAGTTTTAATAAATAAATATTTTAACATTCTGATTAAAATTATTAACAATTAAGAATTAATACATTCTTCAGCTCGTTATTATTTGCAATTAACAACCGTAATTTCATACTTTTACTTATAAAAATTAATTTAATTAAGAAATAACTCATGAATTTCTATAATAAATGTTATTTTTAATAAGGGTGGTAGAGTAAGATAATTAAGCTGGGTTTTTGATAAATAATCAATTAAATTTAATAAATTTTATTTTAAAATATTATGTAATTATAATATAAATAATAGGAAATTATTATTTATTTTTTTCTTAATCAAAAATATTAATTAAATTGCTCTTTATATTTCATAAGACCGAGGGGTTGTAATAAAATGAATAAGTAGAACATATAAAAGTTTCAATTCAACATTAGTAGGTTCGTCCAGTAGCCAGAGTTCAGACCCAGCAATCAGAAGGACGACAGTTCGCGCCCAGAGCCCAGCAGATTTTTCACCGAGTTTATTTCACGTTATTTACCTCACTTAAATAGTTTAAACGTTAATAATCACAAACTCTAGTATTTAAAAAATAATAAAATTTATTTTTAATTAAATTTATTGATTTTTTCGATGCATGGTTCAGGTCTGGCAACAAAGCATGAGCCAGGTCTGACAACCAAGCTTGGGTCAGGTCTGACAACCAAGCATGGGCCAGGTCTGGCAAGCAAGCATGGATCAGGGCTTGCACCCAGGCTTGGCACGATGTTATCATTCCAGACTTCTACCAAGGCTGGAACAAGGCTGGCTTACAAACTTGGCCCAGAGTTCAACATAGTTGAACCAAGCCTGAGCCAAACCTGGGCCCGTGGTACTTTCCTGTCTGGGTAATTACACAAATAATTTAAGTTAAACGAAACAATTAAATAATACGAGCTAAGGAAATGAGAAAGTTCTTGTTAAAACGCAAGAGAAAATTGAATTTTTTAAAATATCCTTTTTATTTCTATTTCCATTTAATATATATGATGTGTAATTGGAGGTACTTGTGAGGAAATTGCGAGACTCTTGAGAGTATTTATGCACGTATATTACAAACAAGATTGCTCAGAGCTTCTTTAAGATTGTAAGAAAATAATATGTTTTTACGAGTTTGAGGAAACGCCTTTATGTTTATAAATACTACGAGTTTTAAATATCTATTTTATTTAATATCTTGCATTATCTATACTCAACTAAATTCATGTATATTTAAATATATCTGTGGTTAATTTAATATTAATATACATCAACATCAACATGATAATATACTACTGTATATATATATATATATATATATATATATATATAAAAGCAATTTAAAATATATATACGATGTAACGACAGATTAAAAAACGATGATGATCCCAAGACTCGATTATGAAAGTATACCCGAGGATAAGAATCATGCTGTAATGTAACGTGTTTGTAACGGCGGTGTTGTGTGCGGGCAACGGTATTACAAAAGTGACAGTGAGATGCCGAGTACCAACCGTGTGGTTTCACTCGCTTGAAAGCGATGCGTGCGTTCGCGTTCGCGTAACAGTATTAAACCAATGCGCTCTTTTATAATTATTATTATACGCGTCATATCTACAGAATATCTATACATATATATTTATATATTTATACGTAATACGTATATGTGTATGTAGTAATATACTTGCCGTGACTTACATTAGATTCTAGTTCGATTTGCTTGGCTGACTCTCAATCATATATATATATATATATATATATATATATATATATATATATATATATATATATAGATATATAAACATAGTAAGAAGGGATGCACTTACTCATAAACTCAGCATAATAAAATACAAATGCATTTGTGTAACATGAAACTTTATGAAAATGAAGAAAATAAAAAAATTTGACACTGTGTAAACACTCATCTACTAGTTATCTCGTGTTACAAATGTATATTTTAAATGCATTAATTGTCAGCTTGACTAGAAAACATGACATGAAAATATTATTTTACTCAATTAAAAAATTAAAAAATGTCTGGTCTAGTTGTTAATGTTTAGTTACAGACTTTAAATGTATAAATAAATAATTATTTAAATATTAATGACGGCAAAAGGTCGGATTACAAAACCTATAAAACCGAATAAAATATTTAGTTGAGGCTTAAAAAACGGCTGAGACTTAAAAAAAAATTTAGAAGAAGAAGGTCATAAAGGAAAAATGAACCGAGATTATACAGTGGATTGCGGCGCTCCTGTTTTTTTTATTTTATTCTTATATATATTAAGAGTGCGTAGGACCGGTAGGTAGCTTATCTATCTCAAAAGTTATTTTTCGAGGACAAACAGTCTAAAGTACTTGTCTGAAAGAATTAAAGACCCATGTCTTCACAACTTAACGCATATATACATACATATCTGTATTATGTATAGATATATATACATGTGAGTATGTGTGTATGAATGTGTGTGTAAAATATATAAAAATAAATATAAAAATCCGTGGTGAATGTTGTTCCCGATACATGGCCGATAACAGAGTCCCAAAGTCTTTAGATGCATCGAGAAAAGATTCAACAAAAAAGCCTTGAGTGGTAACTGCAGTTCATCCATACATTTAATTTTAATCTACAAATCTTATCTTTTATTCTCCGTGACATTGGCATATCGCACTGAGTGCATTGCACTCTGCTGAGCTTCAGTGTATTAAAATAATTATAATTATCAACGAAAAATAAAAAAACCAATTATATATAAAAAATATATATGTATGGATAGACGTATAATAAGTATTATTTAGCGTGATAAAAAAAATAAATAAACTTATTGAGGAAGAAAATGTTAAGAGGGAGACAGGCGATAAACATTGCTCGTAATACCCTCGTAAATCGAGTGCATGTATGCTGGTACTCTCATCTCTACTTGGTTTATTGTGGACAAGCATACCAGGATTCTCGATTAACAGGACGATATATATCTCAATGTAATAGCATCAACAGCGATAATAATAATAACAACAACCACTCCCTCTTAGGTTACTCGGTGTGCCACTTTTTCAATTAACAACTCAATAAACGAGTGACTGAAAACTCGCACTTTAATAAATTTTTTATTATTGAACGACTCATAATGCGAAGCATTAGAGAGTGCTTTACTATCAAAATATTTTTTCGCCTCTTTTCTACAACTATTTCTGTTATTATCGTCTTATTAGTAGACAACCATCTTAAATTATGCACCACTGTACAGATAATGTCATAAAGATTATTTCTGTAATTTTAAAAAACTAATTTAGTGCAACACAAACGAGAAAATCATTAAAATAAACTAAAGTATTTTTCCGTCAAGCACTAAAAAAATTTAGTAGCTTGAAGACTCGATATCTTGAAAAAAATCCATTATTTAACTTTTTTTTTTTTATTTAACGACTCGTTTTGTCCTAGAAGGATTTACTATTGAAAATGGCTATTTAACTTAATGCCGTTCAATTATAATTAATGAAAAATTAAATCGCATTTTCTTTAATTTTCAGCCTGAATATGTATGGACATTTGTCTTAACAAGTGCGCATGGGTGGCATTTTCTAAATATACAAATATCTTCTGTTATGGGACTTTTCCGGTGCCGCATCCAGATGGCTTTTTTGTACACTTCTTTTTTAATTTCTTTCTATTTTTTTGACGTCAAATGTTAACATAAACAGTAGCGTGATAGTAGCAATTTTTTTTTTTTTTTAGTTTTACTCTATAATTCAGCAATACAATTTATTTTCATTTAAAAATTAAATGAGCATTATTAGGGGTGAACTTTTGGATTTTCCAAACTTTTTGATTATTTACTTTTTTTTTGGACACAAGCGGTGTGCGCTTAATTTATTTGTGCATTAGAGCTTGCACTCTGCGATTAGACATAAATATTGCGGAATATTCTAGGCGATTGTCAAATCAATGTTGCTCATAAGTTAACAATTATAAATTTTTCACGTGGCGTAACGCTTTAATTTAATTCTGTTTTTATGTTTCATTCTAACGTTAGAAATTATTTGGAGTATTTGATTTTATTTAAAATGTTATTTGGTAAAAGTGTATGTAGATGAGATTCAGTACTAAGATTAAATAAATAAATAAATATATATATAACGGTACGGAGATAAAAAATTTAATAGCAAGATATATTTTATTTATATTCATAAGTGTGTAAATGTATGTGTATGCATACATGAATTTATTGTATGGGTCGCGACAGATTTAACTCCCGCGGTGTCACGTTTGGTTAATGATTCGTAAATCCCGTCGCTTTAAGGCCGGACACGATGGTTAGAATGAGGCGTCACACTTTGCTGCGCCACACTTTACTTTGCGAATCTAATTGTTCTAACGCTTCCATTCTCTAATATAATGTACAAATATATATACATATATGTATAATATTCTTTTTACTGTCGACAAATATACTGGTTACTTTGTTATAAATTAACGCGCTAATCGTGATAGTGAGAATGATTTTTTAAATTATTTGAATTTCTAAAGTTTTTGCTTTAGATTTTCGTTGATATATTTGTATTTTTATTCTTGCGTATATTGAATATATATATATATATATATATATATATATATATATATATATATATATATATATATATATATTAGGGAATTTTCGAGTCTCATATGAAAATTTATTGATTTAACATATTTTTAAAACTCTCTTCAAAAATCAGCTCGATAGTAAATTTTAAAGAGGTCGCTCACGAATGTTGAGATTTTCAAAAATGATTAAAATTTGGGTTTTTTTTTTTTTCTCGTGGCAGCAATAGTTTATATCTGTAAAATAATGAATGTGCTGAAAATTTTAACTCAAAATTTAAATAATTAAACGTCGCTCCAGAATTTTAAATAATTCCGAGTACTGTCTTTTGGACATTTCCGAACGACCCTTGAATGTTAATATTAAAGTATCTCAATTTATTCACCATCGATTTATATCGTAACAAATAAAAATGGAACCCGAAAAATAGAAAAAATTAGTTATTTACATACTTTTTATTTTTTTTTTTTCAATTTTTAGGTTTTTTCGGTATTCAGATCTGACCCAATTTAATTGTTTAAGACTATCCAGTATATTTTCGGTTACGCAAAAGTTGTAATTTAGTGAAATGATAATAATTGAGTTATAAAAAAATACAAAAATTGATTCAAAATTTTAGCTACTCTCTAAACATGAATAAGTGAAATAAAAATGAATAAGTGAATATTCACTAATTCTGAGTGCAAACCGAACCACTTATTTTAAAAAGTGGTTCGGTTTGCACTTAAAATTAGTGAATTTTCATCAATTTCACTTATTCATGTTTACAGAGTACCTATTATAAGTTGATACTCAAAATTTTTGAGAGATGTTTATAAATCTATGTTTTGAGCTAAAATTTATAGCATGAGATTGATTTTATAGATAGAAAATATTTCTGCGACGAGAAAGAAAAAATTTAAAAAAAAATCCGGATTTTAATCATTTTTGGAATTTCCGAATTTCTGGAGCGACCCCTCAAAAATTGTTTATCACGCTGATTTTTAGAAAGGGTTTTTAAAACATGTTAATCCAAAAGATTTTTATATAAGACTCGAACCCAAAAAAAGTCGATTTTTTTGGGTCACTAATTTACATACAAAATTTTTTTTTTAAACTGAAAAACATATGACAATTTAATATAAATATAAATATTGCTAAAGCGGTAATAAAATTTTAAAAAAAAACTTATCATGTCCAATATAAAAAAAAAAAAAAAATTGCGTATTAAATTTTTTTGTATGAAGATCAACGATAATTGTAATAATTTGATTAAAAAAAAAAAAAAAAATTGATCCATATAGTCACGCACAATTTAATAGAATCATTAGTATCGTGTAAAAACAAAATATAATAACCGTCTTAGCGAGGTGCAAGTGATAAAAAAAAAAGTAAGCATTTGATTATTATACATTGGCAAGTAAAAATATTTAAGTGGTTTAAAGACACATCGTTTAAAAATGCAAATCGTCACGTTTAAAAAACTGACCATTTATTCAGTGTTACATTTTTATTTTTATTTTCTTACACTAAAATTTAATCTCCCAAAGCATTGGTATGGCCTGACTAATATAATAAACTGAGTGACTGGTAATTGCCGTGCCTATCGTATCGCTTGCTTAGATAAGTAACGACCAGAAAGAGGTCTCTGAACTTTTTCAAGGAAACTAATTATAGCAATCAACCATTCAATGGTCATTCACGAGGTCCTGACCTATGAATAAACGAGGAAAGGTGGAAAATGGAAATATACACATATTATTTTCTCTAAAAATTTTTACGAACGATCATGTGTGTCGAATATTATTTAATCTCAAGCGTCATATATTATTAATTGAGGTCAAACACGCTTAATTAATTTATTAATTGAAACTAGTTTATTTAAAAAAAGAAAAAAAATTATTATTATAATCATAATATCTAATGTATGTTTATATATTTGTTATTTTATTAATAATTATTATGAAATTACGTGTGACTAAATATAGTTTATAAGTTATAGTAATTTAATAAAAAAAAACAAAAATAAATAAATAAAGAAATAAAAACTATTAAGTTGTTTATGAGATGCATCAGGCGTTGCTGCAAAACCGGATACTGACGACTAGATATCGTAACTTGTGTGAAATAAATTCAAAACGAGTAATTTTATTAGTTGAATTTAATGTTGTCAATAAAATTATAAATTATTTGAACTTGTAACTTTTTTTTCTTTCTTTTGACATGTATAAAGATGAATTTATTGAGTGAACAGAAGTGAAGGGTATTGTTATAGTAGGAAAAGAAGAAAATAGCGTGTAGTGTGAAGATGGCAAAAGAGTTAAAAAAATAAGTGGGAGAGAGAAAATAATGATAATAAAAAAAAAAAGAAATGAGACGAATGAGGTGCAGACCTCGGTTTCCCTGAAGCGATAAAAAATACATGACCCGAGACTACCTGGGGCCGTGGCAAAATCTAGAATTAGTATAGAGGAACAAGCATTAAAATCCAGAAGGATAATTGGCCAGTGTCTGGCACGCTCTCGTTCCTTTAGTATTTTTAAAACTATTTTTATTATTTATTTTATTTTTTATGGCTGCTGATCAATTTAAGCCTCAGAAAACAAAAAAAAACCTTGACTAAGAAAAAATGTATCCATATCAGAATATCAGGTTATTTATTTATTACTGAGAATTTGGATTAATATAAACTCGTTTTTGAAAAAAAATTTTTTTTTATTTCTGCAATAAAAAATTGTTGAATGTGACATGATAATCTTAATGTATCCATAAGTTAATCTCATAAATTTTCACCTGAATTTAAACATCAAGAAAAATATATTGCTGTCTAAATTACATACTTTTGTTAACACAGCTTTGTTTTTATCTCGTAAATCTATAAGATTTTGTAAATATTTTTAATCAACTTTTTATTTCATATTTGATCATTTTTTATGATACTAAAATTAGCCGACATCTAATAATTTTTAAAATTCTTTAAAAACAATAAATTATAAAAAAAAAATTACGCCTATAGTTTTTTTTGGACTTTCTACATGCGCATATTTTTAGTTTTTTTTTTCTCTTTGCATTTAACTTGTTAAAAAAAAAATTCAAAAATTGCTGATTCGGTAATTTATTGTCTTTTTTTATGGGTCTATTTAAAAGGATCAAGTTAAAAAATTACACCATAATAATTATAATTAAAAGAAAAATATCAAATTCTATTGATAGACTTTCAATATTCATATAAAATTTTATTTAAAATCACAAATAATTTTTTTTATTTAAACTGTAAAAATTACTTGTAAAAAAATTTAAATAAAATGATCGATTTTTCCTGACCAACTGATTAAAATAATGAAATATATTCTAGATAAATAAACATATACGTATATATGTACATATATTTGAATTCCAACTCAATATCTTACGAGTTTACCGAACCCAAGGAAACCGCAATAATGACACAGTGAAGGTAAAAATAAATATCGAATATCGAAGTTGAAATTATGCTGATGAAAAACATCCACGGAAATATATGGAAATAAAAAATTAAAAAAAAAAAAAATTCTTACAAATAAACATATAATTTTTCTTTTTTTGAATTTTTTATTTATCTTAAAATCTCTAGTGTATTGTACTTAAAATATTTTTTACCCATATTACAACATGAGACAACTAAAACGACTATAAGTAAAGAAACGGAGGAGAGGAAAGAAATAAAGAGAAGCAACAAAAGTAAAGATGCGAGTAACTTTTTGTCTGGAAGCAAACAGTGCACGTTGGGTAAAAGATTGAGTAAAAAAAAGCCGAATGGTTTTATACATGTATATATATTTAAGAGAGCTTGCTGTTGCTTTCGCTTCATATTAGTGATATGCTAGTGTAGGTACGGGAGACTCAGAGAAAAGAAACAGAATTAAAAAAATCTAACAGTATCAACGCTGGATTATAAAAGAAATCGATAACATCGAATTTGTTGAGTAGACAAGAGGCTTCAGGGTTAACTGCCTGTCAACGAATGTTTGGTCTACTTTTTTTATTTTCACTCTAGACTTATCTAATTCGGATTTTTATTTAATATTTACGCGGACTCATCTAATCGTGATATTTTTTTTTATCAACACGGAAATGTAATTTAAAATAAAGCATTTCAATTATCATTAATGTGTCGAGATAAATTTTAACACAGAGTCAAATTCAAAATTATATGTTTAGCATAAAATAACAAACATTTGAATTATTTAAAACTATTTCTTTAATTGAGAATTTGTTAATTTGCCAATAACGATAAATTTTTCAACTCTAACATTTAAATAAATTTAGTATATTAATTGTGTCAACACTTAATTCAATCAAAATGTTGCTATAGCCAGAATTTTAAAATGTTATTGAAAAAATTTATTGCTGAAATATTCTCGAGTCGAAAAATTTCATCTGTTTCTGATCTTTTATAAAAATTTTGATCTGATATTTTAAAAAACAATTGCTTAACGGACAGACAAAAACAGATTAATTCTTAAACTTTGAAAAATTTTAGTTCTAAAAATTTGCAAGGTCAAAATTAGATTGAGTTATAGCCTTGTAATATTTTTAATGATGGACAATATTTATAATAAAAAATATTCAAAGTTCCAGAATTGATTATGTTTTGTTTACCATTTATTTAATGTCTTTTGTTTAAAAATTTCGGCAGTTAATGATAGTTTGACAACTATAATTTTTAGTTGTCTTGACTGATTATTTATAGTATTGAATAAAAATATTTAAAAAAACTCTTAAAATGTCGAGAAATTTTTCTTATTTGCTGGATAAAATCGATAAATATTTTGGCATTAGAAACCATCAAAATTCTTGTGACATCCTATTACGGAAGCGCATTTGCATGTTTTAAATATCAAGAAAATTGAAATAAATTTATGAACCCAGATTATTGTTATTATTTATATTTGTAAAAAGTCCTGTTTTTGATCTAAAAAGGATCAAAAGTAGACTTGAAGTTACAGTAAAAAAAAAAGTCAGTTTTTTTCTCAAAAACAAATGAAAACAGATTAATAATGATAATAAAAAAGTCTGTTTTTAATCTAAAAGCGATTGAAAACAGTCTAAATATAATACGAAAACAAGTTTGATATTGTCCTGGATAGGAAATAGTTCGGACAAAAACCCAAAAAACCATATGAAATAAATACGATTTAAAAACCTAAATCAAATTAAAAATATTTCAATTTATTATTTATTTTGAAATAGATCTAATTTTTTGACCCGGGTTCTCAAAGTGAAAAAAATAATTGGTAATATTAAAAAATAAAATGTAATTACTCTAGTTCTAATGGAAAGACCTTGATTTTAATCATATCATTATTAATTGATATGATTTGATATCAAGCCGTAAAAAACCTACGAACGGCTCTAATTGATTAATTAAATATATGACTGTCAATATGACCGGTTTATTAGCAAGTGATATAATAACATATTTAGTTTGAAAATAATCGGCGCTATTGATGTAATTGATGAAATTTTAACATAGTTTCGTGGTAGTAAAATTTAAAAAAAAAAGTAAAATCTATCCGTCATATTAATTTATAACTTAAAAAACTAATTCGTATTTTTATTTTGTCATGAGGGGAATTAACGAACCGTCACGACGTCTTCTGAGATACCAACAACAACTCGTTTCCTGTTAAATCTATAACTATTTTTTATGGTATTCCACATGTTTTTTAATATATACATAGACACTGTTATTAATTTATTAACTCACGAAAAAAAATTTCTTTTTAGATTTACGACGGCGACTAAATTTAAAAACTCAGTAGACCGAAAATTTAAGGACCTAATTTTCTTATATTATTATTAAATTATCTTATGGTGGAAAATAAATTTTTTTTAAATCTTCCATGTTAAGACAAATATATAAAAAAGTAAAAGTTAAAAATTGATATTAGTTTTGAAATAAGACAGCCGACTCTTTAGAACTTAATCACCTACTAAGTACTCAATTGAGAGTCAGTTTTAAATATTTTTATTCTCAAAATATTCATTTTACGATTTTTAAAGATCCTGAAGTTAACAGACAATCTATAGTTTCGGATTTTTTTTTTCAAGAAGCCAATTACAAAAAAAAAAAATACACACATATAGAAAATTTAAAAAAACTAAGTGCAATTTTTTGAAATAATTTTGTATTATTTTATAATTTATCGT
Organism: Microplitis manilae; assembly: GCA_030273425.1. Taxonomy (NCBI): domain Eukaryota; kingdom Metazoa; phylum Arthropoda; class Insecta; order Hymenoptera; family Braconidae; genus Microplitis; species Microplitis manilae. The sequence goes on along the minus strand of CP092722.1, from coordinate 20,852,126 downwards.
TTTTAAAAAATTTCAAAAATTATTTGACGGCGGCTAACTTCAGTATCATGATTTTTAAATAATTACTGTCTGCAATTATACATTTAGTATGAGTCTAAACTTGTATTTTTATAATTCAGAAATAAGTGAAAAATTTTTTAAAATTCAACTCGAATTGAATTTAAATTTTTTGTATCGCGTCAAAGTAAATTTTAAAATTAAGATACCAAAGCTAGCCGACGTCTAATAATTTTGATATTTTTTTTCAAAATAAACTATAAAATAAAATATTTAAAAAAATGCACACATAGTTTTTTTTTTTAATTTTCTACATGTGTATATTTTTATTTTATTTTTTTTTGTAATTGATTTGTTCGGTCTGATGATTTCCGTCATAAATATTTTATAGTTAAATAATTTTTATTTTCTCAGTATATTTCAAAATAGTTGACATCTGAAAATTTATTTATTTTTGTAAACAAATTAAATATGATAAATACGTAACTCAAAAATATGACAAAAAAAAATAATTTTAAAATTTTTATTTATCGATATTTTCATTTTTTGTTTTTATATCAATATTAAATTTTTTAGTCACGTGATTAAATTTTCCCTCATCATGAATTAAACTGAAATTAATATTCTGACACAAACATGACTTGATATGAATTCATCTCGATTATTGTTAATTATCAGCACAAGGAATATAATTAAAATTTAATTAATTTATAGTAAATCTTGTTTATTATTTGCAACTGTATAATCAAAAGTTGATATCAGTTATTCGATATTAATTCTCAGGACAAATCAATAAGAAGCCATATTTGTGTAAAAATATGAATTGCAACTTTAAGTTCAGCCTGACAAAATTTTTTCCACACATGTAATTGAAAAATAAATAAACTCTTCCTTCAAATATATGAAATTTTATTATGACACTGAAGTTCACCGACGTTTAATAATTTTTCAGATTTTTTCAAAACAGTGAATTATACAAAAAAAAAATATTTCGAAAAATTGCACTTGTAATTTTTTCCATTTCTTACACGAGCATTTTTTTTTTTTGTAATTGATTTCTTGAAAAAAAAATCCAACAATCGTTGCCTGTTAACTACAGGATCTGTTTATTATGACACTTAAGTTAGCCGACGTTAAATGATTTTTGAAATCTTTCCAAAACAGTAAATTGCAAAAAAAAAAGTATTTTAAAAAATTGCACTTATAGTTTTTTTATTTTTCTACATGTGCATTTTCGTAGATTTTTTTTTATTTGTAATTGATTTGTTGAAAAAACAAAACAAAATCCGAAAATTGTTCTGTGTTAACTTCAGGATGATTTTATTTTTTACTGACACAAGGTAAAAAAAAGTCACAACATTTTCACTTGGTTGCACTCACTCTTAAAAAAATAAAAATAATGAACTTCAATTAATATAAATTTCTCAGATCAACCATGCGATTAAACAGTTTTTGCTGTTTATCTCCGCGCGATGACACAAATAATAATGATCATTAATGACCTCTTTAAATTAAACACTTATTTTTTTTTCCAAGAAAACTTGAAACTCGCGTCTATTTTTCTATCTTAACTCTTTTGCCGTTCTGTCGAGTTTTAATCTCACGGAAAACATATATAAATATATCTATATATTTCAAACTCTCGGCAGTCTGCCATATTTTCATATTGAAATTTTGGGATACGGAAACGAATATAAATAAAGTTAAATTAATTTTTTTTTTTTTTTTTTTTTTTTTTTGTTGGAACAAAAAAAAATAACACGTGTATTACCTGGGTCGCATCAGAGTAAGGAGTTGACGAGTTTTTATTAACTCGCAGAGATCCAAATTGTTGAGTTCCCAAATTAGCTGGGTTATCTTGTTGTTGCGGCACCATTTTACCTCTATATATTTCAATATTATTATAGTATTAATTTTAAATAATATAACACTACACTTTAACACAGTCACACAAAATATTAAATATAATTGTTGATATTTATAAGGTCGTTTTTTTTACAATCGCACAAATCCTGTTGGATAAATGACGTGACGAAACGACGACAATTTATGTAAAAGAAAATATTTTCAATAGCAATTTATTTAAAATTCAAAATTTATTTTTTAAAAACCATATGTCGATTATAGTCTTTAATATTTTTTTTAAAAATCCGTTAACGTTAACACGCCTCAGCGCCACGGGCTGTTTAGTCCCTTACGAGATCACGTTGCCGCAGAAAATTAAAGCGAAAAATTGCAACTAAAATTTAAACGTCAAAACAAAATAGTAAATTATTTTCAAAAAAAACGTATAGATATTTTTAAATATATTGTAGTCCGTTGATTATATATAATAAATATTAATCCGAGTTAAATATCCATTGACACAAGATCTCGATTTATGGGATGACATTTTATTCCCGGTGGCGAGACGACGCTACGAAACTCGCTAGACGAGCGCTCATGTGCTACTGATTCGTTTACAGAACTGACTGGTGTCTATACACTACACGACTACTACACTCTACAAGACTAGAACCCAACGTCTGCTCTGCATCAGCTGTGCGATCTGTGTATCCCCACCACTGCCACTGTTATTGTCTTGGTGGTGGTGGCAGTGACGGTGGCGATGGTAGTGGTGGTAGTAGTGGTTGTTGTTGTTGTTGTTATACACCGCAAGCACACACTCACACTATTATAAATATCAACCAATAGGAGTTGCCCTGTTGTAAGCTGTCTCATTTCATCCTTGAAAGCTCCTGTCTTTTCACTCTTGCGCACGCATATGTAAGATTTTTTCCAGTCCCCACCTTTTTTTTGCACACCCACATAATATGTATCATGTGGATCATCACATGTTAACTTTTATATATATATATATATATATATATATATATATATATATATATATATATATAAATAAATGTATAGTAGTGTAAAAGAAACAAGTTTCTAGTGTAGAGTATAGAGAGTGTGTGCTGAGTTAGATTATATGTGCAACGCACCTTCCTGGCAGACACACTGGGAGACGCTTGAGGGCAGCAGCCGGTGTCAAACACATGCGATCGCGTATTTTTCATTCGCACGGGGGTAGCCTCGAGGCCGTGAATCTGTGGGCACGGTGATCTGTGACCTCGACGTCTATCGCCCTCAAGGAATTCATCACTGACCGTATTGCGTGTATGCGACTTTGTATGAGTGTTGGGTGTGTGTGTGTGTGTGTTTTATATGCGATGGGTATCTTTTAAATTCATCTGCACTCTGCAGTCAATTTATTTTTTATATTCGCTACCAATGTAATATAATTAAATTTTTTTTTCAATAATTTAATTCTACGATTCTTTATATTAGTCGCTTAAATTCACTATGAAAATGTACCGATTCAAAATTAGCGCAGGTTTAATTTTTAAATATTTATGGCAGTCTTGGGATTTTTGAAATGTTCCTGGTTTTCAGAAATTTTTGGAAAATATCCTGCGATTAAAATCAAATTAAAAATATATGATAAGATTGTTGATAATAGATACTATTATTTATTTAGTTTTTAATTGTTATTAATGTGGCATCTATAGATGACATAAGAATAGATTTAAGTTACATTAATAATATGAAATTGTCATTAGGTTACAAGCATTATCCCGACTAGAAATTATAGTGAGGAATGCCGAAGAATTAGTGAGGGGCAAGTTTGGATTGCCGAACTTAGGCAAGCCTAATATGCGCCTTATTACATCCATGTTAGGCAAAGCGAAGATCGGTTTGACAAATATGGATGGAATTCGGGACATCTATGGCAAGCCGAATTATGGCAAACCTTCGGTTACCGTTACTTCCTGCAAGTAAGGTGTTCCTAAGGTTTCTCGAAGTTTAACCTGCCAAGCTTAAGGGGAACTAGGGACATCTATGGCAAGCCGAACTTCGGTAAACCTTCGGTTACCGTTCCTTCCTACAAGTTAGGCGTTCCAAAGATTTCTAGAAGTTGGCTTGCCAAGCTTAAGGGGAACTAGGGACATCTATGGCAAGCCGAACTTCGGTAAACCTTCGGTTACCGTTCCTTCCTACAAGTTAGGCGTTCCAAAGATTTCTAGAAGTTGGCTTGCCAAGCTTAAGGGGAACTAGGGACATCTATGGCAAGCCGAACTTCGGTACTTGAATGTAAATCTTTAGCGTGTACTCATAACCTTCTTTTAATCTACTCATAATACTACTGCTGGACAATTTCTATTTAATTGACAACTTTATTCGATTAATTTTTTATGTTTAATTAATAATAAATTTTTTTTATATACTTTTTTGATGGGGGTAGAGCCTATATACTTTTTTAACAATTTTATACATAACTATATAATCAAAATTACACATATTACAATTATTGATATACCAGATTTTATAGTGGACAAAAAAAAAATAGAAATGTTTTCGTTATTACTAATAATCGATATTCAATTATATTTTGCTGTTTTAAAAGTGATGTATTCTTTTAATCTCATGTAGCACAAATAAACTTAGTAGTCACTATCGGTAGCGTAGCCTAGTCGTTAATGCGTCGGTCTTTCGTTCGTTAGGTTCCGGGTTCGAATCCCACTAAAGCGTGCGCGGTTAGTCGATATTTATAGCGTTTTTTCCCGAAATAAAAAAATTCTACTAGATTAGGACTCAAATTAATCCCATAACTGATGATTTCCGCAAAACCAAAATGATTGTACAAAAAAAAAAAAAAAAAAAAAAATCAGAAATCGAGTAATTTTTTTTTTTAAATTTAGTTTAAATTTTTATACTCGGTCGCTTGAGAGTCACTTAGGACCTTTGCAGCAAGTGTGGCTTTCAAACTGCCGCCGAATTCGGAAGCCTTGTAAGGCTGAGTCTTGCAACTGTGTTACATCCTAAACATGGCCCTCGTTTGGATGCCTCACTTGCCACAAGTTTGACATTCGGCATGCCTCATTTGGAGCAAACTACCGCCTCACTACAATTTCTAGTCGGGTATCTTTAGTTAAAAATATCTTTGAAAATGGGATAAGTGATAAAATCTCTTTGAGGTAAATACTAATGGTCCGAAAAAATCGACTGTTTTTTTTTATTCAAGTATATCTACAATATTATTTGGGATGACGAAAAAAAATGACTGAAAATTTGAGTCCTTAATATTAATGTCAAGAGGTCGATCATCGCAATTTTTTAAGTTTTTTTACTAAGCGAGTTTTTGTCTCAACTCCCAACCTGAGTCGAAATTTAGATCCTGTATAGGTCCCTCTAGCCCGAAAGAGATTCGATTGAGAGCCGCAGGGCTCTATAGCTTCGACTTTAAACCTAGAGGTCCGATCGTTCACTGAGAGGTCCGATTTTGAACCTTCAAGTCCGACAATATTAGTCCCGTAATAAATTTCTATTCATTATAATTAAGTTATTTATGACGATATAAAAAATTAAAGATTTTTTAAAATTAATTGTAAGCATTATTTTTTTGACATGGAGCCAAATTTATTAATAACAATAGTTAGATAAGCAGGTTGTTAACTAAATTGTAAACCTTTTTAATGGAGAAAATTTGAGTTTAATTTATTTACCTGATAAAAATAAAATTTCATTTACCCTAGTAGAAATAAACTAGAGTTTACTCGATTGCAGACCAGTAACTGGCCAGTAATCCCGGCTAAAAACTAGAAATCGCGCCACCTACAACTAAGGCGTACACATTGGTCACACTAATATATTTTCTGTACTAGTGTGTATGTGTGTGTTTATTTTTTTCCTGTTTAACCTCTATTTTTTAACGTGTGTGTTAATATGTAAATAATTTTATGATCAATAATTAATAATATACACAATAAAAAATGGAATCAATTAAAAAAATGAATACAATAAGTAAATTGCGATTATGGACAATAGAAACAAATGTTATAAATTGTCCTTCAGACGAATTATTAAAAACTGGGAAGAAGGAAGTCGAAAAAAGGAATAATTAAAAAAAAAAAATATTATACATTATTAATAATAAAATTTTAATTATAATTAATTTTTGAAAGTACGATTTAATGATTACATTTATGTTTAAAATATACCCGTGAAAAATGAATCATACATCGCCATGCCTGGCCATATATGGTTCATGCATGGAGCATACATGGCCATGCATGGAGCATACATGGAGCATGCATGGCCATACATGAATCATACAAGGCCATAGATGGCCATGCATGGACATGTATGACTATATATGTCAGTGATTAATTGAACATCTATGGCCATGCATGGCCGTATATGGTTCATTCATGGCCATACATGGGCATACGAACTTTTTGAATAGTCATGCATGGCCATATATGAATCATACAAGGCCATGTATGGCCATGCATGGTCATACATAGTCATGGATGACATATATTAGACTGCTTTTTTTAGCGACTATTTTTAACTTCCCGCTTAGAAAATCGATGATTTTCAAAAATTTCGGGAAGTTATTGTTTTTACCCCGATTTTGAAAAATCGAGTTTTCATCAGATGTCGACGTTTTGAGGTCCTAGGAAGCTATTCTGACTATTTTTAGAATGATGTCCAAGTGTCTGTATGTATGTATGTGTGTGTGTGTGTGTGTGTGTGTGTGTGTGTGTGTGTGTGTGTGTGTGTGTGTGTGTATGTGTGTATGTATGTATGTAAACTCTTTATAACTTTTTAACTAATAAACCGATTTGGATGGTTAAGGCGGCAATCGAAAGAGTTTTTTGGCCATCAACTTTTCTGAGAATTTCAGATCATTTGACCAAGTAGACTCGAAGATATTGGTCAATTACGAAAAAAAAAAAATTTTTGTTTTTAGTTTTTTATTGATTTCTTGAAAACGACTTATACGATCGACTTCAAAATCTAATCAGCTCTAGAACTCAATGAAACGCGCCGATTGCAACCTCAAACATCTAAATCGAATAATTCGTTCGAGAGTTATCGTTGGAGAAAGAAATGATAAAAAACAGTTTTTTGCGAATATCTTTGAAACAACTCAACCACACAATCAAAAAATCTAATCAGCTTTAGAATTTATTAAAACGCGTCGATTTCCACCTTAAACATCAAAATCGGATAATTCGTTTGAGAGTTATCGCGGGAGAAAGAAATGCTAAAAACTGTTTTTTTCGAAAATAATGGCATGCAAAAGTATTTTCGAGCTCGAAGAGCTCAAAAATGTATTTACAACGATGTTTTTGAGCTCCGTGAGCTCGAAAACAGCGGGAAGTTTTGGGGCTGGCCCGCAGGGTCAACCGATGCCCAGATTTTTTTTTTCGCTCCCATCCCGAAATTTTGTTGGAAATACCCCCCGAAAAATTCCCTGAGAGTTCAAGCCCTTGATATCAATATAAAGTACTTTCCCAGAGCAGGCGAAGATTTCCTATTCAAAAAACACGTAAACTTGGGTTTTTATGTTTTAATCTTCTGTAACTCCGTGGCATTTTATGACATCATCTCGCCCAAAGTCGGGATTTTCTCAGAATTGAATGCTCTTCAAAAGTACTCATTGTCGCGAAGTCGTAACTCGTACGAGTGGGGTAGTACGGACTGCTAAACTCAATTTTTTCATAGAATTCTTGTTTCTTCTCTCATTATCTCATAATGATAAGATTTTTTTAGATTTTAGATTTTTTTTTTTTAAATTTTAAGATTTTTTGTAGGAAATGAAATTTCCTATAAAATTGTCATTTACATTTTTTTTGTAGCTCTTGTTGTTTATGAGATAATGAAAGAAAAAAAATTTAAAAAGTTCGTATGCCCATGTATGGCCATATATGCTCCATGCATGACCATGTATGAACCATATACGGCCATGCATGGCCATATATGTCCAACTAATCACTGACATAAATAACTATACATGACCATGCATGACCATACATGGCCTTGTATGATTCATACATGGCCATGCATGGCCATGTATGATTCATTTTTCACGGATATAAAAAATTTGAGCTGATTATTACAATTACATATAAACAGGATGTTGTAGTGAAAAAAAATAGAAAATTTTTCTGATATCACTAACAGCACATTGATGATTATATTTTGCTTTTTCGAAAGTGATTATATCCCATCAATCTTACGTAGCACAAGTAAACTTCGTTGTAACGGTCGGTCGCATAGCTTAGTCAACAAAGCGTCGGTCTCTCGTACGGAAGGTTCCGGGTTCGAATCCTACTAAAGCGGGTGGTGTTATTAATAAGTCTAGCGTTTTTTCTCTGAGTTAAAAATTTCCAATTTGATTAGGAATTCAATTATTCGCATATCTGATAATCTCTGCGTCGCCATAATAATTAAAAAAAAAAAAAAAAATTACAAAAATTTTTTTTTATTTAGTTAAAATTTCTATACCTAGTCATATCAAGTCATGTATGGCCGTATAAAGCTATGTATAGTCATACATGGCCATGCATGGTCATAAATGGTCATACATGGCCATACATGGTCATATATGGCCATACATGGTCATGTCTGGCCAATTTTCATACATGGCCATGCATGGAGCATTCATGCATGGCCATGTATGATTCATTTTTCACGGGTAATGATGTTGCCGGCTTTATAGTTTAACATTCATAAATTAAACTTGGATTTTTTACGTCATTAAAAGGCTCAATAAATAAATCTCATAATAATTTTGTTTGTCAATCATTATTTCTATTATAAGTTATAATTTATTTACTTAAATTAATTAATTTTTGATGTCTGTCAATGCGGATCAATATTTATTCATTGATCTATATATATCTATGCTTCAGGTTAGATTTATCTATTGCATATAAATTTTTAGAGTAATTTGGAAAAAGATACATTAATTTGAAATAATTTTTATTTGCCTGGGTATTTTTTGAAAATAGTTTTATTTTTCCGAGAAACTGATAATTTTAATAACCTCAAAACCTAAAATTTTAAAGTGACAGTTTTTTCAAAGCCGCCATGTTTCTCTCGGATCTCTAGTAAAACTGGCCAGTTACTTGACAAAAACTCGATATCCCACTGACCAGTTTCTGGTTTAAGTCTAGTAAAACTGGCCAGTTACTCGACAAAAACTCGATTTCATTTCTACTAGGGTATTAACAAAATTTTAATCACTCCGCATATATATTATTTTACTCGCACGTTCTTTACTGCTTATAGGAACTGCTACAAGATCTTGATTATCAATTATTTACACCATAGTTTATTTTTCAATTGTTAAAGTGTTTTATTGTTCTACATACTTAACGTTATTTTTTTAAATTCCAAATTTTGACCGATCATTTTCTTCAGAGATATATAAATTTTTATATTATGGCACCGTAGATTTAATTCGCATTTATGATGATTAGGAGAATTTTAATTGAAATTTCTAAATATCTAGTCATGATTTAATTGTTTATAATAACAACTTTAGAATAAAAACTGCATCACAAAAAGAAATAATATTATTTTAATTATATTAAGTACTGATAATAATCAATTTCTTTAATTGAGGTTATAATTTTTTCAAATTTATTATAAAAAAATGAACTACTAACAGCATTTGTTATATATTTTGATAATTTTAATTGAAATCTCTCTAACCATTGTAAATGCAAATAAAATCCAGAGTAACACACATAATTATTAATCATAATATTAATAATGTCAATGATATTAATAATATGAATATTATCATTAATATTATTATTATGACAATAAAATAGGGCTCAGAAGTTTAACTAGGACCTAATTTTGATTTTTATCAGATCCTATATTGAACCCTAAAGTGCTAAAAACGGAAATTTGTAGCATTTCAGGGACCAAAATTGGACCTATTTTAATATGGAATCAGACGCTATTTTGAGCCTCCAACTCCAAAATAGTTCCGACTTTAGAAGGTTCAAAATGGGCTCTACATTTCGACTTGGGGAGCCATCGAGAAAAACTACATTGACTTAAATACATTTCTTGAAGGAAATTGCCTTTGTAGGAAAAAATATTGACAACGGGGCCGGTCGGCACAATACTGGGCTATCCAGGTTCGACCTCTACACGGAGAATGAAAAATAGTAGTGACAAGTCTCTGAGATAGTACTGAGTACTTTCTGTAAAAAAAAAATTTTCAGAAAGTACTGTATGCTATCTAGACTGTATTCACTACTCTCTGGACAGTGCTGGTTACTATCCCAGACAGCAACCATCAATATCTCATATAATACACTCTTAGATAGTAGTCAGTGGCATCTGTAAAGTAACGAGTACTCTGCTGGAAAGTATAGGCACGTTTCTAAGATATTACAAGATACTATCTGCAGATAGCACGTGTGTCGATCTGTAGATGACAGTGGTTACTGCGCAAGACAGGACTGTATACTTTCTGAGATAGTAACCGGTCTTGCGCAGTAACCACTGTCATCTACAGATCGACACACGTGCTATCTGCAGATAGTATCTTGTAATATCTTAGAAACGGGCCTATACTTTCCAGCAGAGTACTCGTTACTTTACAGATGCCACTGACTACTATCTGAGAGTGTACTATATGAAATATTGGTGGTTGCTGTCTGGGATAGTAATCAGCACTGTCCAGAGAGTAGTGGATACAGTCTAGATAGCATACAGTACTTTCTGAAATTTTTTTTTTACAGAAAGTACTCAGTACTATCTCAGAGACTTGTCACTACTATTTTTTATTCTCCGTGTAAAGGTTAGTTTAAGATTCAACAGACATTTAATTGACAAGCCTTAGTTTGTCAGTCTTGGGGCAAGGTTTAGCCCATGCTCAAATAATAAGCCCTGGTTTACCGGTTTAAATAACAAATGGTACCTAAAAATCTCTGGTTTCTATGTATAGCGTAACATCTCAGTGGATAAGACACTTGCTTAGCAGCCATGAAGGACCAGGTTCGAAACCCAGCAAATGCAAAAAAAATTAGTTTCATCGATCTATCCGATTTCTTTAGTGTAAAAATTTATTTCCATGTATTACCATCACACACATGTATTCTAATTTTTAACTTCCCGCTTAGAAAATCGATGATTTTCGAAAATTTCGGGAAGTTATTGTTTTCACCCCGATTATCGAAAATCGAGTTTTCATCAGATGTTGACGTTTTGAGGTCCTAGGAAGCTATTCTGACTATTTTTAGAATGATATCCGAGTGTCTGTATGTATGTGTGTGTGTGTGTGTGTGTGTGTGTGTATGTATGTATGTATGTAAACTCTTTATAACTTTTTAACTAATAAACCGATTTGGATGGTTAAGGCGGCAATCGAAAGAGTTTTTTGGCCATCAAATTTTCTGAAGATTTCAGATCATTTGACCAAGTAGACTCGAAGATATTGGCGAATTACGAAAAAAATAAATTTTTTTTTTTTAGTTTTTTATTGATTTCTCAAAAACGAATTAAACGATCGACTTCAAAATCTAATCAGCTCTAGAACTCAATAAAACGCATCGAATGCTGCCTTAACCATCTCAATCGGTTAATTCATTCGGGAGATATCATTGGAGAAAGAAATGGTAAAAAATGTTTTTTTTCAAATATCATCAAGACGGCTGAATCGATCGCTTTCAAATTCTAGTCAGCTCTAGAATTCAATAAAACGCGTCGATTGCCACCTTAAACGTCGAAATCGGATCATTTGTTCGAGAGTTATCGCGGGAAAAAGAAATTGTAAAAAACGGTTTTTTTCGATTAACTTTGAAGTGACTTATCTGATCAATTTCAGAATCTAATAAGCTCTAGAACTTATTAAAACGCGTCGATTGCCACCTTAACCATCTCAGTCGGTTGATGCATTTGAGAGATATCGTGGCAGAAAGAAATGCTAAAAACGGTTTTTTTCGAAACTAAAGTTATACAAAAGTATTTTCGAGCTCGAAGAGCTCGAAAATAAATTTACAACGATGTTTTCGAGCTCAGTGAGCTCGAAAACAGCGGGAAGTTTTAGGGCTGGCCCGCAGGGTCAACCGGCAGACCGATTTTTTTTTTTAATTTCTTTTTAATAAATGTAGGTGCTTATTTACAACTACAGTCTTGATACAATACTGGTTCTCGATATTGGGTTAATACAAAGATGCAGTCTTGGCACAATACTGTCATTCAAGCTTGGCTTGGTGTTATCATTTCGATGCATAGACAGACTTGGGTCAAGCTTGGATTTCAAGCTTTCCCCAGAGTTAATAAATCTTGCGCCAAGCCTCGGCCAAGCTTGGGCCTATTGTTTGTTCCTATAAGGGTGAATGCCCTACAAAAAAGGTCGGATTTAAATTTTTCGTTAGATGAACAATTTCCTTATATTTATGCCTTGAACACTGATATGATTTTACTATTTGGTTTTTCAACTTTGGAAATTTGTAAAATCATGTCGAAATCACTATCCCAAGAGAAGCCAATGAATATTGTTAAAGGAAATTAAATGCTCTACAAAAAAAGTCTCCTAACAATTTTGGCTAAATTCACTCCTTCAAAAGTTATACGAGGTTATTGAAGTCGTTTTGACTTTAACAAATGATGTCACAAGTTCAATTTATCAACCCCAGTCAAAATTAAGAAAGTGATTTGAGCCTCCAAATCCTACACGAGGGTAAGGAGGTTCAAATCATCTTTTTAAAAAGGTAAAATAAGCCTTCAAAGCCTAAATTTATAGATAGAGAAAGTCTTATCGGATCGCGTACAATTGGTAAAGATACAGGAGGGAAAAGGGGGTGACTAATTATACATGGCCGTTATGATCGAAAGAAATTTGAAATTTAAAAACTCCACAAATAATTTTTTAGTATTAAATGTTTTGTTGTAAGATAAAAAGCAACAAAATCTAAAACATTAATCATAATAGCTAAAGTTATGCGAGTAAGCGTTCGAATAGAATAGTACTAGGGGAGGGTGGGGCAAAGTGGGCCCCCTAAAATTTTGAGTTCCCCGAATGATTTGGGGGTAAAATGGGTCCCCAAACGCTTAGGGGCCCACTTTGCCCCACCCTTCCTTACATTCGAAATTCGAATTAAATAATTAGAACCTTTGATTTATTAGTATATGATAGAATTAATTGTCTTATGTGAACAATAAATACGAACGATGTATTGGAAAACAGAAACTGCCAAAGAATTTCGAAAAAAACTGCTGAAAAATAATTTGGTAGCAGCCCGACTAGAAATTCCAGTTAGACTTGTCGAAAAACCAATTCGGACCGAATGAGGCTTTCCGAAATACGGCAAGCCTGATTCGGACCTTATTCCGGCCTCATAATTAAAATCAAAATACGGTAGGCTAAATTCGGACCTTATAGTATTTACATCAGGAAAACCAAAGCTCGGAATGCCAAAAACATGCCAAACTTGGTTGTTATTCGGAAAGGGTGTGGCACGGCGTTAGTTAGGAATACTTTTGGAATTCCTGACTCATATTTAACAGTGATGACCAAAGACTTGCCGAAGTCCGGTATGCCAAATTAGGTAGTCAGTAGGAAAGTGTATGGCTAAGTGAACTTCGGCGTATCTTCGGAAACTGATGCTGCTGCCTAATGGTGATTACCAAAGGCTGCCGAAGTTCAGTATACCAAATTAGGTAGTCAGTAGGAGAGCTAACCGACTAGAATTCCAGTGTGGCATGCCAAAATACCAATTCGGGACGAATGAGGCTTTTCGGAAAACAATAAGCCTAATTTAAAACTTGTCCCGTCCTTATGAGGAAAACCGAAACTCGATATACCAAAACTTTTCCAAATTCGTTTGTCATGAAGAGTTTTCGGTAGGGCGTAAAAGTTCAGTGAATCTTTGAAATTCCTGACTAAAATCGGATTGGAATGACTGAAGATTTGCTAAAGTTAGGTATACCAAATTCGGCTACTATTAGGAAAGTCTTCGTCATTGCCTAAGTTAGGTATATCTTTGGAATTCCTGACTGGTACCGAATAATATTTTAATACCATAACTAAACTTAGGAGCCACAATCGGTAGAGTAGCCTAGTAGTTAAAGCGTCGGTCTTTCGTGCGTAAGATCTCGGGTTCGAATCCCACCACAGCGGTCGTTAATAAGTTTCACGTTTTTCCTTGAATTAAAAATTTCTAATTCGATTAGAAATTAAAGTAACATTAAATTAGAACATCTGATGATAAGCTGTACCGCGAAATAATTTTGAATGAAAAAAAAAAAAAAAAAAAAATTTTTTTATTTAGTAAAACAAAATTAGATTATTACAGTCATACATGACCATATATTGCAAATTTCTATGTAAAATCATTTTTCACAGATAGATTACGGTTTTTCGGGGTGACTTCGGTTTTTAAATTTGCGCCGAATTCGGCTTTCCTAATTATGCAGAGATCCGGAAGTGCGTTATTTTCGTGATGCAAGCCTTATGCAGTTGCCTCATTTGGCGTAAACTCGGAATTCGGCATGCCTAATCTGGAACTAATAAAAAACGAACTTGAATTTCTAGTCGGGAGCTGCCACCGGGATTCGAAATCAAGACCTAGCGAATATGAAGCATAATAACTGCCACATTGCTACTCGGACGCTCACGATCAGTTGGAATTATCTTTATCTACTTAGAACGCATCAGGTATTATTGTAACACTGATATCATGCTAAAGAATTAAGCTCATTCGAAGTTACAGATTAAAAGTATGGTAGGCCTTGGAGAGTTAAAATATCTTTTTAAAACGGTGATTTAGTCCTTCATACGCGTCGTATAAGGCATTGAGTACTTGAATAGTATTTTAAAATATATGGTAGGTCATGAAGGGTTAAAATACCATTATAAAAAGGTGATATACTACTTCATACGCTACTTTTAGGACATCAAGGATTTAAATAACATATTACATTTTACGGCACCCATGCAAGAGCTGCCAGGGTTGAACAAAGGGGCCGTCCTTGGCTCAGCACTGGGGAACCTAGCTTTGGCACGTCTATATTGGCCCATGCTTGGGTCAAGAAAGGCTACTCAATCCTGGCCATTCCAATCATTACCCAAGTCTGAGCCAGGACTGGGTTCCCCTATTTTGGCCATTCAGTGGTGACCCAGGCTTGGACCAGGACTGAGTAATCTAGCCTTGGCCATTACAATAATTACCCGGACTTGGGCCAAGACCGGCTTCTCCTATCTTGGCCATCCAACGGAAACCCACACTTGGGCCAGGACTGAGTAATCTAGCCTTGGCCATTCAATGGACACCCAGACTCGGACCAGGACTGGGTAACCTAGCCTTGGCCGACCCAATGATTATCCAAGTTTAAGCCAAGACTAGGTTCCTCTGCCTTGATCATTCAATGGCAACCCAGACTTGGGCCAAGGTAGGATTATCCAAGTTCGGGATACCTGTAGTTTCCCATCCTTGGGCCAAGATTGGCTAATCTAGTTTTTTAATTAATTATTCAATCATCTTATTATTATGGTTTTTTAAATAAATAATTATTTATTTTTGAATTAAAATAAGTTTCAATAAATAAATATTTTAACATTCTGATTAAAATTATTAACAATTAAGAATTAATACATTTTTCAGTTCGTTATTATTTGCAATTAACAACCGTAATTTCATAATTTTACTTATAAAAATTAATTTAATTAAGAAATAACTCATAAATTTCTATAATAAATGTTATTTTTGATAATGGTGGTACACGGAAAAAAATAATATGTGGAAATGACAGATATGGGAATGTCAAAATGACATGGATAGAATTTGTTAGATTTACAAAGAAAAACTGTTAAATTAACAGATATAATCTGTGAAATCAGCATAACTATAATATGTCAAATTTACAAATAAAAACTGTCAAATTCACAAAAATAATTTGTAAAAAGTTGATTATAAAGTTATATAAAATTTACAAACCAAATTTCATTCTTATGAATTATTTTGAACCCAAAGAACGTGGTTTTTAATTTTTTACAGATTACAAATTATCTTGCATTATTTAAATAATCTAATCAGTTAAGAAAATAAATCATTAGTTTTGGATATTTTTAATGGCTAATTTTCCCCCAGCTATAAAAAATCAGCTGAAAAATGGATTAATATATTGAAGTTTTTTTAAGTTTGACGATAAAAATTAAAAAAAATCATTTTCTCCGAATTTTCGGCTGGTCCATATTGCCCCAGGTGTCATGCGTAAGGGTAAAAGTACACAAATATATCGGATTTATAGAAATTAGACGAAAAAAAAAAATTTTTTTTTTTATATAATTTTGGGGGTACCCCGTTTTGCCCCCCCCCTATATGTATCTTAATGGTTTTTACTCTCTATTGTTTGCAGATTTGAACAATTATTTTACATAAATATCTAATTTTTTAAATTAAAACTTCAATTTTTAGAATATTTTTGGATGTACTGTTTACATTTCACGAAATGTATTATTTTTACTCATTAAAAACAATTTCAATTATTGCTTTAATATAAATTCTACACTTTTCTTTTTCTGAATTTTGCATTTTTTGAATGTGATTATTACACCGAAAAACTGTTAAATTGACAGTTTCAGATTGACAGTTTCCACAATGTGAAAATAACATTTCCAAATTTGTTAAATTGACAGTTTTGGGTTGACAGCGGCAAATCTGTCAATTTGACAGTTTTAACTGTTATTTTGACAGAGTCTTTTTTTCCATGTAGGGTAAGATAATTAAGCTGGGTTTTTGATAAATAATCAATTAAATTTAATGAATTTTATTTTAAAAAATTATGTAATTATAATATAAATAATAGGAAATTATTATTTATTTTTTTCTTAATCGAAAATATTAATTAAATTGCTCTTTATATTTCGTAAGACCGAGGGGTTGTAGTAACATGAATAAGTTGAACATATAAAAGTTTCAATTCAACATTAGTAGCCCTGATTAAAAATACTCATTGGGAGGGATTGAAAAAGATGAAAATTGAATACTTTTGAATACTTTCTATACCCCAACACTTTCATCTGGACATAAAATTAATACTTTTCAATCCCAAAATAATATGAGAATTTCTAAACTTCCGAGGAATTGAAAAAGATTCAAAAGAATTGATATTTTTAATCTTTCTGAATACTTTTCAATACCAAAATAATATCACATTTCGGGTCATGTGTGGGATTGAAAGGAATTCAAATGAATTGAAATTTTTGAATCTTTTTCAATCCTTCTGAATACCTAAATAGTCCGCTATTTCGGATCGAGTGTAGGATTGAAAAGAATTCAAATGAATTGAAATTTTTGAATCTTTCTGAATCCTTCTCAATACCAAAATAATTCTATATTGGAAGGTATTGAAATGATAAAAGATTGAATTCTTTTCAATACTTTTAAATTCCATTTTAAGAATTGCAAAGTATTCAAATGATCCAAATTTCAATTCCATTCAATACTTTTCAATACCTCTGTAGGGATTAAAAAGGATTGAAAAAATTTTCAATCCCTCCCAATGAGTATTTTTAATCAGGGAGGTTCGTCCAGTAGCCAGCGTTCAGACCCAGAAATC
Organism: Microplitis manilae; assembly: GCA_030273425.1. Classification (NCBI taxonomy): domain Eukaryota; kingdom Metazoa; phylum Arthropoda; class Insecta; order Hymenoptera; family Braconidae; genus Microplitis; species Microplitis manilae. The sequence goes on along the minus strand of CP092722.1, from coordinate 20,834,711 downwards.
AGAAGGACAACAGTTCGCGCCCAGAGCCCAGCAGATTTTTCACCGAGTTTATTTCACGTCATTTACCTCACTTAAATAGTTTAAACGTTAATAATCACAAACTCTAGTATTTAAATAATAATAAAATTCTTTTTTAATTGAATTTATTAATTTTTTCGATGCATAGTTCAGGTCTGGCAACAAAGCATGGGCCAGGTCTGGCAAGCAAGCATGGATCAGGGATGGCAACCAGGCTTGGCACGATGTTATCATTCCAGACTTCTACCAAGGCTGGAACAAGGCTGGCTTACAAACTTGGCCCGGAGTTCAACATAGTTGAACCAAGCCTGAGCCAAACCTGGGCTCGTGGTACTTTCCTGTCTGGGCAACTCCAACATCAAAAGAACTGAGGCTTTTGAGGCTCAAACTACTTTTTTAATTTTGACTTGGGAAGTCCACGTCGAATAATTATAGGCCGACCTTTTTCAGTCAACTTGACGGCAAAATTCGACCGTAGATTTTTGTCAACTCGCAGTCAAGTTAGCTGTTAGTGTTAGTGTAGGTATATCTATGTAATACGAATGAAGCTGAAAAAAAATAAGCAAATCAAATTCATATCACAAAACGTGATGAATATTAACGTTTGTCTATGGATGTTAAAAATTCTACCATTTGTCAATAATTATCGTTTCGAAATATGAGTAAAATTAAAACGGGCCTTCGATTCCCGTACAAAAACATGGTCGCATCGCGCCGTTTATATATATATACATGCGCATACATATGTGTATATGAGTGTGTACTTTGCGCGAGATACTACCGTAACTCCGGATGTTCCTGATATATCAAAATTTTTGACACAAAATCACTAATTTCCGTTTATTATAATGTTATAATTATATAACATGTAATATAATATTTATAATAATATAATATTATACAGTGTATTATTATAAAATTATTCATTTCCGTTTTTGAAAAAGTCAATCTTTGATTCTGGCCGCTGTGGAATTTTTTTAATTAAAAATTAATTATTTATATTTCTAATAATTTATTATTTATAATTTTTAATTCTCTAAATAATTGAAATATGGAAATAGTTCAAGTAAAATTTATTTTTAAAAAATTAAGTAACAGTAGTTCAATTTTATCTTGTTATTAATTATAAAAAACTTGTTTTTTTAACATTTTATTATTTATACAAGTCATTGAACTTGTTTATCACGTGCAGTACAGTATAATGAATTTATGCTCAATAATAAACAGATAAGAAATCTTTTTTGGTCGCTGATTTAGTCATTTGTGCTGACAGATATTGTCAAATAAAAAGTTCAAGTACATATAGACATAAATATATATATATATATATATATATATATACATATATATATATATATATATATATATATATATATATATATATATATATGTATAATAACGAACGCAAAGTTATTATATTTTTTAAATTACTTTTATGACAATTTGCTTTTATTTAGGTCAATGACCGTCGTTTGGTTTCAAAAAATCGATATCAGCTTTACACTTAATGTGTATCTATTGAAAATTTACTCAACATTTTTTATTCGATTTTACTTTTTTCCCGTCTAAGTGTTAGACAATAAAAGCACGCGTCGTAAAAAACGTGCGCGGTACGTACGAGCAGTTTACACGCGAGTTAACTTTATTACAAGCGGCTACAATCCGTATTTTTCTCTACTTTCCACACGCGATTCGTCTTTGCGATGAAATATCTGAAAAAATATACGTCAATTTTATTTTGCTTTATTCCACTAAATTAAAATAAAATAAGGCTGAGTATAAAAAAATAATTAATACATTTTATTGTGAAAAAATTTTTGAGTATCAAATTGATTTTTATTTAACCGTTAAAATCGATTAGTCACACCTACAGTAATAAAAATGACTGTCTACATTTGAGTTACATAAAATGAGCATAAAAAATTTTTCAAAGTCAAATTATACTTATTTTGTTTTTTGAATTTTAAATGTATAAAATGTTATTTTTTTTTTTTTTTCGTTTATTTGAATTTTTTTTTCGAAATAATAAATAAAAAATGTTTTTTCATTCATTTAAATTGTTTTTTTCTAGAAAAAAAATTTTTTCTTGATATAGATAATTGATGTATTTTAAACAATAAATAATTTTTTTTTTAATTCGGCATTTATGACTCAAAACAATTATAATTAGTATTTTTTATGCGTACAATATACATGAATGTTAAATAAATATAAAATGGTCCATCATTGTGTGGACATAAAAATATATTTGTGCCAAAATATTTCGAGTTAAGTGCCGTAGAGTGGGTTGTATGTAGACGTCACATTAAAAACGTAGAGTCTCGCGATCATTACCGAGTCAAAAGTAACGATTCCACGAATTTTTGTAAATCCAAAAATATTATATTCACTTAATACATTTTTAAACCGACGTTGTAATTTTTTTAAATAAACGACAACACACGCGTACACGGAGAAAAAAATGTAGTAACTTTTACTTATAAAAATGAGTTCAAATTACTAAATTCATATTGTAATCTTAAATCGCTATTGAAATTGTGTAATTTTTACTGCCTTGAAAATTTAATTTTTAACTATATTTAGTCATTTTTATTATTTAAATATGGAAATAAATATATAATGCATTAGTAAACTCGACTATATGTTCAGTAAATTTTACTATCCCGTTTTGTAAATTTTACTATATGACAATGGAAATAAATAAAGTTAAATATTTATTAGTGTTTCAACTTTTTAGTATTACTATTGATAGTATTTTGATTAATGTTACTATTTATGTTATCTGTATTTGTGTTGGTGTCAATTTTTATTATTATAAAATCATTTGTTTTGGCCGAGATTCGAACCCTGATCTCCCGCCAGCGAGTCGTTTCCTTAGACTTTTGGTATATTATCTTCTTTGAACAAAGATCTTTATCGACCTATTTTCGAAAAATTACAAGCCATATGTAGCAATTTTTAGTTGTTGTATAATACTTAATACTGCGCATTTTATCTGGTTTACACGTAGAAAAAACAGTTAACTTGAATCAAAAAAAATATTCTTGATTCAATAAATTTTTTTTGATCGATTCAGAAAATCAAAATTTACTTACACCAAGTAAACAATTATCTTGTCAACATATTTTTACACTCGAATCAAAAAATCATCACTCGTTGCAAGAGTTAATATGTATTAAAGTAAGAGATATTTTTTTTTTAACAAGGTGCATCAGTTTTTTGCAGCAATATTGCCTTTTTTTTTTTTAAGAAAATAAAATTTCTTGGAACAAGTACTTATACTTTTCCCGCTCGTATTTTTGTATTCTCTGACCAAGAAAACAAAAGTTGCTTAAGCCAAGAGAAAAATTTTTTGGGAGAAAAGACCGATATGAAGGGGAAAGTCACCAGTGCTAGGCAGCAGCAGCAGGAGTGGTTTGGTGCACGCCACAAGATCGCGCCCAGCCACTTGTAGGGTCCCTGGTAAGATAGATATTTTAAAATTGTTATATTCCGAATTTGAACACGATTTTTTCAAGCACTCCTATGTCATTTAACTGAGTGACAAGTACCTTTTTGGATTGTATTATAGTATATTCTATAATACATCATGACATCGATATTTAATATTAATGGTTACTTAAATAGATTTTCTTGAAATAAAAAAAACAAAAAATACGATTCAGATAAAGAAAAAAAAAAAAGAAGAATCAACATGTCAACCTTTCGGAGAGAGAATACTTTTCTGACTAAGGCAATTTTTGGTTTTTATTAAAGAAGTAAACTTTTGGAGCAAAATTTTTTTTTCTTGGCCCAAACAACTTCTATTTTCACTTAAGCGATTTATTTTTCAGAGCGAGAGAATTTTTTTCAGCCCAAAGGGCTTTTTTTTCATTCAAGACATTTATTTTTCAGAGCAAGAGAATTTTTTTTCTTGTGGCAAGAAAAAATTTTTTGGCCCAAGTAAACTTTTTTTCGTTCAAAACATTGATTTTTTGGAGTGAGATGACTTATTTTCTTTAACCGATAATGTTCTTCGTTAAACCGAGAAATTTTCAATTTCACATCAAAAATAAATTTTTTTGGAGCAAGCGAATTTATTGTCTTGAACCAAAAAAAGGGGTCTTTGAATCAAGTGATTCATTTTTATTGAATCAAGAAAGAAAATTCGAAAGACAATATTTTTCTTGAACCAAGTTAACTGTTTTTTCTGTGCAAAAATTGCTAAACAGATTGTACGTGTAATTTTTGTACACTGTAGGGTATGTAATGCATATTTTTAGATAATTTTTATACTTTCACAGAGTAAAAATCGTAAATCGTATAATAAAATGTACTACTATACGTTTAGTGATAATTTAATTTTTTCTTAATAAAATTTGCTGTTCGATTAACAAAGAGTACGAATGAAGTAATAAAAGTAACAATATAGCAATTTCTCAATTGAACATGTAGTATTAATAAGCATTTTATAATTTTTATTATACATTTAGTAATAAATAGTAAAAGTAATGTACTGATTGATTCAGATTAGTATTTCTTACTAAAATATTTTTGATAGTCCCCATACAAAGTTTGGAAATCGGCCCTGTATCGAGCCATTACTGGGCCAAAAATGTCGATTAATGGCTCAGCAATGGCAATTTTTATTGGCCGATAAACGGCTTATAGCCGGGATGGTAACCTCGGGCCATTAATGGCGCTCGACTATCGGCCGATTAATGGCAGCCAGCAATCAGCCAAGCAAACAAATAAATTAAATTAAAAAAAAAATATATATATTTTTTTAATTTCCTATGAGAATTCGTAATCGTTAACGTTTAAACTAATTAAGTGGGGTATATGATGTGAAAAAAACTTGGTGAAAATTCTGCTGGGCTCTGGGCGCGAACTGCCGTCCTTCTGATTGCTGGATCTGAACGCTGGCTACCGGACGAACCTGTTAATGTTGAGTAGATACTTTTTAATGATCTACTTATTCATTTTACCACAACCACTCAGTTTTATGAAATGTAAAGAGCAATTTAATTAATATTATCGATTATTCAAAAAAAATAATTTCGTACACGGAAAGAAAATTATGGGAATGATTCCGATAATTTTATGAAATTTCATCCTATACCAGTATAGGAATGACGACCAACAATTATAGGAACACGTCCTATAATTATAGGAATATTACTCATAATTATAGGAATAGTTCATATAATTATAGGAATGATACCTATACCATTATGGGAATGGTTCCTATAATTATAGGAATGGTTACTACATATTATAGGAATGGTTACTATACTATTATAGGAATGGTTCCTATTCTATTATAGGAATGGTTACTATACTATTATAGTAACCATTACTATAATAGTATAGTAACTATTCCTATAATAGTATAGGAACCATTCCTATAATAGTATAGTAACCATTCCTATAATATTATAGGAATGGTTCCTATGATATTATAGTAACCATTCCTATAATATTATAGGAATGGTTCCTATGATATTATAGTAACCATTCCTATAATAGTATAGTAACCATTCCTATAACATTATAGTAACCATTCCTATAATAGTATAGTAACCATTCCTATAATAGTATAGTAACCATTCCTGTAATATTATGAAAATATCAATTTTCAGAAAAATGTGGAAATCACTTTTACAATACACAAAAGTATTATTAAACATAAAAACAAATATTCAAACATCGAAAAAAAAATGTCCCTGAAGTTCCGAACGTTCGAGCAACGAAAAATATATTTTTTTTTTGAAAAATACTTTTATGATTAGAACAATTTGTATTTATGTGTAGAGAGTTTTTTTGAAACCCCACACAAGTCAAAAAAGTTTCAATCCAATTTGGCCGCCAGAACACCCTCTGCGTCTTACCCCTACCACTTATATAATTTTTAATATCGCAAATAAATTAGAGGGTCTTTTCGGCGGCCATATTGGATTGAAGCTTCTTTGACTAGCGTGAGGTCTCAAAAAAACACTCCACACTAAAATCCACATTGTTCTTATCATAAAAGTATCTTTAAAAAAAAAAATATATTTTTAATTGCACGAACGTTCGGAACTTCAGGGACATAAAAAAAATTCGTATTTGGCAAAAAACATCAAAATTTGTCAACTGAAATTTTTTCAGCATAGAACATTCAAGAAAATTCAAATTTTAAAAATAAAAATTTATATTTCGATAAAATCTCAAATTTGGGTAAAATCTCGAAAAGTTCATATTAGTTTTAATTTAACATGATACTGAAGTAAGCCGATGTCTTATAATTTATGGATTTTTTTTAACATTAAATTTCTACACTATTTTGCAAAAAAAAAAATTTTATTATATTATAGTAACCATTCCTATAATATTATAGTAACCATTCCTATAATAGTATAGGAATGGTTCCCATAATGGTATAGGGGTAGATCCTATAATATATAGTAACCATTCCTATAATATTATAGTAACCATTCCTATAATAGTATAGTAACCATTCCTATAAATTATAGGAACCATTCCTATAGTATTATAGGAACCATTGCTATAATATTATCGGAATGGTTATTATAATATTATAGAATGGTTACTATAATATTATAAGAATGGTTACTATAATATTATGGGAATGGTTACTATACTATTATAGGAATGGTTAGTATACTATTATAGGAATGGTTACTATACTATTATAGGAATGGTTACTATACTATTATAGGAATGGTGACTATAATATTATAGGATTGGTTACTATAATATTATAGGAATGGTTACTATAATATTATAGGAATGGTTACTATAATATTATTGGAATGGTTACTATGATATTATAGGAATGGTTACTATACTATTATAGGAATGGTTAGTATACTATTATAGGAATGGTTACTATACTATTATAGGAATGGTTACTATACTATAATAGGAATGGTTACTATAATATTATAGGAATGGTTACTATAATATTATAAGAATGGTAACTATAATATTATAGGAATGGTTACTATACTATTATAGGAATGGTTAATATACTATTATAGGAATGGTGACTATAATATTATAGGATTGGTTACTATAATATTATAGGAATGGTTACTATAATATTATAGGAATGGTTACTATAATATTATTGGAATGGTTACTATAATATTATAGGAATGGTTACTATACTATTATAGGAATGGTTAGTATACTATTATAGGAATGGTTACTATACTATTATAGGAATGGTTACTATACTATTATAGGAATGGTTACTATACTATTATAGGAATGGTTACTATAATATTATAGAAGTAATTACTATACTATTATAGGAATGGTTACTATAATATTATAGAAGTAATTACTATACTATTATAGGAATGGTTACTATATATTATAGGAATGGTTACTATAATATTATAGGAATGGTTACTATACTATTATAGGAATGGTTACTATACTATTATAGGAATGGTTACTATACTATTATAGGAATGGTTACTATACTATTATAGGAATGGTTACTATACTATTATAGGAATGGTTACTATATATTATAGGAATGGTTACTATAATATTATAGGAATGGTTACTATACTATTATAGTAACAATTCCTATAATATTATGGGAATGGTTCCTCTAATTTATAGGAACTATTCCTATACTTATAGGAACCATTCTCATAATGGTATAGGTATCATTCCTATAATTATATGAACTATTCCTATAATTATGGGTACTATCCCTATAATTATGGGTACTATTCCTATAATTATAGGACGTTTTCCTATAATTGTTGGTCGTCATTCCTATACTGATATAGGATAAAATTTCATAAAATTATAGGAACCATTCCTATAATTTTCTTTGGGTGTACGGCATTTTTTCCATTAACGGCAACTTTGTATGGGTCGTTTTCTTCGTTTAGTTGTTAAATTAATGACAACGCACATATACTTTTAATTACGTATTTTTGATAAAACTGGTAAATACTTTTCGTAATGTGGGCCACGATTCAATTTTAAAATATTATTGATTACTATTTAATGATGAAAGGCTCAGCTGTTATCAGCTTATTTTTTTAGTTTTATTTTGTCTATTTTATTTTTTTTTTTAATTAACTGACCCTGGTAATGCATTAATTATTGTCCATACATACATATATACATATGTATGCATTTAAATAATATTTTTTATCGTCTCTATAATGATGTAAATAAATACAAGTCCATTAGAAGTACATAGATGTGTAGACCGGTTACCGGATGTTGAGTTACAACTCAAGAATACTAAATACTTTTAACTGATATAAAGTATGTTTACTTTAAAATACTTTAACTACTATCAATATAACCTTCGAAATAAAATCCACGTGCCAATTATCTTTTGAGTATACGAATACAAATACGGAATATCATATTGTTATTTTTTATTTTTTCAATTACAGGAGTAATTTTTTTACTTATCAATATATGTTTAGTTATTGAATTTATTTGATAAATTTTTTAACTATTATTATTATTATTTTTTAACTATTATTATTATTATTATTATTATTATTATTATTATTCTGCGATGTAACTAATGAAATTAACATTGTTAAAAACTAATAGAATGCCGCGCATTGATAAATAAAGTGCGCGTAAATAATAATTGTACAGTGGTTTGATGATGAGGAACGTGGATGATTATATTATCTAGAGGACATTTAAGTATACACGTTGAATATCCAATAAGTTATATCTATCATACATTGTTCGTATCATAGATTCTAAAAATATAAACCATGATCATAAAAGCGGATTCTTATCACGATAGATGTATATAAATATATATATATATATAGTGGTTCGTCTTCACTCCGCGAGATGGCATTCACAACTCACGCCTCTCGCAATACCTCGTCCTTATGCCTGTTTTAATATATAACAATTCCAACATGTAACTTCCAACGCGGCGTCTTAGGTGGGGTATACGATAAACACACGCAACTGAGGAGTCTCAGCTATCGAATACTTAGACGAAACGCCTCTCACCCCACAAATACATTTTTCCATCTCTCCTTTTCTCACTAACACGCACAACGTTTCACTCTTTGGTAGTTGGCGACTTAGGCAGTGATTATTACAATCTAAACCTAAAGTATCGTCGCCAAATATATATATATATATATATATATATATATATATATATATATATATATATATTAAGGTGTGCCATTTTGAGGTGATTTTTTATTTTTCAATAAAAAAACAGGCTGAATACTCGCAGGAAGGTAAGAAAAGAAGCCTGTTAAAAGCGGAGCTCTTAATATTAATATTTAGAGGTGCCTATTTCTAATTTTCCATTTCCCGTTGAAATAACATGGGAAAAATAGTATATTGTGTGACAAGAGATGAAACAAGACGATTTCAGGCTAGGATGAGGTTGGCTGCCCGAGCCGCAGGCGAGGGCTGACATCACCCGCAGTCTGAAAAATATTATTTTCACTCATTTTTTAATAATTTTATTTGCTTAATTAAAACTGTCACTTAAAAAATGAAATGAGTAAGCTGTAGTGACAAGTAAACAAATGAGAGTAATACAGCTGCAAATGAACATTAAATATATCTAGCACAGGGCAGAAACAATTTTGTTTCTTCCCAAGGGAAGAAACACGAATGTTTCTGCCCGCTGTGAAGGGATTTGTGAATTACAAATTCGCTAGCAGTTGTTTGCAACATCGTCTTGAAATTAGCTTGTTTTGACGGGCTGTAGAGACACTGAAACTTCAAGTTTCGATGCTGGTATCATGAAAAAATATTTTAATTTTTTATTTCTTTAGCTTAGCATTCGCACCTCATATAAATAAGTCCATAGCATAATCTTTTATAGAGAATTGAACGCTGGACAAAAAAGGTCTCATATAATTTTTTCATAAATCCATCCATTCAAAAGTTATTAGAGCTGGAATTCAAATCTATAATAAATTTCCAGATCTTTTTACTTATCCAGCAAAACGATCAGACTTATCAAAAAATATCATAGAATCTTTTTTATAGACAATTTTATTTTTTACAAATTATTTTCAATGAAGTTTTTTGAAATTCCACATTGTTTTCTAGTTATTTTCATTTTAATGTTAAGTTCTCAAAATAAATTAGAAGACTATTATTTCTACAAGCTTGGCTTTAAAATGAAAATAACTAGAAAACTATGCGGAATTTTTAAAAACTTCATTGAAAATAATTTGTAGGAAATAAAATTGTCTATAAAAAAGATTTCATGACATTTTTTGATAAGTCTGATAGTTTTGCTGGAAAAGTAAAAAGATCTGAAAATTTATGATAGATTTGAATTCCAGCTCTAATAACTTTTGAATGGATGGATTTATCAAAAAATAATAAGAGACCTTTTTTGTAGAGCGTTAAATTTTCTATAAGATTATGCTATGGACTTATTTATTCACGGTGCGAATGCCGAGCTAGAAAAATAATAAAATAAAATATTTTTTTTTCCCATGTTATTTAAACGGGAAACGGAAAATTAGAAATAGGCACCTCTAAATATTAGTATTAAGAGCTCCGCTATTAACAGGCTTCTTTTCTCACCTTCCTGCGAGTTTTAAGCCTGTTTTTTTGTTGGAAAAAAAAGTCGCTTCAAAATGGCACACCCTAATATATATATGCACACGGAGAAATTTGACACCGATTATATCACAAATTACCGTAACTTTTAGAAATTTTACTTTCCACAGTAATTTCTGCATATGTTTATTTCAATTTCCGCCAGGTGACCAACATGGTCCAGTATTACTATAACACTGTAGAATTTCGAACAAGAATATTGAACAAAAAGTGTGGCTATTATATATTATCGTAACCATTCCTGGTAGAAAGTGCCCGACTACTGCCTTACTGTCGACCGGCATCCGATTGGGGTGTAAAAATAAAACCCGATGACATGTACCCAAGAAGGTGCCAGACCAGGGACGATTCCGTTGCCCCAACTATTGAAAAACCCAGTTAGGTAACTAATCAGGGAGAATGTTCTTAGGCTCATTTCTTAAGCCCTGTTGGGAGGCTATTGAGTTTGAAAATATGTATTCTGAAAACCATCAATCCGATCGGGCAACTAAAAGGGCAAAAAGTTCTGAACTCCCTATTGTATTAGCCCACTTGGATGCCCAAAGTGGCTAAACGCTTGTATCCCGATCACTTTTCACCCGACCAGGCAACTAAACGGGCAAAACATCATACATCTAAAGTATTGCTAATGGTAGATAGTTTTCGTAACAGAATGAATTGTTAAATTGACAATAATAGATTGATGCATAAACCATCTTCAATTCCGAATGAAAGTATTAGTAATTTAATCATCCTATTTGGTTATATTCCCCATATACTTGGTATTGATATTTTAACGATTCATATGGATTGCTATTATAGCAATCCAAATTGTTATCACGGAAATACGGATGATTAATATAGTAAAATGTATTGCTATGACTACCATATATATTAGGTTGTCCGTTATTTACCAAATTAGATTTTTTTACTTGGCCATGATATGAATCATTTATTTGTGATCCAAGAACGAAAGAAATGTTTCCCATGTTATTTCCATCATGCGGACTATTTTAGAGTTAATATTAAGAGCACAAATTTTGAGGTAAATTTTTTTACCCATTTGGAGGCATTCGAGCTATATGTATATATATATATATACAATTGATTCTTTATTATTTGCTAATTATTTTTTAGCCTTTCATTAAATAAAGTAAGTGTCCTGATTAAGCAATAGTTTAGATATTTAATTGATTCAAATAATTAATATTTATGATTATGATTGTATTTATTATATTTAAGATGAAAAATAAATTAAATAATTTATTGTAATATAGTATATAAAAATAGGCTGTAAATGTCCTAGTTAATGGAACAGTTAAAATGTATTCGAATAACGGGAATGTTCTAGAGTTGAGACACTAATTTTAATGGGTTTTAAGTATCGATTTCGAATAATAAATTTTTTTGTGTAATTTTTTTTTGAGTTGTCCTATTTTTTTTATTAAAAAAAAAAGTTTATGTGTTGGTTGATATAAATAATTTAATTTTATGGCGAAGTATCAAAAACAAAAATAATAATTACAATTTTCGGTACTTGTTGAACGAATTATTGCAAGTATAATATTGTATAGATGATAAAGTGATGAAACAAACAAGTATTTTATAGTTAGGACATTTATTTGATAATCCTCTGACGTTATTTAAATTTATATGAAAATTAAAAACATTTAAGTGCAAGGAATTTTTTCTACTGATTTAAAATAATTCAGAAAATAAAAGAGCTTTGATTTGTGGATGCTATTTTAAAACAAAAATATTCACTCAACATTTTCGACGTTTTTTTTATAAAGAACTATAAGACATAAAAAAACTATTCCAATGGCACGTGTATATAAGTAATATTTTTTTTACATTTCATTTGGTTACTGATTATTATTATGGTTGTGATGTAATAAAAGAAAATTATCTCTAAAAAAATTGAAGGCACTATAAAGTACAGCCCTACTAAATTTTTAAACATTTTTTTTTAGAGTATAATGAATACTGAATTTAAATATATGACAATAAATATTTCAAATTATGATATTTATATTAAATGTTATAAAATATTTTAATTAATCAATTTTTGTAATTTGATTAATTCAAACCAGAATATAAAATTTCTTTATTGAACAATTATTATCGAATTCCATCGTACATTTAAATGGTATATAATTTATATGTGGTATACAAATTAATTAAAATGTATGGATAATATTTGAACTCGCGTAGGTTATAGAGTAAATTCTTTTTTATTTGTATAAAAAATCTGTATGCAAATAATTATTATTAAATTTTAATATGCGTTAATGTATTGCATATTTCATATTATATATCAAGTAAAATTAAATTGCACATGTTAACCAAATTAAACGAATATTAATTAGAAATAAAAATATTCTCAAAAAATGTATACAGAATGTATCACGTTTGACCTGATATTCTTATAAACAATATAACACGGTATTAAAAAGAAGACGTGATTTATATATATATATATATATATATATATATATATATATATATATATATATATATATATATATATATATATATATATATATATATATATATATATATATATATATATATATATATATATATATATATATATATATATATATATATATATATATATATATATATATATATATATATATTAGGGTGCTTCATTTCGGAGCAAAATGTTTTTTTTTAAGTGCATGTGGAAAAAATCATAGTTCAACACAAAAATAAAATTTTGGCGCAAAAAAAAAATTCTATGTCGATTACAGACCTAGCTTATTAAAAAATTCAATTTTCCCATTTAAATAACACGGGAAAATTATTTTTTTCAATTTAAGTTTTGTTAACTCTTTAACAAATCAATAGATCGAATAGACTAATATGCATTTTTGTAGGAAATTGAACGCTTTACAAAAAAGGTCTTCTATCATTTTTCGATGCATCCACTTGTTCAAAAGTTATTAGAGCTCGAAGTAAAGTTGGAGATCTTTTTACTTTTACGGCGAAACTATCAGACTTATCACAAAATGTTGTAGGATCTTGTTTGTTGAAAATGTTATTCTCTACAAATTATTTCAAGTAAAGTTTTTCCGAATTCCGCATTGTTTTCTGTTAATTTTCATTTCGATCTGAAGCTCTCAAAAAAAGTGGTTTTGATCGATTTCAAGAGCTCGACATTAAAATGGTAATAACTAGAAAACAATGCGGAATTTGAAAAAACTTTACTGATAATAATTTGTGAAGGCTAAAATTGTCAACAAAAAAGATCCCATAACATTTTGTGATAAGTCTGATAGTTTCGCCGTAAAAGTAAAAAGATCTCCAACTTTACTTCGAGCTCTAATAACTTTTGAACAATTGGACTTATCGAAAAATGATAAGAGACCTTTTTTGTAGAGCATTCAATTTTCTACAAAAATATGTATTAGCCTATTTGATCTATTGATTTGTTAAAGAGTTAACAATAATTAAGTCTAAAAAAAAAATTTTTCCCGTGTTATTTGAATGGGAAAATCGAATTTTTCAATGAGCTAGGTCTGTAATCGACATATAATTTTTTTTCTTGCGCGAAATTTTTTTTTTGTGTTGAACTATAATTTTTTCTACATGCACTTAAAAAAAATATGTTGCTCCGAAATGAAGCACCCTAATATATATATATATATATATATATATATATATATATATATATATATATATATATATATATATATATATTTATATATATATATATTGGGGTGCTCCATTTAAAACGAACATTTTTTTTTTTTTAGCGGACACAGGAAAATTCTGTCATTTATGTTGAAAAAAAAAATCCCTGAAAATTTCAGCTCTTAATTTTAATTTTAAGTACTCCCTATCGAGCATCAAATTTTTTCCATTTAAAAAGCATGTAAATCGAATAACTTTTCTTTAAAATTACTATAACTTAGCCCGATTTTGAGCTATCGTTTTGAAACCAGTTTTTATTTGTAGAGTATTTGTTGGTTTTTGAAAGTGTATACGACGGTTTTGGTCTAACTCGATCCACTTCAATTATATCAGCTCCGAAAGACAAATTTTCACTTTTTTCATTTATTTTTGTTAATAGTGAAGAAATGGTTCATCTCACAACAAATATACATAGGACCAATCTTTTAGGAAATTTTATGCTCTACAAAATTGCTTATAGCATTTATATTGCTAAAGTCCACTGTTCATGAGTTGTTGAGGAAGGAGGGCGGATCTTTTGACGCGAGTCGAAATTAAATTAAAACGCAAGGTGGAAGCATTCCACCCCGTTACAATATTATTCCCCATATTTTGAATCTGAGATTATTTCTGTGGCTGCAATAGGAATGGACTTGTGATTGCAACAGAAATAGACCTGTGACTGCAACAGGAAAGTCCTGTAGTATTCATACCATAATTCCTGTTGCAGCAATAGGTCCATTCCTGTTGCCACCACAGGACTAGTCTTGTAGCTGCAACAGGACTGATCTTGTAGCTGTAACAGGAATATCCACAGGATCATGCCACAGGATCATGCTACAGGACCGTTCCTGTTGCAGCAACATTCCTATATTTTCCGTGTACGTATGCATGTAAATATCTATAACTTTTGAACGGATGAACCGATTTTGATCGTCAAGGTGTCATTTGACACGACTTGTCAATATATAAACGCTGAAAAAAAATTGAGCTTGGTCGGTAGGGCTTATTCAGAGATATTCTAAAAATAAGCTTTTTCAAAATTGTTTTTTATTGAATAACTTTTAAAGTGTTCTATAAATTAATTCCAAAATCAACTGGGATCTGAAGCTTCATAAGCCGCGTCGAATGCTACCCCAACCATCAAAATCGGTTCATTCGTTCGAGAGATATCGTTGGAGAAAAAAAGGTAAATAACGTTTTTTTTTTTTTTAAACAAAGGCATACAATAGTATATTCGGAAGTGTTGGGGCTGACCAGCAGGCTCAACTGACAGACTGATTTTTTGATAAGGTATGAGATTCTATAGTTTTTCGATTTGGCTCATTACCTTTCATTATAAAAATATGATTTTAAAACAAATAGTTTTAATCTTAATTTTAACTCCTCTGAATTAGATTGATTTCCCTTTTCATACCCAGTGGTGGCATTATTACTTATTCAAATCTCATTAGCGATGCTTCAAAGTATCAATTGATTGATTAAAACCATTTAAAATTCATGACTCATCACTATTATTCCGAATACAATCAAAATACGTTCAACTTCTCATAGATGCTATCGCAAATCCGATTTCGTTAACTGGATTATTTTTACACCCGAAAATTCAACATCAGTTAAGTAGATCTTAAGTTACTAAAAAAGTTTCATTTTATAAATTAAAAAAAATTAATAATTATTTATATACTGATTACTTACAGTTACGTATATTTATATATGGGGTAAATAAACTGAAATAACGATAGCATCACTAATTAACTAATGAGAAAGTTATCAGTAATCAATGCAGATTTACAAAATTATTTCCTAATTGTAATTAACTATCTTTTATAATTAATTGTAATAAAACAAATGCTGAAATTAATAGCTTTTGCATTTGTAAGTGCTCTTATGATCATGAAGACATAAATCTTAGCTATAAAAGTAGGGGGACTTGGAGAAAATTGAGACGCCACATTTTCTATAGCAGTCTTGGTCAATATAAAACATATCATTTTCGAGACGAAAAATCTGTAAAACGGTTGACCCTGTGGGTCAGCCCCATAACTTAGTGCTCATGAAGCTTGAAAATTGCGTGACTACATTTAATTAAATCGATAAGCCGTTTTGGATGCCGTAGCAAAGATCCCAATCCGTGGATCCGTTCCAAAATTATAAAATATTTATATACACACTTACATATGTGAGTACGCATGCACACATTTATATGCTCGGATTTCGTCTTGAAAATAGTCACAATGCCTTCTTAGGACCTCAAAACGTTGAGATCTGACCAAAATTCGGTTTTCAAAAATTGAACTGAAACTAATAACTTCCTCTTTCATTGAAAATTTCTAATTTTCTCGGTGAAAAGTTAAAAAAAAATCTTTTAATTCATGATTGGTCAGTTACCCTTTGCGGAAAAGTATAGAATAAGTAGATTAGCTTAGACAGTAAGGTCAATTTAACAATCGTGACCAATTTTATCTCTAAATCAGCTTTTTCCGATTCCCAATTTCTCAGATTACTTCTTTCGAATGAAGAATAACTCTCCATATGAGAAATAATAGAAGAAATCTCCAAAAAATTAGAGTTTTGAAAGTAATCAAAATTAACGGAATTTTCAAAAGTCGATCATCGTGTCTCGGTTTGTAAAATATCAAGCAATAAACAAATATTGATTGATAAAGACAGTTAAATGTATGACGCGACAGTTTTCAATATTTGTAAATAAGGACATTAATTTAATTGTTATTAATATTACTATTGATTATGGGAATAATTATAATGTGTATCCAATAGAACATGAAAACTGACAGCACAGAAGATGGAATAACGGAAATGGAATAAAATAGAGAGATGAGAGTCCTGGGGACATGAATTTCCGACTAAATAGTAATTGTTACTCGGCAGCGTGTGTATGCACAACGAATCAGTATGATTAATCGTGCACATGCGATGCGATTCGAGTAAAGTGCATGCTGCTAATGAGTACCCGGCATTGTCATACTGTCAAAGCGATTACAACCATTCTCCTCGATCCTCGTTGCCGTTATCAACGGACCCCAGGTGCATGTCACTAACTATTTTCAAATAATATACCTACTGTTGTCTTTTCTCTCGCTCTACTCTTTATACTCCCACCCCACCTACCCCCACTTCTCTTTTATAACTTTTTCTCTCGGCACTCTATCGCCCAGCTTATCTAATAATTATTGCAATCAGCACATCACTTTGTTTTTTTACTTATATTACATCGTTTGTTATTAAATGGAGTTTAGAATAATATTAAATGACCAATGCATTAAGTGATTAAAAAATATATGTTATTACATTTTTATATATGGGGGAAGGGCAGGCACAGCGGGACCACTAAGAAAAAAGCCTGGAAATGGGTTGACCCTCCGGGCTAGCCCCAAACTTCCCGCTGTTTTCGAGTTTAAAGAATGAATAAGCCAATTTCAGTGTTCGAGGTGGCAATCGGCGTGTTTTATTGAGTTATAACGCTGATTAGATTTTGGAAATGTTTGGTTTAGTCGTTACAAAGATATTCTTGAAGAACTGATTTTTAACATTTCTTTCTTTGACGATATCTCTCGAACGAATAAGCTGATTGGGATAAATTACACACACACACACACACACACACACACACACACACACACACACACACACACACACACACACACACACACACACACACACACACACACACACGCGCGCGCGCGCGGTCATTATTTTGAAAATTATCAGAATAGCTTCCGAGGACCTCAAAACGTCAAGATCTGTTAGAAATTTGATTTTCGAAAATCGAACCGATACTAATAACTTCTCGAATTTTGCAAGAATTTTCGATTTTCTTAGCGAGAAGTTCAAAATAGATTGTTGTGTATTTCAATACTGTAAATCTTTTTTTTTTTGAACTTGCATTAAAATAATTCAACCACATTTTCAATTCCTATAAAAATAAAAAAAAATTCCGTTTGGGCAAAACGAACCATTTCCACAAAAAAAGTAACAGAAATTTTTTTTGTTTTATCTATAAGCAACATTTCTATAATAAAATTGTTTATACCTAACAGAACTGAAAGAAAGAGATTCGCAATATCATGAGTAAATAAACGTGGCGAAAAAAAAAATTATTGAAGAAAATATCTTTTCTATACAAGAAAATAATCTTTTTTAAAATTTAATTCAGTGAAGAAGACATCGGATCTATTTTTTTTTGCCCAATGATATATTTAATCCTTTGAATCGTGGTCTCAGTGCCAAAATTGAAGTTATGGGACTCATGATAAATGTGCTTGATGTTCATGATTGCGGTATCGAATTTACTTGTGATTACTGTATTTTATGTTGATTTTGAATTTAAATCTTAACACAAATGGCAAATCAAAGCAATCTTAGAAAAATGATTTTTGTAAATCAAATTCGTGGGGTGGTGTGTTTTGTCCACCCTTTCTGTAATAACTATAATTAAAGAACCGATAACAACATAACCCAAAGAGACCCCCCAAAAGATAGGCGTTAAATAGTTATTACTATATTAGAATCCGGGAAGAGTAAGGCAAGAATGCCCCCTCCAAAAATTTGATCAAAAAATTTTTTTTTCTGTTTTTCTTTTGATTATCATAAATTCGATATATTTGTGCATTTTTAGCCCTCCACAAAATGCTTTGGGTAAAATAGACAAGCCGTATTTTTATCGTCAAATTATAAAAATTTTAATTTACTCATTTATTTTCCGGCTGATTCTTTATGCTTGGGATAAACACGGCCACTAAAAATATTTATTCAACGCATGCCTGATTATCGCGACTTATCATATCTGCAAAGCAAACCCTAAATGACCATTTACTGATCGGTGGTTGATAATTCGTCAAAAAGCAAATGGCGTCCCATGTTCCTCAACAGCGTGTGTTTATAGGGTCATAAACATCCGAATTTGAATCCATAAACACGTTCCTCAAAAATCATTATCGACCGTTCTCAAAAAACAAACTCTACTATTATCACTAAAGCAAATAATCTCGACACTAAATATATTCAGAATGAGTAGTACAATCAATCTAACAACTTTGGTGTCAGTGTCTACGCATAAATACGTTCGTTATTTTTTATTAAATAAAATAAATGAAAGATATGAGTGGTGAGAGAAGTCAAGAACTCGTATCATCTAGAACCCCACCTGATTTAGGGTTAACTTTGCTGATATGATAATTCGCAAAAATCAGACAATTTTTGAATAAAGTATAGTGCATAGCACGTGGGTTAAGTCTTTATCCATCAAACACAATGTTCTTAGCGCTCGTCTCCGGTGCACACTAAGCACTCGCTGGCGCTCGTGCGTGTGCACCTACGACTCGTGTTAAAAACATTGTGCTTCCCGTAGAAAGACTCATCTAACCCACTCGCTATGCAATGTACTATTAAAAATAATAATTTGTTTTTTAATTGATAAATTTGTCATTTCGATTAATTTTTACAGTATTCTCTCAAAAAGTGAATTAACGAAATTAACTAACAATTAGTTAATATTCACTAATTCAGTTTAAGAAAGTTCACAAATATACTGATCGGAATAATATTCATCTGCGCCTGCACAGGAATCATAAGACTATTTCTTCAAATTTTTTCATTGAAGCCATAATCCCTTAGCTTCCGAATAAAATCCATTTCAATAACGACAATCATCAGTTTTAACTTTTGAACAAATTTATTTCTTCAATTTTTTTAGTACTTTAAACTTTACTTTATTTTTGTTAAATACAGCTGTTTCTTTTTTATTTTGGCGGTAATCTTAAATTCGAATTTAATTGTATTGTAATAGTTGTGAAAAAATCATTACATTTAATTTTTTTTTTTAGTATGAGTGGGGAAACGATTTATTACTCCTTAAATTTTTTTTTTTTTTGAGTGAAATAGAAGCACATATAGTTGTCAAAAGGAAGAAATACATTCTTAACGTTGAAAACAATTTTACAAAACCAAGAAAAGGGAAAATTTTATTTTTATCATTTGTTGGAGGTGGGCCGTTATGCCCCAGAAAAATATCCGTGAATTTATTCGAAATGGGGCAAAAGAAAACTGATTTAATGGTAGAAAGCCACAAAAAGTAATAATCGGCTTAGGACGTCTTCTTGTCTTATCCTCTTCTATGTTTATTTCACTGAAAATAGATTCTGCATTGTAAATTTCAAAAATTAATAAATAATTTTTTTTTTTTTCTTTTTAACAGTTGAGCCATATTTCCCCTGAATTATACAATTTTCAATTATAAATTTTGAATTGCTACGGGATTCATATTTATAACTACTGTAATGCTACAATTATAAACTTTATAATTTTTTTTTGTTTATTATTGACAATTAAAAAATATAAAAATTAAAACTCAATTTTGATTACTTCTACTCATTGAGTTTTCAAATTGATTGACTAGTAAAATTTATTTCAATATAAAAAAAATAGTTGATTTCTATTCGAATAAATTGAAAAAAAAAGTTAGCCATAAAAAATTAAATAAATGCTCAAAAATTTTAATAATTATTTACCAAATTTACCATGTATGTCCATATACAAACGCGTGTATAAAATGTAGACAGCAGGATTAGTTTAACGAACGTAACAGGATTAGTCTCGCGGGGGCAATAACGAGCAAAAGCGACTGAACTACAAGTTTATAGTTTATTTCACACTTACTCAAAATCGAAAAGTAACCCTAAGTAATTATTAAATGTATACACAAACATAAACACAAACATAAACTTAATGAAAACTAAAATTTGTAAGTTAAAATTAGCAGAGAAAAATAAATTTGCTTAACAATAGTCTATTGAAAAGCGGCAGAGGCAGCCGTTCGGCACGCGTGTAGCTCGGGCGATCATCGAAGTTAAGTAGCATCGAGCATGGTCGCTACTTGGCTGGGTGACCGTTTAGCCACGCGTCGGGTTCGAACGAAGGTTTCTGATTGCTAGGCGCGGGATGAAGATCCAGTGATCGGTAAAATGGGAATTTTATCGATCACTGGAGCTTCACCCAAACCAAACTGTGCTGGCTAGGTTTTCTCTGTGGTTTCCCTAGCCACTGCACCTCCATTGCACAAGGGAGGTTGCAGGGTATCACCGTAATGATGCAGTACAGTATAAGCAGAAGTCGGGCCACAGCCGCACAACGGAAGGCAGAGGAGAAGTAAAGCAGTTTGCGATATAAAGGCAAAAAGTGTACAAGGTCGTAATTGCGACTATACACTAGAAATCAATTAAAATAAAATAAACAATAGTCTATTGATGTTGCTTTTGTGAATATATTTAAACCACTGGTTTTACACATTATCTCTTTTGATACTTCAGAGAATATACGTTTAACTTCTCAGACTTTACAATACAACAGAAAATTTAAATGTAAATTTCAATAGCCGACACAGTTATACACCTTGAAAAAAAAAAAAAAAATATATATATATATATATATATGTGTATTATAAGGTTAACGTCAATAAAATAGAATGGAAATAAGATCAATAAAAACTACCGTACAATAAATTGTCATAATGTGACATGTAACATAAATCAGCTATTTTATGACCACAAAATAAATTAATAAATAAAAAAATTTGGAAAATCCAAAAGTGCACGACTCATAATGCTCATTTATTATGAAATAATAAAATAATAATAAAAAAATGGCGGGAAGCACGAATAAATTTACAATATATACAATTTTCTGTCATTAAAATTTGCTGTTGTTTTTTTTTTTTTTTCAATTATATTAGAAATTTTTTATAATTATAAAAGAATTTTCTCAAAATATCTCGATTAATAACAAAAAAAAAAATATATGTAAATAAAAACAAATAAAAAAAAAAGAATTGAATTGAATTGAAAAAATTCAGGCTTACCAATTAGCAATAACACAAAAAAAAACAGCTGTACTAGGACGGTAATGTGCAAGCGCCTCTGGTGGAATAAATGTACGTATAATGTATAGATATATCACCATCCATGTTAATTTTACATAGATATATATATGTATAGTTATACAGCCTTTTTATTCTTTTATTAATTGTAATTAAACGACACTGAGTTACCGAGCCATTTTCAATATGGGATCTACAAATTTTTCAAAGAATTTTTTTAAAAAAAGTTTGATTCAATTACTGCATTTTTTCGCAAGTTATCGTGTATACGGGTTTCGGACTTGACGGACAGGAAATTTTTTCAAACTATTTTGATGTTTTTTTCGATTTTTATTGAACTAAATAAATTTTTGAAAAGTATGGAATTAATCTCCATTAAATTATCTTCAAAATGGTGTGCAACATATCTTAATTCCGTGAACTAACAAGGGTATAATAATTGAAATAGTTGCTGAAGTGAGGCGAAAAAAATTTTTCGATCGTAAAGCACTCTCTGATGCTTCGCATCATGAGTCGTGCAAAAGTGTCAATTTTTATGCAAACGAATCATAAATTTTTGTATAATACATACTCAAAATAAACGCCGTTAATTGCTTAACATCGGCCTTATATAAACTTTTTCATTTTAGGCATTGATCATTTCTGATTAGTCGAATGCAGAGTTTTAATTTCTCTGATGCACTGATAGATCTTTTCTTGCTCGAAATTTGACAAAAATAGGCCTGATATATCTGTACTCCATAATCCAAGTTATCTAAATTTTAAAGGTCAGTTACCGGTGAATTCACCTTTACTTAAACCTATAGATCACTAGCTAAAAAAATTATCTAGATTGCACATGCACTTTAAATGAAACGATAAGCGACTAGTGTAGATCATTATCATGCGTTACTCTAAGTTTATAACTGTATTTTTAAACGATAACATAAATATGTATTAGACTTTTTGTTAGGTTAGTATGTATGTTTGCTCATTAATAATACAATAAATGATAAATTTTATAATTTTAATTTCGATTCAATGAAGAAATATTTAATTGTCGTTTTTTTTTATAATTAAATAAATAAAAGTTGATTTTTATGAAGAGAAATTATTAGGATAATCGCAATTGAATGATGCCGACTTTAGGAATTTAACGGCGTTTTAATTTTGAGGACTTATTATATTTTTTTTTTCATTATATTATTTATAATATATTTAAGGGTTAAGCTCAATGACTAATTCACTCAAAACTTTTACAATTTTTATAGCAATTACTTATCCAGAGTATTAAACGTAAAAAAAAAATTCTTATAAACTGTATACACATATTTTATTCTCTATAAGTCTTAATTCTCATGATTCCGTATTACCAGTTTTGTTGCTCCATGGATATATTATATAAAATATCGTGAATAACTAATGACATCTAGTATAATACTCGGTGACGCTCGTTGTCTAAGATACTTTTATGAAATAAATCCGTTTTCATGAAGTAATTAAGAATTACTGTTAATTCATTGGTTTACATAAATTTTTACGCCAGTTTAAAAAGATGATCCACAAGTTAAAAAAAAATGTATTCAATATTTATACGAATTAATTTCAATCATCATTTAATTATGAATTATAATTATTATACTATAGTATTATATATTAATGCCTTTAATGATTGAACAATGTAATAATGATTTATTGTCACTATAATATTCTCAATTATTATAATCTGATTCTCTGTACGTATTCCAACTGCAGTTCATGAACGGAAATAGAAAATATGTTCTATCACGTGCATTAGAGCTATTGGCTCTCCCTTTTATTTTTTAATACAACTTTACGATTCAGTAATTTAAATACTTTTATACATTAATACTTATTTCCAAACACAATGCCATAACTAATTCTATCATGCCGAGTTAAAAAATTGTCATATCACCAGTATACTATTTCTATAAATGTTGCCTACATCTGTGCTAGCAATCTTCACAGTTAGAAGTATCGTATATTTGCTTTACAAAATCATTTAGTTAAACTTTTTGAGTTGATTTTCAAAACAGCCCGTACGGAAAAAAAAACTAATCAGCACTAATGGCAGCATTAATGGTTTAATGCCATTAGTTCGTTTAGTGTCATTAATTTGAATTTCACAGTAAAGTAGTATCGACTATTAGGATTACTAATGAACACTATTGAAACCTGGTCAGCACATACCACTTTCAGTAATATTGTAAGATTCACTAATCAGATTATTGTGAATAATAAGATTAGTAATTTATATTGTAAATTAAGTTTATTTAGATTAAATATACTACATTAATGATCACGATTTATGATACACAATATGTGTGATGATACCTAGCGAGAGGATGAACAGGTATACACATGAGTATATAGACCGGAAAGAATGACGACGTCATTATATAACTTCAGCGCTCGAACTTATACGCGCTAGTTATAGCTCAGAAGATACATGTTCTACGTTGATATTGCTGCTTCTTCAACACCTCCTTTCAATGTCAATGTTTACTGGATTTTATCAGTCTCAGGCTCTCGTAATGCCGCGAATGTTTGGTGAGTCCCTGCGGCTTCGTGAAAATATCAGCTATCATTTCGTCGCTCAGTACGTTGTGAGTCGGATTCTCCGCCAATAAAATAGCACTCTGGCTATCACAGAAAATGACACCACTCGATGCTTCAAGCGCTCCCAATTTCTCGAAGAACCTATTCAAGAATATGGAATCTTTCGCCGCTTCAGTCAACACCATATACTCGGCTTCAGCCGTGGATACTGCAACCATTCTTTGTTTTCGGGCTTACCAGCTAATCGCTGCTCCACCTAATAGAAAGGTGTATCCTGTCGTTGAATTGAACTAATACGTTTACAGTATGTGCGATGTCCGGTCTAGTGCCGAACACCAGGTACATGAACGACCCAACTGGCGTCGGTAAGGGTACTTCTTCGAGATCTTTCCGGGGCTTGTGTTTTCCTCTAGGTTCGCTCCTGGACTTGCTGGCGTGTCAGTAGTATTACAGCTGTCCATATGGAATTTGTGCAATACCTCGTGTGCATATTCCCCCTGACACAGCTTTATGCCATCTTGTTGGTCAATCTCGATGCCTAGGCGTACTTAGCTTCACCAAGATCCTTTATTTTTAACTCCTTGTTTAATTTATCTTTCACATCGTTCAACAAATTGTCGTTGTTAGTTATTGCTAACATCTCGTCGACGTAGACTGCGATTATTACCACGCTTCCTTGATGGTTTAGTATGAAGACACTTGGATTTGACGCTAGTCACCAAAAACCTGGTTTTCTTCAATATCCCTCGCAGATGGTCAAACCATCTCTTGCCTGATTGTTTTAGCTCATATATCGCTTTTCTCAGCCTGCAGGCCTGGTTCTCCTGCCTCAGAGCTTCTTGTATCTTCAACGATACCTTTTGTACTTTTGAACCACGCCTTTCACTGCCTACAATTTCATATACGGCTTCAGCTAAGAATTCAGATAGTTCCACATATAATTTCTCTTCTACATCGCTGTTCACGTACGCCGTCTTCACGTCCTATTGCTGTAATTTTGCCTTCAGTTCAGTGGCGATCACCATCAGCAACCTGACGGATTCTAGTCTAGATACGGGTGCAAACGTATCGTGATAACCGAATCCTGGCCACTGTGTGAAGCCTCTTGCAATTATACGTGCTTCCCTACATTCGATGGTGCCATACGGTTTCAATTTGTTCTTCAGCATGGTCCTCGTTTCAATTACGTTTTTGTCTGCTGGTTTCGGCACGACTTCTCAGATCCCGTGCTCGAGGTGTGATTTTATCTCCTCAATAATTGTTCTCATCCACTGGTCAGCATCTGCTCCAGTTAAAGCGTCTCTTACTTGCACATCAGCATTGCATGCTATCTGCTCGACAATATTCATAAACTCGTCGTCGCTCTCCTCCGGGCTGTCTGAGCTCCTTGGCCCTCTGGATCTCTTCTCGACTTGAATAAATGACTTATCCAGTGGTCTTTTTTGACCGCGACTAATGTCATCATTGAATTCATCGTCTTCAATAACCTCGTCTCTTAATGCATCTACGCTGGATGCGCTCTCGGTCCTAAATACTTTCCTCCCATCAATACATCTAGCTACTGCTTCTGCCCAATACGATTGTGGTAATCCTGCTTCAATCAGCATACACCTTGTCGTGCCTAGTAGCGTCCTGTTCTTCATCTCGGCTACTCTGTTTGGCTTGGACGTATACGGTGCTGACAACCTCCTTTGGATAGTAGTCATCGAACTCTTTGTTATAGTATTCACGACCATTATCCGACTGCGAGAATTAAATTTTTCTGCCGGTAAAATTTTCGATCTTATTTTTAGATTCTTTGAATTTGTCGAATACCTCACCTTCAGTTGTTAAGAAGTAGATCTTAGACCACGTACTGTGGTCATTGGCGAGCATCACCATTTACCTTGCCCCTCCATTTGAATTGACCCTCATGGCTTTGCAAACGTCATAATGTATTATCTCTAGCGGTGTCTTACTCCTGTCAGCTCCCGAGCTGTTCTCTATCTTCTATTCGGCTTGAATAATTAGAATGTCTCACAGCTCGGAAAGTAGGAAATCTATCAGGGAATGAAGAAGCGGATGATAGCTTGTTAGGAACCCGAAAGGTAACAAGTAGAAGAAGCCTTTACATAGAGTATAGGGAGAAGTTGCGCCCCACCACTTATTCATAAGCAACCATGCTGGCCAGCGCTGGGAGACTGGTACCACGGGGGGCCTTTCCAAGCCCACTTCGACCATAATCTCTTTTTTTCCTAAGATGGTAGTAGTATTTAGCCCACGAGGGCGCACCCATGGTGACTGTGGTTAGATACCATGTGCAATGAAGATTTTTTATTATACCTCTGGTTACAGCCCATCTTAGTCGTCACGTGATTATAATTTTTGGCTAAGAGCGTGATACCAACACTAAATTGGTTCTCAAACTAGGCATATACAACGTGACATGAAACCTAGCTGTCTCAAGCTTTGCACCTCTAATGGCTACTTTAGCCACACCCTTAATTTTGGCTGTCATTGACAGTCCGTTGCTAGCTTCAAAACTGAATCACACGCTATTGTCTAGGAGATTCTCATCGCCACATACATGCGTTGTACACCCACTGTCTAAGCACCACTTCAACTTTAGCTATCCTTGTATTTTGTT
Source organism: Microplitis manilae (assembly GCA_030273425.1). Lineage (NCBI taxonomy): Eukaryota > Metazoa > Arthropoda > Insecta > Hymenoptera > Braconidae > Microplitis > Microplitis manilae. Next base: position 20,807,364 of record CP092722.1, on the reverse strand, counting down.
AGCCTCTTCTCTGGTCTGCGCTTGTACGTAAAAATCCTCCGTAGTGTTTGCAGATGCTCGTGATGACCTATTGCCACCATTTTCCGGACAATTCTTTGCGAAATGACCAAACTTACCGCACCTAAAACATTTTCCGTGGCTTTTATACTTACTACTACTACCTGCACGTTGCGTGTTTATGTATGACTTTGAATTTGTTACAAATGCCTTGTTATCAACTTCTTGCGCATCATTTGTTCTGGACAAAGTTTCATTCAATATTTTTATCTTAAGATCTTCTGACTTCGACAGCGTGTCCTGGCTTTAAATGGGGCACCGGAAGTTCTCAAAATTTGGCGGTAGTCCGTTCAACATCATCTTCGTTAAAAATTTTTCATTTTATATAGTTTTTTATATAATTTTATATAGTGGTAACCTAAAACATTCAAACCTTCTCAATAAGACAATTGATAAATAAATTGAGAAAAATATAGATAGCCCGAACTGGGAATCGAACCCAGACGATGTCGGTATCGTGCCGAGTGCTCTACCAGTTGAGCTATCCGGCACAATACTATATTCCGTTCAATTTGACCTATAATTTATTGAGCCACGTCGCTGATCTCGATGCCCATGGCCGCCAACTTGTCCTCTACGGCGAAGAAATCACCCAGATATTGGTGTATATCCTCTCCCTCCGACAACGTTGGCATGAACAACGACTTCAGAGGGTCACCTTCCTCGCTAGACCTTTCGATGGATATATCGACTCTAGTTTTACCCACAGTTCATTTGCCGTTTTACAATTCTGGATGGTTTTTAGTTCCGACGGCACTATTGCTAATATAATACTTGCTCAGGCCGACTGGTCTTCTTCAATCCATTTTGTGATTGCGTTTTCGTTCCCACTTTTTTTTTTTTTTTTTTTTTGGGAAGAGGGTGAGGGAAAAATGCTATTACGCACCGTAGAACACCGTTACAACCTCTCTTCTCATTCTATCTCTTCGCGCTTCTTTTCCTTCAGAACCTCTCTTACATACATTGTCGTCGTCTTGAAATTGTCTGCCGTCGCCAACATCCAAGGTATCACCAAGTCAGCGGCATTTGGCACTTCTTTCTCCTCCTGAAAGTGTAGCCGTATTTCAGACCAACGCTGACAGGAAAAGAAAGTGTGCTCGGCAGAGTCGACAACTTGCGGACAATATTGGCAATAAGGATCGGTTCGGATCCCCATGCGATACAGATACTCATTAAACTGGCCATGACCGGACAGAAATTGAGAAAGATAGTAATCTACCTCTCCTTCTTTCCGTGAAATCCAGTCACGGACTCGTTTAATGAGTCTAAATGTCCAACGTCCCGTTTCCGCAGATTCCCATCTCTCTTGCCAGAGTCTCAGGGTCTCCTCACGTTCTCGAGCCTTTACACTCTCCAACGGTTCTTCCCCAGCCCTACGGGCATCCCAGATGCGCTTCCTCTTGAACCCCAAAAGGTCGATCGGAATCACACCCGCGATGACCAGCACGGCTGCTTCCGAAACCGTATGGTAAGCGCAAGCTACCCTTAGCGCACCTCTTCGTTGAACGGATGCCAGTTGTCGACGATAACTTTCTACTTTGAGTGACTCACACCAGATTTCTGCTCCATACAGCATTATCGAATGCGAGACGCCGTGACCAGTCGCTTCTTCACCGCCTTGTACTCTTCGTTCTTCTGCTGCCCAGTATCACGCTTTCGCGACCTGAGTGCTTGCCTCCGAAGACGCAAACACTCAGCCCTAAGCAGCGCAATCTCATCAGTCCACCAGTTAAGCTGGTTTCCTGCGTGAGCTTGCGGAACGTCGAGGCATAGCAGCGTCGCAGCCTGAGACGATTGTCTTCATCGTACGGTCAACGATCATCTCCACATCTTCGCGCGTCTCAGCAGTTATAGGATGAAGGTCCACGACACTTTTTGAGATTGCCTTTTGTAAAGCATCCTCATCCAGCCTCGAAACCGTCCAACCTACCTAGGGTTTCCCCGTTGATTATGTACCGTATACGAGATGTATTGGTGATCGCTGGCCGTAAACTCCTCAAGAACGGCCCAGTCCGAAATCACAGCAGCTATCCGTTGAGAAGCAAACGTAAGATCTACAATAGACCCACGAGTACCAATTCTCCGGAAAGTTGCCGTGTTCCCCTTATTCATAATGACAAGGTCGAAACTTGCCATCATGTCCAAGAGCTCAGACCCACGCGTGTCGGCCCATTCCATTCCCCAATCGGTAAATTTCGCATTGAAATCACCACCTATCACAACTTCTCCCTCAAGATTGCGAATGACTCGTTCGAGTTCATTCACTCTCCTTCAAAAGGCCGCAATAGGTTCATTGGGTGTGAAATAGCACGACACGAAGGTAATCGCTGGCGTTACTACCCATACAATACCATCCCTGGATCCACTATCTTTTACGGAAACAGACCCGAGGTCCGGAATTCAAATAGCCGCTGTGCCCGAAGGGTAAAAGAACCAATTTGGTCCAGACACTGAATGGTATTGTTCTGAAACCAGAACAATATCCATTCTGCAGTCTTGTCTCCATGCTAGGAGTAGATCCAGCGATGTTCTGCCTCGGTGTAGATTCGCCTGCAGTACCTTAGCCATTTTTGTGGGAAGTGCACCGCCGCGAACCGATCACGTGATCCACGGATCGCCCGTCCCCTACTGCCGCACAGAGGTGGCAGCGTGGTGGATTGGGGCAGGTCTTGACCTGGTGGCCCTCCTGGCCGCAACGCCAGCAAAGACTCGACCGATCTACTTCCGCTTTACATGAACTGGTCGAATGACCAAGATCATGGCAGCGAAAACATCGATCAAGCCGTTCCCAGCGGCGGATACGGCAGACCAACCAGCCCACTTTAACCTTTCCCAAGGTCTGTAAGGCAGCGGCGACAGCGCATCTTGCCTCAATGAAGGCACGTACGGCTCCCCATTTACTGGGCTTAGTGATATTCACCTTGAGCTCGTCTGCACCCACATTGCTGCTCCGACGCAAAGCCTCCACGACCTCTTCAACCGTCGTCGCCGCGTCTAGCCCGTCAATCACCACTGTAGTGGTTGGGACGAGATGGCGCACTGTGACAACTCCTCCAGCTGCCTCGGTGATCCTCTTATCGAGAGCAGAGCGATCTTTAACAGATCCCTCGAACTCGATGAGAAGACCGCCTTTCCTGGCTGTCCTTATCGATCTAACACTAGTAGTAAGATCCTCTGGTGAAAGTTTCGAACGCAAAGCTTTCAAAACCTCTCCAGACGATCCTGACTCAACTGGTGTGATCAAAACGGCCTCCGCCCGTTGTTGCCTCTTCCGTTGCTTGGCCTCCCTGGATGCTGTGGTCCGCGTCGTTGGCTCTGGTCCTGTTGGTCCTGGTCCCGCCGGTCCACTGCCCACTGTAGTTGCAGCTACCTCTGCTTTCCTCCGTTTCTTTTTCTTTTTCCTCTTTTCCACGATGATGAAAGGAGTATCATCGGATTTTTGAGATCCAATCTCCTTTTCCTTCTTCTTTTTCTTTTCCCTTGCTCCTTCTTCCAGCGATGACAAGGGACGCTTACCTGTCGAGGCCTCGGTGCCCCGGGCAGTCTTCCCTCGTTCCGTTACCTCTAGATACGAAAAGACAGCACTTTCTTCAGGCCCTTTTGGTGGACTGAAACGGACCTCCTTGCTCTTAAGGGTTTTTTTCTTTATGGGAGTGCTCACTTGAGCTGCCTTTTTCCTCATTTCTTCGGAAATTTTCAACTCCTTCGTGAACCGCTCCTTCTCCTCAATTTCCGCCTGTGCCAACTGTCTTTGGGCATCCTTCCAAATCTTTCGATGAGTCAGGAGCTTTATAAGGACAAAAGAAGCGTCCTTAACGCCCGTGGTCACTTCGTTAGCTACGGTCCTCTTTTTGACGATTGTCCGCAAAGTTTCCTTTAGGATTTCCATCAATTCCTGAAGGCCGGAGTCTTCCATGGAAATCGCCACGTCTCTCTTTACCAGCTTTTCCGCCATTATAATGGCAGGAGTTGGAACCTGGCTGCCACTTGAAGCATCGACGTTAGCAAAACCCTTTGCCAAGTGGTCAACAAAGGGCGTCAAGCAGTCGCTGGATGTCGACCGCGCAGGTGCTGCTAACCCACCTGCGGTATCCCTCCCCTGCTCCGTAAAAAAATTTTTCTTACTCTGCTGTTCCATCATAAAAAGGAATCTGACACCTTAACATCACGCTCGTCACTGTTTTTAAGGAGTGTAGCTTCTCCTGAGTGGTCCGCGGTGAGTCTTTTTCAGGTCACATCCCAGTTGTTACACCGGTAGCAACCGTCTATCGAACTCACTAACCCAAACTTTCCTCCACGCGAAAAATCATCCAAGATGATATCGTCGAGGAGTAGTCGTAAGGGCCATTCCCCTATCCGCCACCCGGGGACGCGCTCGGTTGGTCTCAAGCCCTGACGATGACATGAGATGGTAGACTTCTTCATCTTCCCGGAGTAATGATGTTGCCATCATTATCCCTGAAAGATTGAAGGGAGTCACCCTCATCATCACCGACAACTTCCGAGGTTTTCGTTCCCACTGGTGTCTGCTGATTTTGCAGTACTTCCAATCACGTATTGCCATAATTTCTTTTGAATAAATAGGGCTTCTACTTGTATTGTCCACGAGTCATAATTATCCTTCGAAAACGCCTGTATATTGCCATGTTCTTACCACGTCACACAACGCACAAATAAAGTGGTATTGTAACCAACGGCATGACACATATTTAGCATTACACAAAAACTAATCTCACAACTCTCTTGGCGTATCTGAGCCCATAATCTATTGTAAATAGTGAGATTAGTAATTTAGATTATAAAGTAAGTTTATTTAGATCAAAATATACAACAGTAATGATCGCGATATATAATACAAAATATATGTGACGATAGTTAGCGAGAGAATGAACAGGTATACATATGGGTATATAGACCGGAAAGAATGGCAACGTCATTATAGAATTTCGGTGCTAGAACGTTTGCGCGCTAACTACAGCTCAGACGATGCATGTTCTATGTCGATATTGCTACATCCCCAACACAGACTACTAATGATTACTAATAAAACGCTATTTAACTCTAATCACTTCCAATAGTCCTGCCAGACTTACTATTTGGACTACTGATGATCACAAATACAACAGTCATCACTTACAACAATGTTCCAAAATTTATTAGCCAGAGTACTAATGAACATCAATAGAAAACTATCCAACACTAATCCCATCCAATAGTGTTGCAAGATTCACTAGTCAGAGTACTAATGGTTATAAATGGTTTCTAATGAAACACTTATCAACAGTAATGAATTTTCAATAGTGTTCATAAGTGTTCATTAGTTTTTTTCCGTAAGGGAGAAATCTGTTAATTCATCACATGCTGTTTGTGTTATTTTACTTTAACAAATTCTTTATGTTAAATAATCAGAAAGTCCAAGATGAAACACATTCATTACGTCACTTGAAAAATAACGAAAAATTTTAGAATTGAGCTATAAACACTATCGGATCACTCGCGCGTATTTTCATTATTACAACCAAGCAAAGCATTTTGTAGCAGGATTATCGGATAACGAACTTGGATAATAATTGCGCTATAAAAAAAGCAGTTAAAATGAACTTATTTGAACACCGGTGTAGCAGCGTTACTTACTGGTGATATACAACCAGTGTTAAAACGGTGTACATGTGAAGTAAAATCAATTTCGATCGAAGTATGAGGGAGTAAGTAGAAGTGTTTTAAAATTACGAAATCGTCGTTAATTGAGATAAAAAAAAAATTTTATTACTTATAAAATAATAAATGTCACTTTTATTGAACTGAACAACTCGCATAAATTTTTTATTACTTATCAAATTTAATATTTCGAAACAATATTATATATGTTTTTTATTATGTATCTGATTTTTTCCATAAGGCAATAACCGAATGAAAGGTGGCAAATTAATCGTTGATAAAAATCGGTGTCCCATATTTTATATGATAATAATAACACGTCATTGCAAACAAACATACTTTGGATTTTTTTATAAATTGGTAAATCTGTCGTATCGTTCATTTTTGAAACAATAAAGAATTTTTTTTCAAATTTAAAATGCAATCAAACTTCTAATGCTTCAAAAATAAAACTAGTTTTTAACTTCCCGCTGAGAAAATTGAACATTTGAAAAAAAAAAAAAAAAACGGAAGCTTGTTGGTTTCGGTTCGATTTTCGAAACTCGAATTTCGGACAGATCGATCTGAGATCGCAACGTTTTGAGGTTCTAAGAATCTGTTCTGATGATTTTCAAGATGATGTCCGAGTGTATGCATGTGTGTACGTACACTGATAGAGAAACTATCTTGGTTCAAGAAAAATTTTTTCTTCATAATGTGATTTCATAATTTTTAATTGTAATTCAAGAAATAAGTTCTTAAATCAAAAAATTACAATTCTTAGATGGAGAAAAAAATTCTGCGTTGGAGAATTTTATTCTTCAATGAAGCACTTTTTGTTTTGAAACAAAATACTGATATATTTCGCTTGAGAATTTCTTGCTCTTGGATTAAGATAGGCAAAATGTCGGTTTGAGAGACATTACCGACTTGTTTTGAGAATGGCGTGATTTTTAAACCAAGATATTGATTTACTCGGCTTAAAAAAAAAAATTTTAACTTCCCGCTAAGAAAACCGAAGGTTTTCGAAAAATTCGGGGTTATTCGGTTATTGTTTTCACTCCGACTTACGAAAATTGAAATTTTATCAAATGTCGACGTTTTGAGGTACTAGGAAGCTATTCTGACAATTTTCAGAATGCTTTCCGCGCGCGCGCGCGTGTGTATGTGTGTGTGTGCGTGGGGGTGCGTGAGTGCTTGAGTGCGTGTGTGGAATGTGTAAACTTCATATGTTTTTAAAGAATTAACCAATTTAGATCGTTCTTGCAGCAATCGAAAGAGTTTATTATCCCTCAACTTCCTGGAAATTTCAGATTATTTGATCAAATAGACTGTGAGAAAATTAAAAATTATGAAAAAAAAAATTTATTTTTTAGATTTTTTTTAATTTCTCAGAAACGACCGAAAATCGATTTCAAAATCTAATCAGCTCTAGAACTTCAAAATATGCGTCAATTGCCGCCTCAGATATCTCAATCAGTTGATTCATTTCAAAGAAATCGTTGGAGAAAGAAATGGTGAAAAACGGTTTTTTCTAAACATCTTAAAAACGACTAAGTTAATCAATTTCAAATTTTAATCAGTTCTAGATCTCAAGAAAACTTGTCGATCGTGAACTTAAACGTCAAAATCGGCTAATAAGTTCAAAAGATATCGGCATTGAAGTGTTACAAAAAAAAAAAATTCTATTTTTTGTGGATAAATCATAATTTATTGTACTGAAATGCCTCCGAAATCATACCAAATCTTGGTCTTTATGGTCTCTTTCGATCTCTGCATAATTTCATTTACTTCGTTTAAATCATATATTATCATCAAAAATATTTTTAAAACTCAGTTTTTAATATTTCTCTCGGATACTTTATATATTATTGCTCTGATCTGAGTCAAAACTCATTGAAATCTTTATTTTGATTACCGACATTGATTTCTGCCTCACTACATTTATTTTATTGAACATAGTCTAGAATAAAAATTTAAAAACCACTCTTTCATTATTGATTTCTGATTCTTAAATTTTCTAACTATAACATAAAACGAAACTTGAAAAGCTCATAAAAAACAATCCCACGAAGAAGCATTTTCGAGTTCGAAGAGCTCAAGGTCAAGGCATGAGCGTTATCTATCGAAGATATGAAATCTTCAAAGCCAAGAAAATCTAAATCAAGACAAGAATTTTTTGAAGCAAGATAATTGGCTCTCTTGAGAAATAAATTCTTGGATCAAGAAAATATTTGTTCAATACAATATAAATTTTCTATCAGTGATACGTAGGGGAGAGGTGCTGCAGTTGTAACAAGGGGCAGTTGTAACACTCAATGAAAAACTATTAAAAAAACTAAAAATTATTATTATTTTTTTTTTAACTTGTTCAAAACAGTAAATTATTGATTAGATCAAAGTTTCAGTTATTAATCTTGTACCGATATTAAAATATTGAGAATTTTTGAAAATACGCTTGAAAACTTTTTTTTGTACGCTTTACAATTTTTTTAATAACAAATTTGTTTTCTAATGTTATGATGTGAGACTTGTATTCATACTTTAAGGGACATATGAAAAGTATTGTATGATCGAGTTTTATATCAATTTACTGATTTTTGTTATTGTAATTAGATTTTTATTAACAATTCTGCGTGAGGGTCAGTTGTAACACTTGAACGAGTAGCAATTGTAACACTCAGAGTCGTGTATGGGATCTGCGCAAACTGGATGCGCCACAAATTTACTCTGGGATAGTGTAGTTTTAATATTTATAAATGTTTAATAATTTATATTAAAGATACAAATATATGTGCTACCTTGAGTTTAAATACTTGACTTTAAGAGTTACTTAAGTATAATAGTATGTATTAAGACTGAATAATAAAAGTAATTTTTGGTAAAAAATATCTATTTCGTTCCGTGATACAACTGCCCCTGCACTGTGTTACAACTGCAGCCCACGCGCGCCGCCATCTTGGCCCCTGACTTTAGTTAAATAAATTGATTTTTTAATAAGTTAACATTGACTTTTTACTAATTAACCAAGTTAGTCGCATGAAAGATACTATCAGCTAACTTTCTGACAGTTTTTAAGTTTACTATCTTAAAAAAAACAAATGGAATCGAAAAAATAAAATTTTTTGTTACAACTGCAGCACCTCTCCCCTATGTACGCCTGTATGTAAATACCCTTTAACTTTTGAATGAATTGACCGACTTGGCTTTTTGAGGTGCCGTTTGAAGCGGCTCATTAATTACAACAATTTCTGAGAAATTGAGCATATTTGGTACGGTAAGTTCAGAGAGAGTTCAAAAATAAAATTTTTTCAAAAATGCTTTTTTTGGATAACTTCTAACTTACTCCATGGGTTGATTCCAAAATCCTGTCAGCTCTAAAAATCTATAAGCCGCGTCGAATGTCACCTCAACCATCAAAATTAAATCAGAGAAAATCATTAACTCTTATAGATACATTCGAGTTGAAGCTTTAACTTCTCACAAGTTTTCTATATTAAAAAAATCAATCAATGATAAATTTTCATTTTTAATCTGTTGTCAATATTCAAGATGGCGAACAAATTTTTTTTCATCAACTCTTATCATTGATACAATTATAATTTTTTTTTAATTATTTCCAATTTTTTTTTTTTTTTCTAATAGTGCCGATGGCACATGAACGGTCTTAATTAAATGCAATTTAGTATGGTTGTGTGTCTTCAGCTGGTTTTATTTAATCTCTTAGGTCTTTTTAACTCTTTTACTTTATTTACGTCTCTTCTGGGTCTTAAATATACTTGATTTATCCAGTTTTGCAGTATCCCGTTTACTTCCATTCGTATTCTATACTTTCTTCTTTATATTTAGCCCGCACTGACTGTACATATATGTCTTGGCTATAGCATTATACACTCAATCCTAAGTGTATATGTCTTAGAGATCTTGGATGGAATGTCCTTCAACTCGGTGGGTAGAAGAAGGGTCGATCATGTCCCTTTAAAGTTTAAATGTCCTATCCAATAAGAACAGTCAGCAGTTGATGATAGTGGTGGTAGTGGCGCTTACACTGGACTTTAAATTGCTAAGGCTGGATAGTTAAATATTTTTCCTTGCATGTGTGTGTATATTTGCCGGTGTTTTTTACACGTGGGAATGTATGTTTGTAAGTAATATGTACAAAAGTATAGTAATGTATAATAAGCTGAGTAATACAAGTGTGTTTTTGTAAGGGTATGTGTGTTCAAAACTTGTTATGTGTTGTATGAGTTTACTTGTGTGTCAGAACGCCAGAAGTTTTAGGCCGGAAGAAGGGTGCCTCTTGCATCCCGAGAGAGATCCACAGGAAATGGGTACGCCAGGAAGGAGGCCTCCGTTAAATTCGAGATATACGTCCCGGTCTAATACTAAAGTACGTCGCATGCTTGTACACTCCTATTCGGTATGATACTTGCGTAATTTTGTGGTGTAATGTTATGAGGGAGAGAAAGCATGTTTTGAGGTAAAAAAGGGAGAAGGAGAGAGAGTACCAAATAAAATGAATAACGAAAAAAAAAATATAATTATATTGTTCGTACTGGTTCCCCTTATTCTAAATACGACACCGGTTTCTCTTATTCCCGTGACGGATTTTTTTTTCTTAAAAGCTATTAACTCCCTTCCGTCGTGTGCTCTCAGATCAAATGATATTGGTGTGTATGGATTTTTTTTTAAAACTTTTTTTTTAGGAAATCACGAACATGATTTTGATCACGTGTCATGAGTTTTTTACTCTTAGTGATTATTGTGGGATTTTATTGCAGGTTTTAAGATTAAAATTTTAACTTCAAAGGTTACCGGCATATTGTTTTAAAAAAAAATTTTTTTTTATCGTTTGATAGTAGAATTTTTAAGAATACGTTTATGTTATCAAAAAATTTTTTTTCTTCCGATTCATTTTTGAGATCTCCTTTTATGCCCAAAGTAGGGGAAAGTGAGGTAAGAAGGCCCCATCCATAAATTTAATCAATTTTTTTTTTCTGTTCTTCTTCTAAATACCATAAATTCGATATATTTGTGCATTTTTAACCCTATGCATGATACCTGGGGCAAAATGGACCAACCGAAAATTCTGAAAAAAACGATTTTTTCAAATTTTTATCATCAAATTACAAACAATTTAATATAGTTCATTTTTTGATTAATTTTTACAGTATTCAAAAATATACTCATCGGAATAATATCGATCTACCTCTACAAAAAAGTCATGAGACCATTTCTTATACTTTTTACATTGAATCCATAATTCCATAGCTTCCGTGTGAAGTCCATTGCTATAATAGTACCTTTGATAACTAGTGCCATCGAGTATTATACTTGATGTCACTAGTCGTCTACGATATTTTATATAATAAATGCTCAAAATTAAAACGTCGTTAAATACTTAATGTCAGCGTCATGCGGTCGCGTTCATTTTAATAATTTGTCTTCATAGAAATCAATGTTTTTTTTTGTTTTAGTTTATTAATTTAGGAAAAATTATTAGTTTATCTATTTAATTATCAAAAATGAAATTGAATGCTTATTTATTTAATAGAAATTAAAATAATATTTTTATTTTATTGTTTTATCAATCAATGAACATGGATACTAACCCAATAAAAAGTCTAATACATGTATTATTTAATATAAAAACTTGAACAAATTTTTTTCCTAAATATAAAACTAACAAGTCTTAAAATTTAAGATCAATTAATATCCTCCTTTCATTTCATTTCATTAAAATGTAGTATTTATTTTTACTTTCAATCACTTTTCAATAAAATTAGAGTTCAGGTTATAAATTTAAGGTGACGCAAATTTATCAGTTAATGACGATCCACAATCGTTAGCTGATCAATTTAATGCGCATGTGTAATTCGGAGAATTTTTTTTGCTAGTGATGCAGCTTTAGGTAAAAGTGAGTTCACCCCGGTAACCTATCTTAAACATTTTGATAACTTGGATTATAGAGTAGGGATATATCGCGCCTATTTTCGTCGAATTTTGCGGTAGAAGGGATGCTTTACGAAAGTTTAAACACTGCATTTGACCAATCAGAAGTGATGAATGTTTAATGAAAAAGTTTAGAAGGCCGAAGTTAGGCATTTAACGGCGTTTATTTTAAGCATGTATTATATAAAGAATGTTACAAACTTCTGAACAATTTTTTTTTTGTGTTGTAGACTTTATTTTATTTTTGCTAAATCCAGGTGTTTTCTACTTTATTTTCGCGGCAATTTTATTTTCAAATTCAATTGCAGAATAAAATGTAAAAACCAGCCCATCATATTAAAAATTACAAAAGTTAAAATGTATACTGTTATTTTTAAATTTTATCCTGTAAAAAATTTGTTGCAGATTAAGCAGTAATATTTACAGTTTGAAAATGTAAATCGTGCACAATAAAATGTAAAATAATTATTATCTTTTGCTTACAGAAAGTTTGTTTCTTTTAAAATCATTTAATCCTCTTTAAAACTGTAAAAATTACAGTTTAGCCGTTGTGTAAAAATTAAAGTATCAAATAAGAAAATTTGTTGAGTGGTTCGAGAAGATTTACAGTATGGGCATTCAATTATGAACCTTAATGTAGAAAATGGAACTATTACATCTCACACTGCACAGAAAAAAAAAAATTCTTGGTTGAAGGTAAATATTTTTAATTCAAGAAAATTTTTTTGGAGACCTAAACTTTCTCAGATAAAGTAGTAATTTTATCTGACCAAGATAAATTCACTTAGCTCAAGAAAATCTTGACTTGGTTCCCGAAAACGGTGGTCTTCAAAAATATTTTCTTGACTCAAGATAACTTTTTTTTCTGTGTGTAATTTTTAAAATTTCTTTGTCAAGTATCACCAATGCCTTAGCAATCACGAACTTTTACTATTTAAAATGTAAAAATAAAATGAAAATTCAGTAAATATTTTTGAAATAGTATATGTGAGTGCACGTTGCATTTAGCCAAGACCCATACCTCAATATTAGAGGTTATAGTAATAAGAGTCTTCTGTTTCACGGGTGTCTCATGTGAAGTTATTATTTCACGTGGTATCGTCTAGTACAGTGCAAAGTCTTCTAATATTGCGAATTTAAATGTTGAATGATTATTTTTGGTAAGTACCCGATGAAAAAAGATTTTATACAACTGTATAAAACTATATACAAATTAGATAGAAAAAATGGTCCTATCCATTTGTATACAATCGTACATAATTATATCTTATTTGTATATAATTTTTATCTAATCACATAATGTTTTTGTATAGATTATATATAATGATATACGATTCTATATAATTGTATACAAATATATACATTCGTATATAACTTTATTGTGGTTTTTTGCATTTTTATATAGATCTATATACGATCGTGTATAATTGTATATAACTATATAAAAATTTCTTATAATTATGCATTATCACTATCCAATTGTATATAATTCATATATAACTGTATACAGATATATAAAATCTGTTTTCATTGCGTAATTAAATTTTTTATACAATTCGCTTGTTTATTAATAATTTTATTTTTGTTTTCTTATTTTATATTGATTTTAATTGTTGTCAATTCAAAAAGAAATTTGAAAGTGTGGTAGTAATTTATTTTTTTTTATTTTTGCTTACCATAGGTTATTCTCATCTATTTTCTCAATTGAAATTAATTATCAAGGATGATGTTGAATCGTGTCACTATTCAAACTTGATTATTAAAAAAAATAAACGCAAATATTACTAACAGAAAATGTAAAATTTACAGTTTATAGTGGCAGTATCGTTATTTCGAGAAACAAGTTTTAAAAATTTTAACGTAAAACTTGATGAGAAAAACTGTAAGTTTTGAACCATATCGAATGATACTTTCATAATTTTTAACAAATATTACAGTGGGAGAAAGTAAACTTAATACATTTTCAAACTGTAATATTTCATACTTAAAATGTAAAACTTACTGCGCAAGGCCAAACTGTAACTTTTACAGTTTCGTTTATGTAGCTCTGCGTTACTATTTGAAAATGTAATAAATGCTCGTTCGAACAGCAATTATTCCTGTTTTCTTTTTTCCGTGTAGTAAGAGTGAGGGAACCATTTATTACATCTTAGAAAAAAATTTTCAGTAATTTAAAAGTAAATAAAGTTGACAAGAAAAAGAAATGCATTCTTAACGTAGAAAACAATTTTGCAAAACCGAAAATCAATTTTTTTTTTATCATTTTTTGCAGGGGTGCCGTTATGCCTTAGAAAATAAATTTTTTTTTGAAAGTTTTGGCAAAATGTCCATGAATATGTTCGAGGTAAGTCAAAAGTAAACTGATTTAATGGTTGAAAGCTACAAAAAGTAATAACCAGCTTAGGGGGTCCTTCTTGTCCCGCCCACCCCTATCTCAAAATTTGAAGCCATAGTGAGTATTTTCTTAAAATGAATCAATGAGATCTCACTGATTTATTCTAAGAGAGTAGATTAGCTGGACAATAATTTTCGAAAACATTTTTTTCTATAGAAATCACATTTAAATTAATTAGTACTGTATTTAATACAATTATAAATTTATTAAAAACTTTAATAACTAATTAATTTGAAATATTGGGTCATGTATTTACACTTAATCATAAACAAAATATTATATTTCATGACAAGTATCAAAGATTGCAGGCACCAGTCAGCTGCCTATACGATGACATGACAAAATATCCCATGGCCAATAACTCACCAAACAAAATTGATAGATGAACAAAATATATACATAAAACATTTAATTTTCTATGGGTTATTTCGTTGTCATGATGTCTAAGTAATATTAAATATATATCGGATTATTTTATAAAAGTGCCACCAGTTGAGTTGACAAAATAATTTCAAAAATTTCATGGGTCTAATGAGACATGAATTTCTTCCCTAAACCTCTCATCCCTTTTCTTATACCTGCTTGCAAACTTTGTTACTATTATTGTTATTTCAACAGCTTACCCCAACCGAAATAGCAAAGTGTGACTAGAGAAGATTAAAATAAATTACAATTGTCACGCATGATAATTTGTTCCTAGGATCATGAACATTACCTTTTAACAGGTCTTTAAAATTTCAACATAAAGCAGGTTGGGTATTTTGAAAATAATTTATAATTGTCAAGTCAATAAGAGATAATTTTATTGAAAGAATTGGTTACATTTGATGTCAATTGTCTATAAATAACCAAAATAGTGGTGAATGATAAATTATTATTCATTACAATTTCTTAAATTCAAAATTGTTTAATAGTATTTTTAAAAACTAGTGTCACTGAGTATTCTACCAGATGTCAATAGTTGTCCTGGTGGATCCGAATTACGGTCATTTGCCGTAATTTACGGTATTCAGAAGAATTACGGTATTTTACGGCAGATAATTATAAAAATCAGAAGACGCAAAAAAATTTTTTTTCATGTTATTCTTATGGAAAACAGAAAAGGGCGATGCGGAATTCCTAAATGTTAATATTAAGAGCTATAATTTTTCCAAGCGTATTTATATAAAATGAAACTTTTGAACCTGTTTCCGAGAAGAATAAGAGAATTTGTCATTTTTTGGAACATCCTAGTGTCCACGATATTTTGTGTAATAAATGTTAAAAACTAAAACGCCGTTAAAGTTTCTAACGTAGGCGTCATGCAGCCGCAATTATCCTGATGATTTATTTTTCTAAAAATTAATTTTTATTTATTTAATTATTAGAAATTTTATAAAAAAAAATTTTATTTTTTATGTTTTTTAAACAATTCACAATCACTATTGTAAATATAACTAATCATTATTTTGAATATTTTTTGTTAAACTTTTTCAAAAATCGAGTGTCAGTCAAAAAATGTTAGTGGCTTTTGTTTTATGATAAATTTTTTTTCTTCCTTTGCATCCAATAATTGTGTAAAATTCAATTTATCATTATGTAAATTGCTCACAAAAAAATTTAATTTGATCAAATTTTAATATCCTGAATTTTTTTTTTCTCACCTTTTTTAGAGGGTACCCTATTTTTCCCACAAAAATGAAAATTTGTTTGTTTTTATTGCAACTGAGAATTTGTTTTTGAATATCATTAAAAACAAAAAGATTTTGCGTATTTAAGTCTTCGAAAACGTAGTATTTCCTTAAGTACCCCGTTTTGCCCCCCCCCCTACCGCTATTTTACATCGAACAAGTTTTTAATGATGTAACTAATTCAACATCACCATAAACTGAATTTTTAAATTGTTGTAATTTTATAATAATTTTGTAATAGAAAATTTGAAAAATAAAAAAAATTATTCAAATGATTAATTACGATTCAATAAAAAATTTATTACAGTGCTAAATTAAAAATATTGTTCATATATTTCTTAAGATATAATGTATAACATATCATGTGTGTATTTAATCGTCATTATAGAAACTTTTTAAATTTCTTACATCATATTTGTTACACACTCTTACGATTTATTTGCATATATAAATATGAAAATTTTTAAAAACGGTCTAGATAAGTATTATATATGCATGTGAAATAAAAAAAAAAAAAAACAAAATATTAAAATAATAAGACAAGTTCGATTAGATTGATTTTCTCCCGCATTGTTTGTTCATTTGCTAAAGCAACCGTCACGTTCGAACATGCCACTTCCTGTGTGATACGCGTGTCGTATCGGGAATGCGAATGTAAGGCGAATACCAAGAATTCAAAGGTTATTATCCGTATAGATTTTTATTTTTAATTTTATTTTTATTATTATTATTTACAGCAACCCGCTCATTATATTGTTTTCGAGCGAGTTATTAAAATAGATATTTTTTCTGACCTTCTCTGTACTCGAGATATTACGTACAATAATTTTTAATTATATATTATAAATTACTAAAAATATCATCGCACTATATTCTCACGTTTTTATTTAGCCTGGTTATGATGGAATAACCACAACCTCTAAGATCATTTTGAAAAATTGCGTGATTTCAAGGGGTTGAGAAAAGTAAGATAATTGCAACATTATTTTACGGTTACAGTAATGCATTTGTTGCGATGCTGCGAGTAATAAATCCCTTTACAGTTATATAAGATGTTGTGCAATAGAGTGACCATGATCTATATTCGAATAATTTCATTACTATCCACTTCCCGCCCTTAAGATTATCTTCAAGTTAATCCTTTTAAATTTTACCTCCACTCCGATTTTTATTTTACAGGGGACCACTAGTGTGAAATTTTGAAAAAATCAATTTTTTTTTTCGCATACTTCGATAATCTTTGCCTTCAAAAATAACATACTACAGTTTAAAGTGCATATTTCGAATAGTTTCTTGAATTATAACTATCTAAAGAACAACCGCTTATCGGTTCTCGAAAATACATTTTGTAATAGTCCGGTCGATTTGATTCGAACTGCAGCATATTTTATAAATGTTTTTACGTACCCCATACGAAGTTTGAATGCCATAACATATACATTCACAAATTTTAATAATAACTCACTTCGGTTGGACTACGCTATTTTAATAAAAAATAAGATGGCTGCTGCACGGAGAGAATTGTATGGTACCTATCGCCATACTCTTATTACAGTATTGCGGCAAGTACCATAAGTATGGCGTTATTCACCATACTGTATAGTACCAAAAATTTTGCGTAGTTTACATGTCTGTATAGTAGAATTGACCAGACAAGTGTGGGCTTGAGGCCCATACTACATTGAAGAAACGGCAACGCCACTAGGGCATTCCGCAATAGATCTTTGTGCGGTAGTCAACACACTATCGGATTATTACCCATACCGCATATATGTACACGGAAAGATTAGAACCGGAGTGGTTACTGTTCTGCACCCGACTCAGTACGGTTCTTGAAAAAAATGAAAGAAAATCGAGTTGGCACCCGACTGAGTGATGTGCGCACACGACTCAGCCAGGTTCTGAACAGTAACCAGTGTGGTGCTGCACCATAATCCGAGCACAGTAACCAGTCTGGTGCGGCACATGAATGGCTCGTGTGTGCACATGAATGAGTAGTGTTCTGCATGTATATATAAAAAACTAAAAGGTTAGAAATAAATTGACATATAAAGTAAATAAAGGAGACTAAATAAATTAAATTGTGTTTTGATCAAAATATAATTCAATTTATTTAATTGCAAACAATTAATAAATCATACAATATTCTTTTTTTACTGTAATACTTGAAATAATTCGCATCCAATGTAATTACCACAAAAAAAAAATTGGGATTGGAGTTATATTGTTGATAAGATTAATAACAAAAATCGAAAATAAATAAAACGAAGTAATAAAAGATTGTTTAAACTATTTAAAAGATCATAAATTAAAATACATTCGATTCTACTTTTTATGAGTATATGGAGTAAAATGATTTTGAGTACGTGAGATGTTAAATAATTAACCTCCCAAAGTCAACACAGCATATTATACATATTAGACGACTATTAACAACATTTGTAATATGAATTTAGTTACCTAAATATTCATAAATCTAATGGATGTTGAACACAAATGTACATAAAAATTAAATCAAAATTATGATGACTAAATTTACATATAAAATTGTTCATACGCTTGCTAAACAATTTATTTTATTACTTCGTTTTATTTATTTTCGATTTTTGTTATTAATCTTATCAACAATATAACTCCAATCCCAATTTTTTTTTTTTGTGGTAATTACATTGGATGCGAATTATTTCAAGTATTACAGTAAAAAAGGAATATTGTATGATTTATTAATTGTTTGCAATTAAATAAATTGAATTATATTTTGATCAAAACACAATTTAATTTATTTAGTCTCCTTTATTTACTTTATATGTCAATTTATTTCTAACCTTTTAGTTTTTTATATATACATGCAGAACACTACTCATTCATGTGCACACACGAGCCATTCATGTGCCGCACCAGACTGGTTACTGTGCTCGGATTATGGTGCAGCACCACACTGGTTACTGTTCAGAACCTGACTGAGTCGTGTGCGCACATCACTCAGTCGGGTGCTAACTCGATTTTCTTTCATTTTTTTCAAGAACCGTACTGAGTCGGGTGCAGAACAGTAACCACTCGGATTCTGATCTTTCCGTGCATAGTTATAAAAATATAAAAAACATACATTGAAATACATTTTTTTATATAAATTTTATATATTTTTTTCTTAGGTTATGGATTACAATAAAAATATAATTTTTATTTACATTTTTAACATTTTCATAATTTTATTTTTTTATATTTCAAATATATTGTTAATATAATTTTTTATATATATATTTTTAAGATATTCTCAGATAAATTTTTAACATACTTAAAATATTTAAGAAATATATGATAATCGCCTAAAGGTTAGCTATTTAAAATATATTTTTTATGTGATTACATATTTTTGATATATTTTTTTTGTTTAAAACAAATATTTTTTTTATAAATTTTTTTCATGGAGGATGTAACCTATTTTTTTAATTAAATAAACTTTGGTCTCACTACTATGTTAGCATAAGTAATTTGACAATATTGAATAGCATTATCTACCAAAAGCATTGTGGATATCGCCAAACAGTATGGGCTTGACGCCCATACTGACATAGGATCATCCGCTATGACTATGGTGAATTTTACCATTCCCGTGATGGTCAAATCATCTATACTTATAATTTTTAAACGAATGAAAAAATCCTTGCTACCATACAGTATGGTCGGAACGACCATACAGCATAGTAGTATCCGCAAAAAAAATTTTCTCCGTGTGGTAATTAACCAGGCTTGGGCCATTACTAATTACCAATCCTTGGCCGATCGATGGCAGTCAGACATCGGCCAACCTACGGCATTTTTTCCATTAACGGCTACTTTGAATGGAACCATGAACCTCCAATTTTCCAAAAAATGATCAAATTTTCGCGCAAAATTTGAATTTTTTTTTTTTTGAAACTTCACTATTTTGTTAAATTTAAATTTTTGTTTTAACCCAAGGCTCATGGTACGGAAAATACCCTCTAGTCTAAAAAACGTTTTAGTTAGCTTGTAAATATATAAATATTTCTGTGCATATATTTCCGTCATAATGAGGAGGGGGGAGGGGGGTTTATCATTTATGACGAAATATTGATAAAGGGATGGCAAAAAATGTGACATGGCGTGACAAAGGGGGCAGAGGCCTAAAGAGGTAAAATTTTGCGTGACGTATTTTGTAAACGGCCCCTAATTTAAATCTGAGATTTATATTTTTAAATTGAACAAATTTTTGATATTTATTGCCAGAGAACTGACTGTTGCCAAAGTTATTAAACTCAACGGTTGAATATTTGTGTAAAAAATATACTTTAACTTCAATTTGTAATATTTAAATCCCAAAATAATTTTGTTTTATAGATTTTGGATCCATAAAGATTAAATAATGACTTTAAGGACCATGGTCCACTTTAATACCTTAAAATATCCATAAAATAATTACGTAGTAAATCAATTAGTATCAAAATAGACTTAATATATATCGTTAGTTGCTGTTACTTTCTGACGAGTCAGTAAAAGATCGTTAACATAAATCGAATGTGCCCCAGTGACTGTGACCGGTGGTTCGGATGTATACTGAATTATGAAATCGCTCAGCAATTATAGAAAATTTCAAGGCCCTCGAAAGACGTATCTCGTGAAACACTCAGTTGTTTCTGTTTGTGATGGACCGAAGGACACGAGAAAGGTTTTTAACGCATCATTAAATTTTAAATTATCTTAGTTTTTATTTTTTATTTATTTATTTATTAAAATTTTTTTTTCTGTAATTTCAATTTGAAGAAAATAAATTTTCGTAGACCAAAAATAATTTATACACAATGAAATTTCACTTTAACTCATAAGATTATCAATTTTTCTCGGTAAATATTTTATTTCTTTATATACAAAGATAGCAAGTGATTATTTTTAAATAAATATAGATTTTCCAAACAAAATATTTTGATCATAAAAAATTAATTAATTTTGGTATTTAAACTTTGAAATTTATTTTCATGAAACTATGAGTCATTCGATCAGTAGACCTTTAAGCGAGTCGATTTTATAACCCATAAGTTTTATAAGCTATAATTATTATCTTCAAGTAGAATCAAAATTCTAGAAACTACGCATCTTTCTTGTCCCTAGAAAATAATTCAACATACTTCTTATAAATACTTATCTCTATCAAACAACAAATAAGTTAATTTCATTGAAATTATAATATTTATTTAAATATTATTTATTTTTTGTTCATAGGAATCGTGGAAACTACAGTATAAATGTTACCGGAGCACGACGATAATAAAAATTTGAGAAAAAAAAAAAATTCCTTGTATACTAAATTCTGAATTTATTTCACGATTGTAAATGCTGGAGTACTAAAAAATACTTGAGGTAAGGTGGGTCAGCTAAAAAAGATTTTGTAAAAAATTTTTGTCTCACCTCAAAAAAGTAAGTTTTTTAATAAAAACATTTAAAAATCATATCATTATAGATATTTTAAACCTAAGTTAAGGGAAAGTTTGTAAAAAATTTAACTTGCAGATAAAATTATGAAAAAAAAAAATAAATAATAATTACAGTCTCACCCCAGAAAATTTGTTTTTCATAAAATTATTACAAGAATTATTTACTCTGGCATGTAATATTTACATGAAACTCGTGCCAGAAAATTTCGTAATCTAGAAAAGCTCATATTCCTATATACATATATACATATATTCTGTCATCAATATTCTATTCGTAACAAATACTAAAATATATATGATATTATATTTGAATATTTAATTTATACAAATAGAGGGAGACGTTTTTTTACTCTCACTAACCGCAGAAAGTACGAAATATATTCACATAAATCTGATACCTCAGAATTTAATTAAAAAAAAACCGATCGCTGTATTGAAAAATGCATATTTTTATTTCAAATCTTATTATAGGTTCCAATTTCCACTAGATCCAAATTTACATTTCAACTACAATGAAAAAAAAAAAAATTGAAAATTCAAACGTGCCCAACTC
Source organism: Microplitis manilae (assembly GCA_030273425.1). Taxonomy (NCBI): domain Eukaryota; kingdom Metazoa; phylum Arthropoda; class Insecta; order Hymenoptera; family Braconidae; genus Microplitis; species Microplitis manilae. Next base: position 20,785,650 of record CP092722.1, on the reverse strand, counting down.
ACTTGCTCATTCAAAAAAAAAAAAATAAACGATAATAAGAAAAATGGTTTATAAGCATAACGAGAAGGAAAAATTTCCGTATGTTCAATAATAATAAAAAAAAATGAAAACAAAAAAAATGTTAGAAAGGCCTAAAGTACACACCCCAATCACTTACGATAATTATTATTATTTTAATTTCTTATTGATACTTAGATTATTTTATTATTTTAATCATTTTTTTCATCATTAATTTTTATTTAATTTTTACATCGCCAATATTGTTTTTAGTAAATTTCATATTTCATAGAAATCTAAATTTTGTGTTTGTCCTTGTGGTGGATTTTTCAAAGAATTTTACCACAGTCCATCATAACTCGTTGATAGATTCTAAAAATACTATTCATTCAGTAGTTTCAAAGTATATATAATATGAAATGTAACGCGCTTTGTCACTCACATGCTAGCCACAATTTTCAACGGAGCGCGATCAAACTTAATATACTTAGTCTTTGGGCGATTACTTTGATCAAGTTCAAAAATCAGCTGATACGCGGTCGATAAATTAAGAAACGTGGTTGAAATTTTCGGAACACACTGGATCAGAAAGTGGTACGCTGATTCCTCCACATCCAGATGACATAAGCTGCAATTCCTTATGAGAGTCAGTCTGAGTAAGTGCCGGTCAATTGACCCATTGCAAGCGTATTTAGTGGCTAACCTGAACTGGATGAGAGGTTTAATAAATAAACTACAATTTAATAATTAAATATATAAATATTAGACTGGGTTAATAAAATCGACTATTTTTTTTTTTTTTTTACGATACTGTGAAAATATTACTAGGGATGACAAAAAAATATTATTATGAAAATTAGAGCCCTCAATATTGATGTTAAGAGGTGTATCATCGCAACTTTTGATATTTTTTTGAATGAGCGGGTTTTTGTCTCATAATTTTTAAACAATCGAGATAAACGAAATAGACTTCAATACATTTCTTCTAGGAAATTAAATGCTCTACGAAAAAGGCAGAATTTAAATTTTTCATCAGATGAACCGTTTTCTTATAATTATGCCTTGAACATTGATATGATTAAAAAAAAAAAAAAAAAAAATCGATTTTTCTTTTGGCCCAGTCTAATAAATATATTCATAAATAAGATTACAATTGAAATAAATAAATAGTTAAAAAATAAAAATTTTAATTGTCTAATAATAATTTATTATGGAATTATTTAATTATACCTGTATTACACTAATTTTAATTAATAATTAATATGTAATTATAAATAATTACTATTCGATTAGAGAAGATAAAATAAAAAATATCATAAATGATTTAACGTAAAGACTTAATCATTAAATTCTCGGAAACAAATTATGAAACGCGGTTGAATGAACGCTCATTTATATATTAATATGAATACATATTAATATAAATACATATATGTATATAAGTGTAAGTGGCCCTATGGCACATACAACAATATAAGTATAAGTGAACACATAAATTTACGTATATATGTATAAATATGTTCAAACTACGCGACAATATATGCAATTATCCGTTTGCTCATATCTTTCGCTAGCTCGCGCGATATCCGCCACAGACAGAGTTCTGGGAATGACCTCACATCACGAAATGCAGTCTATACCATTATATATTACTTTATATATGTATACTGTACGCACTGTTGTCCGGATGTGAATGTTTTAATTGGCGGCTACTCATTCGAGCACTAAAAAAGAAAAAAGATATGCAGCCTTTTGCCAAAACTCAATAAATTTTTTTTGTTAATTTACTTTACCCATAAAAAAAGAATTAATTTTGTTAATCAACTGCCTGTTTATTTCCTAGAGATTGAATTTAAATAAAAATGTTTTATAAAATGCGAAAACAAGACCAAGAGAAAAGCTCAGTGAACCGCATGTAGTTCCAGTTAATCGGCGATCTGCGCGTGTACAAAATAAAAAAAAAATATAAAATAAAACATCATCATATAAACAGAAAAAAACAAGAGCATGGCTAAAAAAGAAATAAAACGTTTGCTGTAAATGAATTTTGTTAATTGGAACATCGTGAACGTGAACGAAAAAGCTGGTTACTAAAAATAAAAAATTTAGAAATTTAAATGTTTATTAAATGAAATCATTCATGGATAATTTCAATTGAATAACTGCATCGGAAAATTCATTCGCAATAGTTGTAGAGAGAAAAGAAAATATGATGAATTTAACCGGCCATTAATTAATCGAAGATCGGTACAAACGAGGCATGCTCACGCGCAATTTACTGGTAATGCGCGATAAATTAACGAGAGAAAGAGAAAAAGTAAGAGAAGAAAATTATTTTAAATTGTAGTTAAGTAAGAAGAAAAGAGAAAGAGGAAAGTATTGAATAGCTTGCCCTCTATTTACTGTACTTTGCCTCTATATATATATATATATATATATATATATATATATATATATATATATATATATGTATATAAATTTGTTGTGTAATGTAATCGCAAACACTGTCTAATTGCCGTGAATACTAAGAATACCCAAAAAAATTAAAATTTTTTTTAAAAAAATATTATAGTTATGAACTGAGTTTATCATTAATTATTTGTCTATTAGTTTAGTAATTAATCAATAACTTATTATTAATGTATGGTATTTATTATTAGAGTTGGATTATTTAACGTGTGTAATTATTTTTATAAAATTAAAAATTTTATGGGGAAATAAAAAAAAAAATAAATATTAACTTTTATTTAGCTGGGTTACGATCTCAGTTTATCGTATACACGTACAGAGTTTAGTTTTATCACTTGCAAACACACACTGGAATGTCTGATAAATTGCTCGGCGTGTATATGTATATATACATGTGTATGTGTGTGCAAATATGTGTGCTAGTACATACATGTATAAATCTTAAGAGAGCGTAGATATCTCTAACACGTAAAAATAAAGAGCGAACGACAGGATAGTTAATTTATTGCTGAGTTATCGAGTAATGTTTAAGATACACTGTAACAAATTAATTAGAATTATCGAACTGTAATGGGTCTTAAAAATAATAATAACTGATAATTTACAATCATGAATGTATTTTACTAATTATTATTATTTTTTGATTTCTTGTTACGAAAATTTCAAATTTGCCAAAAAAAAAAAAAAAGGAAAGTTTGATGATTAATTTATTAAAATATTAAAGAAATGTATTTTGTGATGAATAGCTCAGATTGATTAGAGTATTACATTAAATACTTGATGCAAATATAATTAATTTCAAAACTAAATATTAGTATTTTTTTTATTTTCATATTCCTAAAAATGATCCTGAAGTTAACCGGCATCTGACATTTTTTTTTAAATTCTATAATCTTTAAAAAAAATTTTTTTGGAACTGTTAACAATGCTCTTGTTTATTTTTTTTTTTAATTCGGACGGTTACTATTTTAGTCGAGTAGAAAAATAATTATCTTCGGTATATATAATTCCAAAATAAAATTTTGAATTAGTTATCTCGAGGTTATAAATTAAAACGAAAATACAAAGTTTGTTTGATATATGTGATATTTTTCGAAATCTACACAAGTACTTGTTGATTTTTTTCGATTTTCAATTCTAATTTTCGGAATTATTGCATAGCTAGCATTTTTATAATTAAAAATTATATAACTTTTGAAACAGATGATTTTTTTGAAATTGTTATGTTGGTATGTAACTTCAAAATAAAGAATTGAATTATTAATTTTCAAGTTACAAATTAAATATATATATTTTTTTCACAAGTAAAAGATTACTCGTTTCAATCAACAGAAAAATAAATACGAATAATTTTTTCAATTAAAAAAACATTATCTATTTCAAAAGTTATATGATAGTTTATTATTTTAAGCATATCAAATGTCTGCTAATTTCAGTTATTAGAATTGAAAATAAAATTGGAAAAAAAAACTCGTGATGTTAAAAAATGATTAATAAATCGAAGATTTTTATTTTTGTATTAATCTATAATCTAAAAATAAATGATTCATAATTGAATTTTTAAATTATAACGAAAATAATGAATTTTTTATTAAGCTAGAAAATAATCATGTAAATTTCGATAAAATAAAGACGAGCAGTTTTTTCAAGTCTAAAATAAATTTTTTTTTAAAGTTGAGAATTTTTAATTTAAAAAATATTAGGTGACGGCTAAGCTCAAGGTCATTCCTAAAAATTTCTATATAATAGTTTGCTATTATATAGGGAAACTAAATTATATTAATCAATAAATAATTAGAATTTTATGTAGAATGGAAAAGAAGCTTAGCTTTTGTCGGGTGTCCCATGATACACAAGTCTTCTTTTTCAAATAATATCAGAATTGTTAAACTAACTGATTTGGCATTATGACAAGTCGCTCCACAACCTCTCTATCCACAGAAAACTATACGGCATTTCTCTAGCTAAAACATGTCAATAGCTCTCCCCAATTATGATTCATTTCTCAAATTTTTAAAACTCAATGCGAAACGCAACTCTTTTTCATCTTGAAGATTTAAAAAAAATCAATGGATTATAAAGTATTTTCGAGATTAAAGATCTTGGAAACAGCAAAAAGTTTGGACGCAGGGTCAACCGGTTTCCAGAATTTCTTATGTTGATTTACTCAAAAATATAAATAATTTTTGTTTTTTTTCTTAGAACATTTTCATGGAATTAACACAAGTTGAGTTTGAAAAAAAAAAAAAGTTGTCTCTAAGGGGAGGACTTAAACAAATTGTAATTAAATTTTTTGTTCTATTATTAGAATGATTCGGGTAGTCTTCAAGAAATGGAAAAATAATTTTTCTAATATTATAAACAAGTATAATGACTTCCGGGTAAATTAAAATAAGAAATATAATTTGTGTTAAAAAATATTTATCATGAATCAATCTTAGGTATCTAAAAATTCTTCAAAATAATTGTGAAAGTAATAAATTACAGTTTAAGACCATTTCAAAGAAATGTTTTTTTCTTACTATATTATTGGGTAAATTTTTCCAATTGCCTGGTATAGAATTTAATTAAAAACAGTTCTTATTTTTAGTTTTTCCAAATTTTTCTTTTTTTTTTTTTTTTTGATACTTCGATTATCATTAATGAAGTATTTTTATTATAGATTATATTAGTTTATTGACATAATTGATAAAGAAGACAATTCCAATTAATTATTGAATTAATAGTTTTGTAAAAAAAAATAAAAAAATTTTTTTTGGGACAAACGTAAATAATAGTTTAATAATTTCATGCCATTATTTGTAAAACATTCTCTGAAAACTTTTCCAAATTCTATATCAATTTATTCAATTCATATTGAAACACGAAAAAAGAGCAGTTGAAAAATTGAACTCATATCTGAGAATTTATTACATTGTCTCTGAAACTGTAAAAATTGCATTTTTATCGAAGCATAACAAATATTACAGTTTCAAACTCGATATTGTTTAGCTCTCTATAGTAAACAGATTTTATAATTTTGAATTTTACGTTCAAAATTACAATCTCACCCTAATATCTTCTACAAATTCTTCAAGTTATATTTCTTGAGACAAAACAATTTTATTATTACAGTTTTATATAGAAAAAGTATATCTTTTGCTTGAATCTATACTCGGAAAATGCGAACATATGAAATATAAACTACAATTTTTACAGTTTCATTCGACAAAAGAGATTCTTTTTTTTTCTATTCTATATTTAAAGTAATGATAACTAAAGTTTGGGATTAAAAAATTTACGATTTTATAAAGTAAAGTTAATTTTTTTTCTCTTAAATCTGTACAATAAAAACTCTTATATCTGTAGTATAGTCATTTTTTTTTTTACTTATTATGTGTTGAATTACGTACAATGTGTTAAATTAACACAAAAAATTGAGTGGACCGTTTGGGACATGTGATTTGTGTTAAATTTAACACAAATTTTTCTACTGTGTTGTATTGAGCTTCTTCATCTATATTATTCATATACATATATATTAATCAGCAATATATACTAATGCAGATAAATAGTACCACAAAACCAACAATTGAAAATTAATTTTAACGATATAAACTTCTATTTAATAATTTACATAATGATAAAAAATTTATGACTTGACGCAATTACGTCTAATAAAAACTGTGTATAAAACTGAAGCACAAAATGCACGTTCAAACTTGTTTGTAGCCGTTTGTACTCGAGCTATGGGCAATATGCCTCCCTGACACTATTCGACTTATGGTCACTGTCTTAGCGTGAGTGAGATACCAAAAAACGAAATCTTATCTATTAAAAAATAAACTTTTCAAATTGTAAAACTTACCGACTAAAATTTACAATTTGCTATCTGAAACTGTAATTTTTATTCACAATATGTGATTACTCTTTTACAAATTGATTGAGTTAAAATTACATTTTCAATTGTTAATATTACTATCCTGTATAGTAATATCTTGTATAGTATTTTCCTTAAGACATAGAATTTAAAAATTACAGTGTGAACTGTGATTTTATTCAGATCATTTATCACTTTTGACAATTGATAACTCACAGTGTAATTTTTATATTATAATTAAATAAGAGGCAGTATTTCAGAAAGTAAAAAATACATCACCAATAAATTTTAAGTTTTACAGTTTCACCTATAAACTATTAATTTTTAAATAAAGCAAGAATTCAAAATAAAAAGTAAATAATATTTTAAAGATTTATTTAACTGAAATTACATTTTAAACTGTTGAATTTTCTGCTTAAAATTGTATTAATTTTATTACAATAACAAATTTCTAAAATTACCGTTTAAGCCTTAATGTTTACAGATTTTTGCCCGGAAGGCCTTTTTTTATTGTAGAACCTGTAATTTTTCAACTGCTCATTTTTCCGTGAAACTATTTTTTTTTTCTTAGTTTATTAATAAATACGAATAATTATAAATAAACTATGATTTCTTTTTTTCTAATTAAAAAACATATTTGTGGTCTATAACGAACATGAACTATTTAGAAATAAGAAATAAAGTAATCAAAGTTATTTGAAATTTAATAATTCCGCTATTGCGCTTATTGCGTTACTTTTTTAGTACGGCAGTAAATAATAATTTAATTTAGTTTTATTTCTTAAAACTATGATAATGAAAGAGTAAATGATAATTTGAAAATATAAAAGGCACAATATTAAATAAATAAGTATAAAAATTATTAGCATTTTGCCTTGATGATGATAAACGTCACTATTTATCAATCACATCCACTCGATTAAAGGAAAAGAGAGAAACTAAATATGTGCTGTTTGGCGAGCGTCTGCATCATCATGCGCTTCAGCTTCCAGGAAAGCAAAGTCAAAGATAACGGTAATATGCAATCAGTCTGACCATCCACAATAGTACTTAAAATATATATATATATATATATATTGAATAAACAACTAATTCATTCAGGTAAGCATAAATATTGAAGTAAATCCAAATGAATGTAAACATATTTGTTTAAATATACACGGTGAAAAAAATATAGCAACTTTTATTTAAAAATATGAGTTAAAATTACTAAATTCGTATTGTAATCTTAAAACGGTTATTAAATTATGTAATTTTTACTATCTTGAGAAATTAATTTTTAGTTAGGGGTGACGGGGCAAGAAGGCTCACCTCAAAAATTAACCAAAAATTTTTTTTTCTTGTTTTCTTTTGATTATCACAAATAAAGATTATTAACTCATTTTTAACCCTATACGTGAAACTAGGGGCAAAATAAACCACTCAGAAATTCTAAAAAAAAATGTATTTCATATTATTAAAACCAAGTCATGATTAATTTGATAGAAATATTATTTTTTTGGTTAATTCTATGGATTTGGAGTAAAATAAAGCATTTGGAAAAGTTAAAAATACCAATAATCAATTTTTTATTCAATAGAAAAATAATTATTAATCAATTAAGTTATTTTTCATTAAATACACGGTGAAAAATTTACAGTCAAATTTACTATGGGCGCAGAGTATCACCAAAGTATCACCAAATATCACCAAACTATAAGAAAACTGGTACACAATTTACAAGTGTCCCATAGTAAACGGTATGCGCAGACTACACGATTGTGGCCTAGGCGCATACGTTTACTATGGGACAATTGTAAATTGTGTACCAGTTTTCTTATAGTTTGGTGATACTCTGCGCCCATAATAAATTAGACTGTAAATTTTTCACCGTGTAACTTTTAATTTATTCATATAAGTTGTTATTGAATCCAATAGAACAATTATAATTATTATATGTAACATTATGAATAATATATTTATAAAATTAACAACATTAACTATTAAAATGTAACAAAAATACTTTTCTAGGTATTAGATTCAATTTAAGTGTATTATAAATTAATCCTTACAATGTTCACAAATGTACATATCGGAAAAATATTCGTCAACTCCTGCACAGGAATCATGAGACCATTTTTTACATTTTCGACATTGAATCCATGATTCTTTTGATTCCGAATACAGTCCATGACAGGGGGAAATTTTTTTACAATTGAAAAAAAAAATTTTTTACAATTAAAAAAAAAAAAATTTTTTTTCAGGAGCTTCACCAAAATGTTGGTGAATTGAGTTAAAGTTGGACGAGAGTAAATCGGCTTAATGGTTAAAAGCCACAAAGAATAATATTCGAGTTAGGTGGGCCGTCTTGCCCCGGCCTCCCCTATATTTAGTTATTTTTATTATTTGAATATGGAAATAAATATAAACTGCATGAGTAAAATAAACAATATATTTAGTAGATTTTACTACCCAGACAGGAAAGTACCACGGGCCCAGGTTTGGCTCAGGCTTGGTTCAACTATGTTGAACTCTGGGCCAAGTTTGTAAGCCAGCCTTGGTACACGGAGAAAAATGTTGGCTCAAAATCTACCAATTTTTATTATGCTGCCGACCAAACTTGAAACAGAAAGGGAAGCACCCAAAAAATTACTATGCTCATACGAAAATTATTATGCCGCATCACAATTATTATAATGTATAAAAGTAATTGTTATTAAATTTTATCGATAAGTTTCTCGCTCGTAGTAAGTATTGTGATACAGCATAATCATTTTTCGTATGAGCATAATAATTTTTTGGATGCTTCCCTTCCTGTTTCAAGTTTGGTCGGCAGCATAATAAAAATTGGTAGGTTTCGAGCCAACATTTTTCTCCGTGTAGAAGTCTGGAATGATAACATCGTGCCAAGCCTGGTTGCCACCCCTGACCCATGCTTGCTTGCCAGACCTGAACCATGCATTGAAAAAATCAATAAATTTAATTAAAAAAGAATTTTATTATTATTTAAATACTAGAGTTTGTGATTATCAACGTTTAAACTATTTAAGTGAGGTAAATGACGTGGAAAAAACTCGGTAAAAATTTTGCTGGGCTCTGGGCGCGAACTGTCGTCCTTCTGATTGCTGAGTCTGAACGCTGGCTACTGGACGACCCTACTAATGTTGAATTGAAACTTTTATATGTTCTACTTATTCATTTTACTACAACCCCTCGGTCTTACGAAATATAAAGAGCAATTTAATTAATATTTTCGATTAAGAAAAAAATAAATAATAACTTCGTATTATTTATATTATAATTACATAATTTTTGAAAATAAAATTTATTAAATGTAATTGATTATTTATCAAAAACCCAACTTAATTATTTTACACTACCACTATTATTAAAAATAACATTTATTATAGAAATTCATGAGTTATTTCTTAATTAAATTAATTTTGATAAGTACAATTATGAAATTACGGTTGTTAATTGCAAATAATAACGAACCGAATAATGTATTAATTCTTAATTGTTAATAATTTTAATCAGAATGATAAAATATTCATTTATTAAAACTTATTTTAATTCAAAAATAAATAATTATTTATTTAAAAAACCATAATAATAAGATAATTGAATAATTAATTAAAAAACTAGATTAGCCAATCTTGGCCCAAGGATGGGAAACAATAGGTATCCCGAACTTGGATAATCCTACCTTGGCCCAAGTCTGAGTTGCCATTGAATGATCAAGGCAGAGGAACCTAGTCTTGGCTTAAACTCGGATAATCATTGGGTCAGCCAAGGCTAGGTTACCCAGTCCTGGCCTAAGTGCGGGAGTCCATTGGGTGGCCAAGACAAGAGAACCTAGTCTTGGCCCAAGCCCGGGTAATTATTGTAACGGCCAAGGCTAGATTACTCAGTCCTGGCCCAAGTGTGGGTTTCCGTTGGATGGCCAAGATAGGAGAAACCGGTCTTGGCTCAAGTCCGGGTAATTATTGTAATGGCCAAGGCTAGGTTATCCAGTCCTGATCCAAGCCTGGGTCACCACTGAATGGCCAAAATAGGGGAACCCAGTCCTGGCCCAGACTTGGGTAATGATTGGAATGGCCAGCATTGAGTAGCCTTTTTTGACCCAAGCATGGGCCAATATAGACGTGCCAAAGCTAGGTTCCCCAGTGCTGAGCCAAGGACGGCCCCTTTGTTAAACTCTGGCAGCTCTTGCATGGGTATATTAGAATGAAAATAAATAAAATAAAATTTTAATTAGTTTTTCAACTTATTATTATAGTTATTATTTTGATTATTATTATTTAAGTCCATTGTCCCAACTAGAAATTTTGGTGAGGCTTGCCGAAAAATCAGTTTGGCCCGAACTAGGCTTGCCTAAGTAAGGCAAGCCTGATTCGTATCTAATTAGATGTTCATGAGACAAAACGAACATTGGCATGCCGAAAAAATTTCAGATTCGATTGTGATCACGAAACTCTGTGGCATTGCCGAAGTACGGCATACAAATGGAATTCCTGACTGGTAGGTAACAATGGTAACCTAAGGTTTGCCGAAGTTTGGTATGCCAAATTTAGACAAAACTAGGAAAGTCTGTGGCAAGGTCGCACTCAGGCCTATCATTGGAATTCCTAACTGGTAGGTGGCAATGGCTATCTAAGGTTTGCTGAAGTTTGGTATGCCAAAGTCAGATGAAACTACCTACATCTGTGGTAAGTCGCACTCAGTCCTTATATTTTAATTCCTGACTGGTAGGTAGCAATGTTAACTAGACTATATATACGTATATATATATATATATATATATATATATGACTAGAATTCCAGTGCGGCATGCCGAAATACCGATTCGGGACGAATGAGGCTTTCCGAAATACGACAAGCCTAATTTGTACCTTGTCCGTTCCTTATGAGGAAAGTTGAAACTCAATATACCAACACTTTTTCAAACTTGATTGTTATTTGGATTTTCTGGTAAGGCGTAAGTTCAGTATATCTTTGAAATTCCCGACTAAAACGCAATGAGGATGATGAAAGGCTTGCCAAAGCTAGGTATGTCAAATTTGGCTGTTATTTGGAAAATCTTCGTCATTGCCTAAGTTAGGTATATCTTTGGAATTCCTGACTGGTACCGAATAATATTTAAGTAGCATAATAAACTTAGGAGCCACAATCGGTAGTGTAGTGTAGTCGTTAAAGCGTCGGTCTTTCGTGCGTAGGGTCCCGGGTCCGAATCCCACGATATCGGTCCTTGATAAATTTCGCGTTTTTCCTTGAATTAAAAATTTCCAATTCAATTGGACATTGAAATAACATTAAATTAACAGATTTAATGATAATTACACTGCAAAAATAATTTCAAACGGTAAAAAAAAAAAAAAATTTTTTTTTTTACTTTAGTTAAGCAAAATTATATGGTTATTACAGTCATACATGACCATATATTGCCAATTTCTATGTATCAGCATAGAGCTTGTATACGATGCGAGCCTTATGCGGTTGCCTCATTCGGCGCGAGCTCGGTTTATGCTACCACCAGAAAGTATGGTTTCCAAACCGCTGCCTAAGAAGGAAGCCAAATTAGCCAGGGCCTCGCAACTGCGTTACATTCAGAATCTCGACCTAGTTTGGTTGCCTTATTTGGCGCAAGTCTGGAATTTGACATGCTTTACTTGGGCCTAATCACTGCCTAACTAAAATTTCTAGTCGAGGTATTGGTGTTGTTGTCAATTTTTATTTTTAAAAAATCTCTTGACTTGACCGAGATTCGAATCCTGATCTCCCGCACGCGAGTCCGTTCCTTCGACTGTCAGTCCGTTGTTTCCTTTGAATGTTGATCTATAAACTTGTAATACATATTCATATACGATATGCCCACCAAAATTTAATTTTATCGTTCTGCCTTGGAAAAATCACAAGCCGTTTAGTAATTAGTTAGTTGTTGTAAAAAACTGAATACGACGCTATTCATTTCGCTTACAGAAATCACAAAACAGATTGTACAATTACATTATTTTTGTATACAGTAGAATATTTAATGCATATTTTTAGTTAATTTGTATATTTTGACAGAGTAAAAAGTCGTTGATTCGTATAACAAAACGTATTCTTATATATTTAGAAATAGTTAAGTATTTCTGTATAAAATCTGCTGTTCGATTAATAAAGAATACTAATGAATTAGTAATAAAAGTAATAATATAGAAATTTTTCAGATAAACATATATGTAGTATTAATTACTATACATTTAGTAATAAATAGTAAAAGTAATGCACTCATTGATTTGCATTAGTATTTCTTACTAGAGTACATGAAATATTAAAGTATTTTCGAGACTCATTTTCTACGTGTAAAAAAACAATTAAGTTATTATAAATTAAATTAACAAATAAATAAAGTATGATTCGTTAAAAAATACTTATTGTATAAATACAGAAGATGGGTTTGCCAAGCGAGACGATTCAACATTTACATGTAATTGCTTTCTGTGAATCCACCTACTCACCAACAAGTCGTTTTTGATAAAGGTAATTACGGGTTTGCCTACGCTCCCTCTACACTCGTCATTTCCTCAACAAATATCCACCAAAGCGAATCAAACTCGCACTAATATCATCATAATACTTGTATATATATATATATGTATATTTAAACATAGGTATAATGTATAATTACAAATATCACATATAATGAATGTATTCAAAATATACTTGATTTCCAGGAAATAATGATGAGGTGATCCAAAATTGAAATTGTTCAACATTTATTATTATAATCTTGCCCTACTGACCAATTCTTATTTTTTTTTCTTTTTTTTTTTTTATAGTTAAATTTTTTATTTCAGGTCTCAACATTTTTTTGAATCAACCCAATGTATGCATTGGGACAATTTCTAGTCGGGTAAATTCGCGGAAAATGCACCAATCGGGTCGTTTTTTTTTTTTTTTTTCTCAAAATCTTCGTTTTTAAATGTTCTTTCAAGAAAAAATAGCTATTTTCGATTCATAGGATTAAAACAAGGATATGCGGTATGCTTGTATTGGCGACACAAGTCTTGGGTTATGACGCATTCTCAACGAGAACGAGTACAACATCTTTCTCGCACGAGTGTAGCAAGTTTTGCCACTCAGACGAAATCTTACAAAAAGCTAAGTCATTAGTATTCTCGCAAGAATGATGGTCATCCACATGATATACAAGACATCATTATTAAACAGTCAGAATATAATTACGATCATCCTTACATAAAAAAATATATCACCAAATTTACAATTTATTTAGGCATTAGCCAACGAATGCAATTATTAAAAGAATCTGATCTTTTAACACTTCATTTTGATGCCAATGGATCGAATATTTGTAAGGCATATCCTGCATCTAAAAGAGTTTTATTATTATAGTGGAGTCGTTAATATTGATCAGAAACTTTAAACACTTTTAGAAATGATCTCTAACGATCATACAGCTTTAGCACCTACACCTGTAGTATAAAAAGACTTAATTATTACTAGTGTATTTGTTACTATTTTACTATAAACAAATTTATATCTTTCTCAACCACAAAGTCATTTATTTATATATGTATAGTGTGTTATTTGATAAGTAACCTACAATTGGTGACCCTAACGTGATCTTTTTAGTTCATCAACACAAAATTTTACATCGCAAATGCAAAGATTCCGGCGGCTATATTTTTCTTATTCCTTTGATATCTCACAAAGACAAAAAGTCACATGATTGATAAAACACCGATCAAAAAAGGAGATTCAAACACTATGACTTTCACTGGTAGTGAACAGGCAAACCCAGATCTTTGGGGTTTCGATGGACATTTCAATCCTATCTTTAACCAAACGCAACAGCCTCACGGAGTTTCAGGTGTTCAAAACCTGGAATTTAGAAACAATGATGATAGAATTAATCATAAGCAGGATATCGACGGGCAGGTATAAAATACATAAGAGACCTTGAAACCAAAGTCAATGGCGCGTCTGGCAACGACGCCTCTAGACCACCAGGTCAAATTCCTCCCAGGTCATCAGGTGATAATCCTGCCAGAACATCAACATTCTTACCAAATAACACAGGTATGCAGCGTAACCAATTATTACATTTTCCATATAATCCATTACTACAGTACCACAATTCACCGCATGACTACTACTACAACGCACCAAATCCGAAATTACCACCCTTTTGCAAAAAACGTCCTGATCTTTGGTTCTTTACCGTTGAAGCCGAATTCAATACCACCAGGACTGACGATAACAGAACAAAATACCTGACGGTAATAAAAGCGTTGGATCATCAAACTCTGGAACAATTCTCGGACATCGTTCGTCAGGAACCAGACCAAGATAAGTATGAAACGCTCATAAGAGTCATTATCTCACGTCTCTCTGATTCTAGGCAGAAGCAAATTCATCAATTGCTATGAGAAACAACTTTTGACAACAGAAAACCATCGCAGCTCTTGCCCCACATGCGTGAGCTCGCAAATGGTGCAGTGGATGACATGATATTACATCAACTTTGGTTAGAACGTATACTACATCAAATTAAACCTCATCTGATCATATCCAGCAAATTACCACCGGATATCATTGCTGAATTTGCTGACCCTTTTTTCAAATTACTACCAACATCTCAAGTCATAGCCACAACAGCAGACCATTTTTCATCACACACAACGTGAAATCCGGTAAGCACTGACTCTAAATTCCATGAAATCCAAAAAACTCTTGCTCAATGCCTGCGTGAACTTAATGAGTTAAAAATTCAGCAACAAAAACCCAATAACAAAACTTACAACAACAGCAGCTTTTCCAACAACAGACTTAATTTCAACAACAAAACTAACAGCTACCACACCAGTCTTACAATCGCTCGAGACTAAAATCTCAGACACTAATTCGAAACGACATCTGCTACTATCATTAAAAGATACGGGAAAGAAGTACATCGCTGCTCATTACCGTGCAAATTTGCTTCACCTGTCAATACAAACAACCAGGAAAACTAGAATCGCTGTCATCAGCAGGAGCGGTGACTGACAGCGATATTTCGTATGCCAAAGAGCTCCGACTACATATACACGACATAACAACAAACCAAAAATTTCTGATCGATTCTGGATATGTTGTTTCAATTTTGTCAGCAAACAGATTTCGTAATAACCGTGATGTCAACTCACTAACACTCTACGTAGCAAACTCAATTCAAATCAACACATACGACACACAAACAGTAAATCTAGATCTTAACCTACGCAGAGATTTCTCCTAGCAATTGATAATAGCTGATGTTTAGATTGCCATCATCAGAGCTAACTTTCTCACGCATTACGGACTACTCATCGACCTCGAAAACCTGCAGATCATTGACTCCACCACTTCACTATAATTAAAAGATGAGACACTAGAAACGAAATATTTTGTAATTTCAACTATAGTTCAGACTTGCCTCCCAAATACGTGGAGTGGTTAAAACAATGCATTGAAATAACCAAACCTATAAGCAGACCAGACCTAAACACCAAAGGCTACGCACACAAAATCACCAAACATGGTCCACCACCAACAGCAAGAGCTCGTAAATTAGGAGGCGAAAAAGCAGCAGCAGCAAAAGCACAAACCGAGAAACTCCTAGATGCTGGGATCATCAGACCTTCTAGCAGCAAGTATGCCAGTCCCATTCACATGGCACGAAAAAAAGACAACAGCTGGAGAACGTGCGGTGATTATAGAAAATTAAATAGTATTAGAGGCCCGGATCAATACAGCCCTCCACTCATTCAAGATCTTTTTCCACGGCTAGCAAATAAGAAAAGATTCTCTAAAGTTAACATGCAGAAAGCCTACTTACAGTTGATGATGGATGAGGAAGACATCGAGAAAACTGCAACTATCACTCCTTGGCGTTTATTTGAGTACATTGGTATGCCATTTGGGCTCAAAAACACCACCAAAACTTGTCAAAGATTTATAGACCCCACCTTCAGAGATCTTGACTTTGTCTTCGCGTACGTAGATGACATACTAATATTCTCCGATAACAAAGAATAACATCTGGAACATGCACAAGTCGTCTTTGAAAGATTCAAGAAATACGGCCTAATCATTAACCTCAGCAAGTGTATTTTCAACCAACCAGAAATTCAATTTCTCAGCTACACTATCAATGAACACGAATATGCTCCCACTAGTGAACGTGTAGATGCCATTGTTAAATATCCAAAACCAGAAACCATCTTAGAACTACGCAGATTTTTAGGAATGATCTATTAATATCATCGCTGCATTCCTCAAGCTGCACAACTGCAATTACCTCTCAACAGATATCTCAAACAATCTATCAAGAAGGATAAAACAAATATCTCTTAGACCACTAAAGCCGAACAAGCTTTTGAAGCGTGCAAACATGAACTGGCATCAGCCACGTTGCTCTCGTACCCATCACAAGCTGCACTAATCGCCTTTACAACTGACGCATCATCCACTGTCATCGGCACCAAGCTAGAATAATTAGGTGGTGAAAAGTGAAAACCAATTGGATTTTTCTCCAGGAAACTGAGCACGATGAAACAAAGATACAGCACGTACGACCATGAGCTTCTTGCCACCTTTGCATCCGTGAAATTCTTTCACCACTTACTTGACTGCCGACAATTTTTGATTAAAACAGACCACAAGCCATTGGTCTACGCTTCTAAACAAAAGCTTGACAAAGCATCGGAACGCCAAATACGCCAACTTGACTAAATATCTCAATTTTCAACTAACATAGTCTACATTAAAGAAGAAGACAATGTAGTCGCTGATGTTCTTTCACGAATAAACGCCATTGAGATGCCCTCAGTCCTCACTCCACTTAAAATACACCAAGATCAACAGAATGACCCAGAACTTCAAGACCTGATACAAAACTTTACGTCACTTCACCTGCAAAAACTTACCATTGAACCCGGCACCAGAATCTACTGTGATATATCATTAGGAATCGTCAGACTTTACATACCACATACTCCTTAAGTGTTCTAATTGATTACTAATAAATAACTAAGTGTTTAGCACCTACAGCTGTAGTATAAAAAGATTTAATTATTATTAGTGTATGTGTTACTATTTTATAATAAACAAATTTATATCTTTCTCAACCACAAAGTCATTTATTTATATATGTATAGTGTGTTATTTGGTAAGTAACCCACAGACCTATTTTACTCGCACCACACGACGCTTGAATATTGAACTTTAAACGCAGGAGTTTTAAAAGTATATTTTTATCCTTAATCAATCTTTTCATTGTTTATTTTAAGTTTTTAGCAAAAAAAAAAAAACCGTTTTTCCGAAATGCATGATCCATTCGATTTTTTTTAAAAAATTCTCAAAAAAACAAATGAATTTAGAAAATTTTGAGACCAATCCAATCGTGGACAACCATTTCATTTTATTATTTTCTTAATTCGAAAAATTTTTTTTTTTAAGTGTTATTTTTTGACTTAATTTGACCATTAAGTATTTTATGATCGGTCTCTTTAGCTGCTACGTTTTTTTTTAAATACTGTGCCGTTCAGAGTATACTATCTTTTAAAGTTTTTTTTTCTCATTCATTAAATAGATTTTAAAAAAATCAACGAAGAACTACTTATAAGTTATCTTTATAACTTAAGGAAGGAAAATAAATGAAGTTCATTCACATTGAAATCCCAAAGTAATAAGCAATAAGGTAAAAGCACCAATTATTGACAGGGGTCCAATTATTGACGCCCTATCCTATTTTAAGACATATTTAATTACCTACTATATTAATAATGATCATATACATTTTTAAGCAATCTATGTAATTTAAGAAATTGAAAAAAAATTATTGTTAGTGAAAAATATTAAATTTTCATTAATAAAAAAAATAAAATTCATTCATATTTATAGAAACAGCTTGTGAGCGTCAATTTTCTCAACTATTGCGGTGAGAAAAGCAGTCTTTTGAAACGGGGATTTTTAATTATTTTTTTCGTCTAATCACATCAACTTTTTTTTTATAAATAAATAAATTATAAAAAATTAACAATATCATATATTTACAGTAAATTATGTGCTTTTTAATTTTAACCCTTCGTCACACGCGCTATGAGCGTGGCGCCGACCTTTTTACATTTTCATAGTTTTTTATGGTTTTTACCAAAAAAAACATTCCAAAAAATTTTAATGCTCTTTTTGGACCTTCTAGAAGGGATGAATATTAATAATACTTACACAGTTGTCTTAGAAATTTAATTATATATTTTTGAGGAGCATCTCGTGAATGCGGCGCCGCGCCGTCCGGTGCGTGTAAACGCCAGATCGCAATTCAAATCGCGCTGTTGCCAAGTCGTGTTCCCGCTCTTAATATACAAGCTGTGAACAAAGTAACCTATCCCATAATTGTTAGTCACTGGTTATTATTAATAAAGATTGGTATTAAAAAATATTTATTTAAATTTTTAAATTATAATGATATTTTTTTAATTATATAATTATAGAAGTTAAATAAATAATATTTTTCAATTTGTAACATTACTAAAATATGTAATTATCTGTATGATTCTAAAATTAGCCGGTACTTTCAACAATTTTCGGATGTTTTTTTCAACATAAAGAATTTGCACCCGCTGAAACTAAAAAAATTATATGTAAATTTTGTCTAAATTCCTCTTTTTGTAATTAATTATGTGAAGAAAATTAAAAAATTGTTGAGTATCGGCTAATCTTGAGATTATTTACCCGTCATTACTATTCTTATAAGAATTATTAATATCGATAGATCATTTTTTGTCAAGATTACTTCAGAAATATAGTTAAATTATTTCTAAATATAACAAAAAAATCGGTCTGTCGGTTGACCCTGCGGGCCAGCCCCAGAACTTCCCGCTGTTTTCGAGCTCAAGGAAATCGAAAATATTAATGAGACTATATTTTCGAGCTCGAAAATCTAATTGCATGCGATTGTTTTTTTATGAGTTTATAACGTAAACCGTTTTTCTTTTCGCGACGGAGACGCGAATAAAAATCCGGAATCGTATGTGGTCACCCAAGTGTGTTATAAATTATAAATAAAAATTATAAATATAACTCAAAATAATAAATAATTATAAACAAAATAAAATTGTGCCTGGATCAGCTCCTCAGGCTGGATTAGTGCACGAGGGTGCCATTTCGTTTTTACAAAACGGACAAAAATAATAACTATTCAGGCGAGAGATCACGGGACAAAATCTTGAGCGAGAATGTATGCACCAAGCGGAATGACAACCAAATAAATATGGGGCATTCCACGCCAAATCGGACGGTTTCAAAAATTTTAATTTTAGATTTTCTAAATTTTTTGATCTTTTTTAGTACCCCTCAAAAGAGGCCTCCTGTTAAATTTTGAGATTTTTTTGATAACTGGTTTAAAAAATATCGAATTTTCAAAAAAACCGCTCTTTTTTTGGTTTTTAGCTCGTAACTTTCTTAATAATGGTCGAAATTCAAAATTTTTTTTTTCAAAATTTTCGTTTTTAAATGCCCTTTTCAGAAAAAAATATAAAAAAAATATTCAAATAATTTTTCATCGAGATTTTTTAATTTTAAGTTTTTAATCGTGTTTTCCGAATTTCATGTATCCTTCGATTTTTTTGAAAATTTGCTATTTTGAACTTCTATCCATCCTTCAACTTTTAAGCCCGGTCCGATAATGGGCCTTACATAATTACTATTTTTTATCGATTTTTAAAAGTTGAAAAATTTTTTTTTTTGCTATAAATTATTATCAATACCGATTTTTTAAACTCTGTACTTCTTTTTTACTTATAATAATTTGATTTTGATATATTATTTCCCCAAAGAGAAATTTAAAAGATATAAAGAAAGGTTTATTTTATTTACGAGTAACTATTAACAAACGTTTTTATTTATTTTCTTATTTTTTTAAATATTTTACATAAACGACCGTTTTGTAAACTTGAATAATCCTTTGTTAATATGTTTCCGTCGCTTCTGGGAATAATTGAATGAAATTTTTGAGTTCCTGTAATGCTCTTAGCGGTATTGTATCGTAAATCTAATCTTTTTTTTGCTTCAATATAGTCGTTTTCAGGTGAAAATTTGACAACAATATTTGGTAGACTTGTTGGTCTCGAAGCCCAGTTGTACAACTCTTTTACTGTGGTTATTTGGTCGTCAAGTGGCCGTTGGAGACTTGCTCTTGCTGCTTTTCTTTTTACGGTACCTCCAATACCATCACATGGCCCTTTACCATGTGCTGTTGCGAAAAAATGCTACTCAGGATCTAAGTTAAAGTCTTCTTTGTGGTAATAAATATTAACAAAATTCTTAAAGTTCTTAAATTGTTGTGGAGCTCCATCCGAAAAGTAAATAACTTTAGCTGCATGGGGGTCCAATTCTTTTATAAAATCGGTAACAATCTTCAGAAACACATGAACGGCGACAGTGTCATGATTATTGTTATCAGATATGATGACTAAACTTCGGTGAATAAGTTCGCTGTTATGCTTGAAATAGATTACAACAGGAAAAATCGTTGCTTGATTATTGTTCCAATGAAACCCTGATTAGATTTTGAAGTCGATCGTTCAATTCGTTTCTGAGAAATCAATAAAAAACTAAAAAAAAAAATTTTTTTTTTTTCGTAATTCGCCAATATTTTCGAGTCTACTTCATCAAACGATCTGAAATTTCCAGGAAAGTTGACGGCCAACAAGCTCTTTCAATCGCCGCCTTAAACATCTAAATCGATTCATTAGTTAAAAAGTTATAGACCATTCACACACACACACACACACACACACACACACACACACACACACACATACATACAGACACTCGGACATCATTCTGAAAATAGTCAGAATAGCTTCCTAGGACATCAAAACGTCAACATTTGATGAAAACTCGATTTTCGAAAATCGGGGTGAAAACAATAACTTCCCGAAATTTTTGAAAATCATCGATTTTCTAAGCGGGAAGTTAAAAATAATAATAACTTCTTAAAAAATTACTAATTAGCTAAATATTTAATTCAGTGTAAAACTAAATAAATAATATAGTTATTTTCCGATAATAAAAGCATGTAATATTTATTGGGTACTTGGCAACACCGCATGAAATTTAACACGGCGGCGCGGCGCTCATCGTGCGTGTTACGAAGTCGGGTAAAAACACGCGTGTGACGAAGGGTTAAAATAGTGGACGACAATAATTAGTACATAATATTGAAGTTGTATCTCATATTGACAGGTCAGTAGACAGCGCCGTAACGTCTTTTTTTTTAAACACAAATCCATTAAAAATTTAAACTATAATATTCGAAAACCCACGCTGTCATCTGTATAATATTAAATTGTTATTAAAAAAGTGATTAATTGATTTTTATTCTTATTTAATTAAAAAACATTTTGAAGAGTTTCGTGTTTAAAATAAAGGTGATAAAAAACATTCTAAAATTAATATTTATTTAATTGAATTGAAAAAATTAACCTCATTTTCAAAAAGTAAATATAAATTGCTAATACAATAAAAAATTTTGTTTTCTTTTTTTTTCATTTAATAAATCTATTTTCAAAATTGTCCCATTGATTGAATAATAATAAAATTAATAAATTAAAAATTATTTGGAAACTTGATTTCTTATATTTAGTTCAACAGATCAGTGACGCATGCGCATTAAGGGTGTCAATAATTGGAGCAACGGCATGTCAAGAGTTAGATCAGTCGGGTTTTTAACCTGTCAATAATTGGTGTATCCGGGTAACTTATTTCAACGCTTTAAATTAATTAGTAAATTTAATTTATTATTATACAAAAATATGAATTTGTTTAGTTGAAAGACTAAATAAGACAATGTCGGAATTAGAATTCAATAATATTAATTGTTAATATGCTAAAAAAATTGAATTACAATCTTGTCTCTTATAGCGTCAATAATTGGTGCTTTTACCTAAGTTATTTTTTTTACGCATAAACAACATAACTGCTGCTCAATTTCCAACGTTAAAAGAATATAATGATGCTTCTGAAGCATTGAATGATCGGTCTAATAGAACAGCAACTATAAAAGAAACTCAAAAACTTCACTGTGTGATACCAAATGACGACAAAATTTTATTCGTAAAACGCCATTCAAATTCAACTGAGTATAAAATTCATAAATTAATTAAACGTCAAAAAAAATAAATATTGCTTATTACTTCGGGGTTAAAGTCCATTCTCAGACAGTCCTCCCCCTCTCCCCACTTGTTAAAAATTTGCAATGTCCCCCCCCCCATCCCCTATATAATATGTTTTATAATTTTTATTTCTTCTCTAGCAGATTAAAATTATTATTGGGAAACTTCTGATACGCCAACTGGTGGCTAAAGTTATAACTACTCAAAGTAGGCTAAATCATGAATGTTTACATGTGTCTATATGTCTATCAGCTAATATAAATGATAAATACTTAATTGTCTTTATAATTATTGTGTTCCTATTAATTAAAAAATTGTTTTCGTTCAATTAAAAAAAAATTTCGAATTTAGAAACATGGAATTTCCATCAAAAATAAGTAAATGTAACATATATTGTTTGTATGGTTGTAAAAGTCGTGATTCTAAAAATGACAGTGTACATTTTTCAATGTTCGTCAAAAAATTGCAAACATGGTTACTTTGAAAAATAAAATGGATCAAGAAGATAAATTCGACCGTTTTGATAATTGCTGACATAAATAAAACAGTTTTGCTACCACGTGCTTGCATGAACCATCAAACCAACTTAACAAGAAAAACTCATACCCACGATCCTTCCACTTTTGAGAACTTGAACATTTATTTTATCCAGATCATCTCGAATACTTGATCATTGAAGACAAAAAGTAATGAGCGTAAATGCAGTAGACATCAGACAAATTTAAAATTATTAGTAAATAGAATAAATAATTAATAAAATAAAATTTTTTTAAAACACGCATTTAAAACATTTTGAAATTAATAAGTGCATTTTTATAAATATTAATTTTTAAATTAGTAACTCCATTTATTTATGATTTTTAATTTGTCTAATGTCTGCTACGTTTACACTCGTAAAAAGTAATAATTTTTAAACACTTATTGTCTTCACTAACTTTACCAAAGTTCAACAAGTGTCCGTGATTTATTATATTTCCATCACCGGTAAAATTTTTATTTTGAAGTGTTCCACTAATAAATTGATAAGTATCTTGAATGGACACCCGCATTATTTATTGTAATAATCTTTAACACTTATAATGGTTTAAATAAATTATCAAAACATAAATAAGCCAGTTGATTTTGTATAGTAGACATTCAGAGTAGCCTACTTTGATTAGTTTATTTTTCGGCCACCAGATGACTAATATCTAAGGTTTCCAATACATTTCTAAATAAATTTCAGACATAATTAAAATTATACGTATTATTATTATTATTTTTTTGGTTAAATGCTCAGGGGGTTATCCCCGGTAGTCCGACTCTACCGAGGGCCTCACCTGAGCGCCAAATCGTTACTGCTGCGATGCTTCATCAGCAAGATGATCAGCATGCGCAGCAGGCCAAGTTTCGTTGCCTTAGGAGACGGAGAGATCCGAGTATCACAGCCTTTTGCATCCGCGATGCCAAAAACTCAACTTGCGATAAACAAGTTGGGATTTTAGCCAATGCAGACACAAAAGACTGTTTCATCCCTCCTAGGACGCCAACAATGAGTACGACAAGCTTGACACAATAGCCTGGGTAAAGCTTGCCAATTTCAAACGTATTATTATTATTATTATTATTATTATTATTATTATTATTATTATTATTATTATTATTATTATTATTATTATTATTATTATTATTATTATTATTATTATTATTATTATTATTATTATTATTATTATTATTATTATTATTATTATTATTATTATTATTATTATTATTATTATTATTATTATTATTATTATTATTATTATTATTATTATTATTATTATTATTATTATTATTATTATTATTATTATTATTATTATTATTATTATTATTATTATTATTATTATTATTATTATTATTATTATTATTATTATTATTATTATTATTATTATTATTATTATTATTATTATTATTATTATTATTATTATTATTATTATTATTATTATTATTATTATTATTATTATTATTATTATTATTATTATTATTATTATTATTATTATTATTATTATTATTATTATTATTATTATTATTATTATTATTATTATTATTATTATTATTATTATTATTATTATTATTATTATTATTATTATTATTATTATTATTATTATTATTATTATTATTATTATTATTATTATTATTATTATTATTATTATTATTATTATTATTATTATTATTATTATTATTATTATTATTATTATTATTATTATTATTATTATTATTATTATTATTATTATTATTATTATTATTATTATTATTATTATTATTATTATTATTATTATTATTATTATTATTATTATTATTATTATTATTATTATTATTATTATTATTATTATTATTATTATTATTATTATTATTATTATTATTATTATTATTATTATTATTATTATTATTATTATTATTATTATTATTATTATTATTATTATTATTATTATTATTATTATTATTATTATTATTATTATTATTATTATTATTATTATTATTATTATTATTATTATTATTATTATTATTATTATTATTATTATTATTATTATTATTATTATTATTATTATTATTATTATTATTATTATTATTATTATTATTATTATTATTATTATTATTATTATTATTATTATTATTATTATTATTATTATTATTATTATTATTATTATTATTATTATTATTATTATTATTATTATTATTATTATTATTATTATTATTATTATTATTATTATTATTATTATTATTATTATTATTATTATTATTATTATTATTATTATTATTATTATTATTATTATTATTATTATTATTATTATTATTATTATTATTATTATTATTATTATTATTATTATTATTATTATTATTATTATTATTATTATTATTATTATTATTATTATTATTATTATTATTATTATTATTATTATTATTATTATTATTATTATTATTATTATTATTATTATTATTATTATTATTATTATTATTATTATTATTATTATTATTATTATTATTATTATTATTATTATTATTATTATTATTATTATTATTATTATTATTATTATTATTATTATTATTATTATTATTATTATTATTATTATTATTATTATTATTATTATTATTATTATTATTATTATTATTATTATTATTATTATTATTATTATTATTATTATTATTATTATTATTATTATTATTATTATTATTATTATTATTATTATTATTATTATTATTATTATTATTATTATTATTATTATTATTATTATTATTATTATTATTATTATTATTATTATTATTATTATTATTATTATTATTATTATTATTATTATTATTATTATTATTATTATTATTATTATTATTATTATTATTATTATTATTATTATTATTATTATTATTATTATTATTATTATTATTATTATTATTATTATTATTATTATTATTATTATTATTATTATTATTATTATTATTATTATTATTATTATTATTATTATTATTATTATTATTATTATTATTATTATTATTATTATTATTATTATTATTATTATTATTATTATTATTATTATTATTATTATTATTATTATTATTATTATTATTATTATTATTATTATTATTATTATTATTATTATTATTATTATTATTATTATTATTATTATTATTATTATTATTATTATTATTATTATTATTATTATTATTATTATTATTATTATTATTATTATTATTATCATTATTATTATTATTATTATTATTATTATTATTATTATTATTATTATTATTATTATTATTATTATTATTATTTATATAGTTTAGAAATTTTTTTTACAAAGTAAATTATATATTAAAATACGTAATGGTATTAGTTACGATCGCATTTAAAATTGTCGTGCGAGGAAGTTGTGTAATTATTACCGGCAATTACAGAATTATTCTTAATGTTTATAAGTCATAAACAGATTTTCATTACCCTATTAATTTTATAGATTACAGTGTGATAGAATTCATACTCGTTTACAACATGTGTAATCGATAATTTCAAGGAAGACATTACACGGCCTTCCGGTTTATCATTATAATAATTATTATACATTATAAATAATGTTAAAATATAAACTATATTTCTTTTTATTCGATGGAATTATTTGAATGATTGTTTTCGCTTTCATACTCAGTAATTTTAATGTTTTTCTATGATTCATTATTCTGATAACTTTTTATCGAATCTTTATTAGTTTTTAATTATAAATTATTGACAATTTTCTAATGATTATAGTTTCTTACATTCGCCATTAAGTAATTAGTAAAGTAGTATTGTTCTTGTTTACGAACTAGTTCAATGACAAACCTTTTCCATTTAGGGTAACGAGCCGGGGCAAAATGGGCCCTATAAGAAAAAAGTGCTTATATCCCCAGTGGTTCTAACTTGTTTTCTTTTTTTTAGCCCCTTACCATGTTTTTGATCTTAAAGTGCCGCGTCTGTTGAAAATTAAAAATTTTTATATTTGGGGCAAAATGGGTCCCCCAGAAGAAAGTTCTAATATTTGATTTTTTTCAGCCCTTTCTTTCTCTGAGAAATCTTCTAAAATTCGTCTATTATTAAATTTCATCTTAATAGTATATTACAAGTCTAGGAAGAAAAGTAGTTCATTCCAAACCGAGTGAATAATTGCCTACCCAAGCCAAATGCAAAGGTGGCAAACACTCGGATTGGGATCTCCTACTTTTCTCCGTGGTATGTATACAATTTTTTACCAGATCTCTATTTGAATACGTAAATTATTGCCTGTGTTTGTAAAAAGAATTAGACGAGTTAAAAGTAAATTACAATCTCAAAAACGTTGCAAGGGCTTTTTACTCTTGAATCATTCAAATTTAAAAATAATTTTTTGGGATCCGTTTGCCCTCACCCCTACTCCCTAAATTAGTTTACTTATAAGTTCTTATACCAAGTTTCTTAAAAATTATTTTTAAATCTCAAATTGTTAATTAACATTAATTGAAAGAATCAAGCTAATTAATTTTATTCTAGAACTTTTTCAATAAATTAATTAATTAATTGAGAAAACTATTAATATCAGCAAAAAAAAAAAAAAAAAATTATAAATATATATTAATTGAATGCATACAAAAAAATTCAATAAATAATATATATGTCTATAAATTTATAGCATATACGGCTACAAAATAAACAACTTAATAATATGGAGATTTTATTACAGTACATATTATTTATAAATTTGCTAGCACTAAATACTTGATTGCATTTTATTGTGTTGCAGAGCTGAATACTCGGCTAAAACTAATTAATTATCTAAAAACTATGTTAAACCGCTAGAAAAAAACGTATATTATAAAATTATATATGATATCACTATCAAAGAATTGATAATTCTGGTTTTTACGTCGTTAATTTAATTTTAATTGACTTATCATTAAAAACAATATGTATATACCTATATTTCTTTGAGAATCTCATTGATCAAAGTTGTTTATAATATAGACTAAAATTATATGATAACACCAGTAATAAATGAAATTGTCATTAGTCGGTCTAGATATTAAACCAGCATAGAACTTAATGTCAAATTAAATGAGCGATAATAAAAAATAATCAGCACAAGAATAATTTCGGAATTTTTCCAAACGTTAATCCAAAGTCATTTAATATAAAACCGTCAGAAAAAATTATATATATGTATAGAACTAACGTAGTAAAAAATTTTTTTTTTTTAATTCTAAGAAAATTATAACGGGCCTTATGACTTTATTCCACTTTTTTGTTGCACTTCTCAGATAAATATTAAATAGTTGCAAATAACGTATAATTGCAGATACGTGCTTACTTGCATGCTATACAAAGTACTCTTACTGACCTCCTCTTCTATTTAATTCTTTACTATTAGCGTTATACACGCGATTCAAAAAAAAATATATATATATACATATATATATATATATATATATATATATATATATATATATATATATATATATATATATATATATATATATATATATACGTACACATTAAATATGTTTACTTTAACATATATAAGCTGTAGCATTGTCAGGAAACCTGAAAAAACTATGATTTCATCGAGCTCGTCATTTTATCTAATTTTACAGCTGTTCAAATATATAACATACATAAATATACGGATTCTGACAGTGACGAAAACAAAATCGATTTTGATACGGATAAGATTAATAACTATATAATAACACTGTATTATATAATTATTAAATAATGTATGTGAATATTGTGAACATTAATATAAAATTAGTTGAAATGTTTATTCCAAGTTGTAATTATATAATTATTAAGTATGAGTCATACTTTTATACTGGCAATTGTCTATAATATATGAGAAAATAATAGAATATTTAAAATAGTTATTTTAATCGACTATAAATTGGGTTTGAAAGAATTGATACGAGACTATTTATTAACACATAAAAAAAGGATATTTCAGCGTAAAAAATTTTTATTAACGCCAAGAAAATTTTTACTTGCGTAAGAAATTTTTTCTAGTTCTAAAAAAATTTTTGTACACCTCAATCGCGAAGCGTTGAGTGTGCTTTTCTGTCATTGTTTCACTCTCGGCCATTTCAGTAACTTCAAATCTTCTCTATTTTCTGTATGGTACACCAAAGTTGCTAAAAGTATATACCATTTTAAAGAAAATTTAGTAAGGAAAATTTTTCAGTATACACGGAGAAAATAAAATAATATTGTACAAACAAGAACTTCTTGGTTCAAGAAATCCGTTCAAGATATTTATTTCATTATTATTAATTATCAATTTCTTGAGAAAAGAGTATCAAATTTATTTTTGTTATTATATGAATTTGATATTATATTATGAGTAAGCAAAAGAATAGCTTTACTTAAATTAGGGGAGCCTGAGGCACAAAGGCCCCCTTAAGTCGGTTTTTTCTTTTTGTGGCATTTAACCATCCAATTCATTTATTTTCCGTCTATATCGGAAGGATCAGTCGAAATTTTGCGAAAAATCGAAAAAAAAATTTAATTTTTTACTGGGGCACGAAGGCGCCCTCCCCAAAAAATTATTAACAAAAAATTTTTTTTTATTTCCCGTTAAGTTATGAGCTCTGTAATGTTTTTATCATATTTTAGGCCAATAGTGATAGTGGGGTAAAATGGACCACTTAAAAAAAAAAAATTGTAACGAAAAAATTATTTTTTTTTTTTCATTTTCCGTCAAGTTATGACCTTTATAATGTTTTTATGACGTTTTAGGCCAATATGTGATGGGTGAGGTAAAATGGACCATTCAAACAAAAAAAAAATTGTCACAAAAAAATTAATTTGACGGAAAATAAAAAAAAAAAATAATTTTCGTTACATTTTTTTTTACGAGTGGTCCATTTTGCCCCGCATATCACATATTGACCTAAAATAGAATAAAAACATTATAAAGGTCATAACTTGACGGAAAATGAAAAAAAAAATAATTGTTTCAGGTGGTCCATTTTACTCCACATATTGGCCTAAAATATGATGAAAACATTATAGAGGTCAAAATTGACGGAAAATAAAAAAAAAAATTTTTACCTCATTGGTAGTTGTTTAGATGTATGGCTCCACACATTTTTCAAAGTTCCAAGTGCTTGCACATTAAAGATCTATAATTAAACTTTTTCCACGTGTTCTCCTACACGGCGGAAGGAATTTTCTGTATGAGTTTGTGTCTCTAACACTCGATACCTATCCGAACCTTGTAACTAATGTGCACAAAATTGGTAAAAATAACACAAAATCATGTGGATTTTCAAAAATAAATTTTTCTAATAATAATAATTAATTTTATTTAAAGCCGTAAGATGGACGGTGGTGATAGAAAGGTCTACCTAAGAGTTACAAATAATTTTTGAACTCTTGTAATAGCGAAAATCAACATATTTGTGTTATTTCAATACTTTTAAGGTGTACAACAGCTCACCTAACATTTTGGTACAAGCAGTTTGGACGGTATCCGCCTCCCTTTACTAGTATAGTGTCTGGCTGAAGCCTACAACACTGTTTTACGCCGGCCCGTACTAGTGAGAGATGTAGTCTAAGGCAAGAGTACGTTAACATAGCCTTACTGATGAGTCCGTTAACGTACTCAGGACGAAACTACACAAATTATGGCAAACAGGCATATACCTTAAGTTTTGGTGGTTGACTTAAGAGTCAATACATAGAATGAAAAGAAAAATATGTCAAATAGTGCATTGCAGCACGGAACTAAAAAATCTCAAAGAAAAATCCAAAATATGAGCATTTTTATACCATAGGCATACACTTATACAATACCAACGCTTAATAAACACCTAATTAAGCAAATGTAATTTCAATCCGCCGACAAAGGCTTGCGGTTGAAACTGGTTTCGAAGCCATTGGTCTATTTTTTGATTTTTGCTCCTAAAAAACAGGTGGAGCCATGGATCTACACAATTACCACCTCATTTTTGAAAGGGGCCTTTGTGCCCCAGGCTCCCCTAAATAAGAATTATGTCCATCAATTCTGCGAATTCTTGAGCGGAAATTATACCCTTCCGAAAATTATCAAGAATATATGTTCTTATATCAAGTGAATATTCTTAATAAAAGTATATTTTTTATAACACCTGAATTGAAAGTTCGATTTTCATTCGTTATTTTAGGGATGAAAGTGCCACATTGCTTCCCAGCCAAATGATGAATTAATTTAGTCCGCATGTGTCAACTTCCATCCCCATGCAAATATAATGTTTTCCCGGGTAAAAAAAATTATATATAATTATATATAATTATGCATAATTATATATGAAAAATGGCCCTATATAATTATATATAATTACATATAACTATATATAATTATATATAACTATATATAATTATGTAGAACTATATATAATTGAATTCCTATGCAATTTGTTAAATAAATTGTGAGTTTTGTATAGTAGAGGCTCTACGCTTTTTATTTAAATCATTTTTTTTTTAAGTCCAAGTTTAACTTCTAAGAAAAATTATTTATGGAAACATTGATAATAAATATTTTTGTCATTATGTAATATAGAATGTACTATATTACCATCAAAAAAGGTACTTGTCACTCTGCCAAATAACGGAGGCGTACCCGGGCCAGAATAGTCTCAAGTTTCGAATTTAACAGTTCTGAAATAAGTTTCTTACTAGAGACTCACTACAAATGGTGAGCGCGATCTCGTGGCGAGCTCCGAACTACTTCCACTGCTGCTTATAGCACCGGTGACTTCCCTCTCCTACATACATATATATTGGGGTGTCCCAAAAAAAAACAAATACTTTTTTTTTAAACTCTTATGAGCCCAAAAGTTACTTTATATTATAAAAAAAAACTTTACCTAATTTTAGCCAGATATCTTTAGACTTGAACTATCACAAAGGGGGACCCCTTTCCCATTTAAAATACACGCAAAAATTTTTCAGTTTAGTTTTTAGTTATTAAGACTATAAAAAATTTTTTTTTTAATTCTGCCTGGTATAATTTCGTAGGAAATAAAATTCTCTACAAAAAGTGCTGATGCAATTAGTACATCAAACAAACTGGGAAAAAGTTACGGGGCGTCAAACATCGACAAAAATGTAGTTTCCTCAGTATTAAATTATTTTTTGTTGTTTTTTATTTTAATTCTATCGAAATTTTTTTTTCAAATAATGACAAGCACGGTCTTGTAGCGAATTTAATTTCCTACAAAAAGTATCCGGTATTATATATACGTCAAATGAATGCGAAAAAAGTTAAAGGGTTTTAAATATCAATGAAAAATCAGGTTCACTTTTCGTTGATATTTAAGTTCAGAAAATTGATATTTTTTAAACTTGTTTTTTCGTTGACATTTAAATCTCTGTAACTTTTTTTTCATTCATTTAACGTACGTATGATATTAAATACTTTCGGTAGGAAATTAAATTTCCTACAAGACTGTGCTTGTCATTATTTGAAAAAATTTTTTTTGATCGAATAAAAATTAAAAATAACAAAAAATAATTTGAGGAGACTAAATTTCTGTCGATCTTTGAAGCCCCGTGCCTTTTTCCAGTTTGTTTGACGTACATAATGCATAATCACTTTTTTGTAGAGAATTGATTTTCTACAAAATGATACCAGGTTGAATTTAAAAAAAAATTTTTTTCACAGTCTTAATAACGAAAAATTAAAATGAAAAGTTTTCGCATGTACTTTAAATGGAAAAGGGGGCCCCCATTTGTGATAACTCAATTTAAAAGATCTTTGGCTGAAATTTAGTGAGAATTTTTTTAGTAATATAAAGTAACTTTTGAGCTCATAAGAGGTTAAAAAAAAAAACAAATTTTTTTTTTTGTGGTATCCAAAAATTAAAAGTATAAATAAAAATGAAAATTTTGGTACCACTCCAGGCTCTTAATGGTATTAAGGTTTGTCTCAATCAATTTTTCTATTTTCCGTTTAAATAACACGGAAAAAAAAAAAAATTTTTTTTTTAATTTTTTAGCTCACAAAGCAATCAACGGATTTTTATGCACAATAAATGTTTTCGTAGGAAATTGAACGCTCTACAAAAAAAGTCAAATATAATTTTTTGATAAATCCCACTGTTCAAAAGTTATTTACGCTTCAAGTCAAATTTATAGCAAATTTAGAGATTTTTTTACTTTTCCGGTGAATTTCGAAAAACTTTGTTCGCAATAATTTGTAAGGAATAAAATTATCTACAAAACGAATCCTACGATATTTTTTGATAAGACCGCTATATCCACTGGAAAAGTAAAAAAATCTCAAAATTTGCTATAAATTTGACTTGAAGCTTAAATAACTTTTGAACAGTGGTATTTATCAAAAAATGATAAGAGACTTTTTCTGTAGAGCGTTCAATTTCCTAAAAAATCATTTATGGTGCATAATAATCCGTTGATTGGTTTGTGAGCTAGAAAATTAAAAAAAAAAAATTTTTTTTTTTTTTTTAAACAACCATATTTACATATATATCTTTACTCGCAAGTTATTTTTCTCTATTTTCTATTTTTGTATAGAATTATATATGATTCATATAAAATTATATGTTTTTATATATAATTATATATAACGCTAAAAAAATGACAAATGATCATATATAATTATAAGCAATTATATATAATTGTATGCTATTATATATAATTGTATGCAATTATATATAATTATATATAATCAGTTGAGATTTTTTCTCATCGTTATATATAATTATATATAATTCTGTATAATTATATATAATTCTGTATAATTATATATAATTCTATATGAATCATATATAATTCTATATAAATCATATATAATTATATAGAATTATATATGATTATATTGAATTATATATAATTTTTTTTACCCGGGTTTAAATGTCAAAGTTATAACAGATTGCATAGTTTAACCTCACAATTTCCTTGTAATGTTTCGTATGTGACATAGAATGACACTCTCTCCTATTTTACAATTATTGGTTATTTAAAGACTTTTAAATAGATCAAGACTAAATAATACTTTTTTTAACATCATTGATACTTAAATAAATAAATCAATGATATATACAAGTATACGTACTTTTCATAATTACATAGAATAAGAATATTGTCTGAAAAAAATTAATATTGTATTTTTTAATACAATGAATTAACTATAATAAAATTATACAACATGTAAATATTATAGCATATTAATAGCAAACAATTTGAATTTGCATTAAATGTAAATAACTTAGTAATTAAAAATTATAATAAAAACGGTGTGAATTTTAATAATTAATATCAAATTAAACATTGACAAAAAATTAATCATTTTTTTTGTCATTGCAGTTACAATAATAATTTTTGTTTATTATAACTTTCTTAATGGTATTTTTTTCCGTTGTGACGAATGATGAATAGACAGTGATGTCATTGACATCATCATTCTTAATTTCTGCTGGATTCGAATTTTTGTTGCTAATTTGTGGTTTTAAACGACGAGTCTTCGGCTTCTTGTTACTATTGAGATTTTGAATTTCTTGCAAATAACGGCGATGACGCTCATCAACTTGAGGCGATGATTTTGTTGATGTTATCCCGGGAAAAATGTTTTTATAAAATTTTATACTGAAAATGGCCTGGTAAAATTTCATAAAAATTTATAAAAATTTATAAAATTATATAAAGTTTTGTAAAATTTTATAAAATTTTGCCAGGCCATTTCCAGTATAAAATTTTATAAAATGTTGTAAAACTTTATAAAATTTAATAAAATCATTTTTTTTCCCGGGATGGGTCACCCATCCAATTCATGTCCCTCCCCGATGCTGTTCGACTTTTGTGATCGACAGATTGTAGTCTGCTCCGCTCGTCCATTGACCACTTGTAGCTATGAGAAATTCGTGGCTGTATTGATGATTACACATAAATTCTTATCCACCACATTTCATAGCATTAATTTATGATAATATAATAATTCGCACATTATTGCAGATATAACTTGTTTCTCAAACACGATCAGGTTAAATTTTAATGATTTATGTTTTCGAATTAATGGCGAAATTTTTGAACTTTTTCGAGAGTAATGAGGATTTAATTTTAATTGATGGTTGATAAAATAAAAGTTTATTAACATTAAAATTAAAATTGTCACATTATGTAATATATATATATATATATATATATATAAATATATATATATATATATATATATAGGGAAAAAGGGAGGTGGGGGTAGGCAAAACGAGGTACTCCCAAAATTTTATAAAAAAATAATTTTAATTTTTTAGTGTATTTTAACCATTCCAAAATTACGTTCGTAAATATAATTGAGCATTATTTTGAATTTTTTTCGTTGAACTTTTCCAAAAATCGAGTATCGGTCGAAAAATGTTAATGACTTTTGTATTATGATAAAAACTATTGAAAATTTTTTTATCTTCCTTTGCATCCAATAATTGTGTAAAATATAATTTTTCTTAATGTAACTTACAAAAAATTTTAATAAAATCAAACTTTTTCAATATTCAGAATTTTTTTTTTTTTTACATATTTCAGGGGGTACCCTACATATTGCCCGCAAAAATGAAATTTTTTTTTTTTTTATGGCGATTGAAAATTTTGTCTATTTACTTTGAATTTCTAACAACTTTTATAATAATTTGTTATAAACTTTATAAAATTGTGTGAAATTTTATCAAATTTTACAAAATGCGACCCCACACTAGATGCAATAGTGACCTCAGAAATATCAATTCCTTTGATCTTTCATTTACCGCACGATAAATAATACGATATTGACACTCAAAATCCTCAATGAGAATTATGAGGTCTAAAGTCAAACTCTTTATCAGTTTGTAAATACTAATGAAGGTCTCAAAACCCTCACAAAATAAATTACCGTTTTCTGGAAAATTTTCGAGTTGAAAAAAAAAGAAGAAAATATAAAAATCTAAATGTAAAATAAAATACAATTATTCATTCATAATAATAATAATATTAACAATAATTATTATTATTCGTTTTTATATAGCCCTGGACAAACTTTTAGAAATTCTTAAAAATAATTTTTTTTATCTCAGTTGTAAATCGAATAAAAAAATAGACTCCTAAAAATTGTTTAAAAAATTAAGCCTAGAGTATTTACTTTTTTTTGTATACACAAAGTCCGACAAAATAAATGTTCCAAAATAACGAGGAACGCAATATCAATTATTTTTTCTTCAATAAAATTTTGTATTTTAATTGAAACAATCGATTTTGAAGTTCTTTCATGTTTATTATTTTTTTATAGTGAGCATTAAATTTTCTAGCTTGTATATTATTTTTATCAATAAGCATAATTTAATTTTTTATACTTCAGAAAAGTTCGGTTTATGACAGCTTGTTACAACTGTTCTTAAAAATTATTTTTGGTCCTCAACTCATAACTGATAAAATTTTTTCCAGCTCGTAAAAGAATACTGCTGCATGTGATTATATATTGTCTAATATAATCATAGTATATAAATACAAAATTAGAAAAATGAATGGCATTATTAATAAAAAATGAAAAAAAAAAAAAAAAAAAATTGAACTAATCAAAAAAATGTTTGGATACGATTGCTTATTATTTTTTATTCTTATGTATATATATATATATATATATATATATATATATATATATATATATATATATATATATATATATATATATATATATATATATATATATATATATATATATATATATATATATATATATATATATATATATATACATACATATATACATACATATATATATGGATTACGTCATTGAAGAAATTCAGGCCTAAACCTGGAGCAATAAATTTTTTTATTTTATGAAGATTTTGAGGCCCACGCAAAATTTTTTTAATACCAATTTAGCCCTCAATTATGTAAAATCGCCCGTAAGGACAACATTGAGGACTAAAATGGAATTACTTTTTACACAGTTCTCAATCTCCAAAGTCCAACTTGTCCCTCAAAAACCTCACGTAGTATTTTGAGGTCCGAACTGGAATTTGTTTTTTGACTCGGGTATAAAATTTCGCTGTGCAGTCTTATAAAATTGTATAAACTTTTATAAAATTGTGTAAAACTTTACAATATTTCATACAATTTTATGAAATGTTATACAATTTTATAAAATTACATTTATTTATTACGTTCTGTACTCAGATCCGACTTTATAAAATTTTATTGAATTTTATAAAATTTTATAAGATTTTATAAAATTCTATAAAATTTTATGAAATTGTATGAAATTTTATAAAATTTTGCTCTGAAATTTTATAAAATCTTACAAAATTTTATAAAATTGTATAAAATTTTATATTATTTTATAAAAACATTTTTTCCCGGGGATATTTTTCGGTTTTGCGGCAGCTGAACGATCAAAATTCTTATGCTCAGTAGATTGCAATAGGGATGAATTTTCATTAACCTCAGGATTTTCATTTGATTCAATGAGGATAAAAGAATCGTTATCAAGTAAATCAGGTGACATTTTTTCATGAGTTTCCCCTGGTCTTGAGTCTTCAAATTGAGGTAAAGGTGTTTGAATAGCAGTAGATGTAGATGGCGCGTTGTGATCCGAACTAATTATCTTTTGGCACAGTTTTTGTCGATTTGCCAATTAATTTTCAACGTATCCTTCTGCTACTGTACTTGATCGCCATCCACCAAGTTGTTTGACAGCTGTAATATTTGCTCCAGAGTTTGCAAGTATTGTTGCTGCCGAACGTCGGAAACTGTGGCCGGTGTAGGTCTCCGGATTCTCCAATAGTAAACAAATAGATACGACTTTCGGTACTTCGCTGATTTTATTTTTACCGATTACCTGGCATGTACACTTTCCCTTTTGATAGTTAATGAAAAATCTTCTCGTATCAATGCCTTTTGGGTGTAAATCCATGTATTTTTTAACAATTGCATAATACTCTTTGCCAATGATAAAACTCCAGGGATAACAGTTTTTATTATCTTTAATTGTCACGATTAATTGGTTTCCAGTATCCTCAATCTCTTGGACATTTATTTGACAAAATTCTATTACTATTTAATACATTTCAATTACAACTGAACTTTCAATTCTAGCGTTATAAAAAATTGTATACGTTACACGGGAGGAAATTGAGACATCGCAACCTCGGATTTTTGTTCCTCGAGCCGAAGGTGAGCCTTCGGCTCGGAGAACAAAAATCCGGGTTGCAATGTCTCATTTTCCTCCCTAGCAACGTAATATACTATTTTCTCAATGTAACATTTAGTTGGTTCATAATGAGATTAATTTTTAAAAAACTGATTTAGTCCGAAGCCTCCGCACGTGCGTCAATTGTGGTGTTCAGACTCGTCTAAACACGATAACATTCGAAAAACACGACTTTTCGACTTCATTTCTTTTTATTGTCTTTGTATTTTTGATCACAAGAACCCTAAAGAAAATCACTATTTGAATCCTTTTAGTTTAATTGTAATTAATAAAAAACTTAAAAATTTATTATTCATGGAAAATTTAGCTGCCATTTTTATTTTTACTGATGTTATTATTTTTTTCATTTTTTTTCTTAATCAACTACTGGCAGCTGCGCTACCCAGAAAGGAAAGTACGACGAGCCCAGGCTTGGCTCAGGCTTGGTTTAACTATGTTGAACTCTAGGCCAAGTTTGCAAGCCAGCCTTGTTCCAGCTTTGGTAGAAGTCTGGAATGATAACATCCTGCCAAGCCTGGTTGCCAGCCCTGACCCATGCTTGCTTGTCAGACCTTGACCATGCTGGTTGCCAGACCTGGCCCATGCTTTGTTGCCAGACCTGAACCATGCATCCAAAAATTCAATAAATTTAATTAAAAAAATTTTATTATTATTTAAATACTAGAGTTTGTGATTATAGCGTTTAAACTATTTAAGTGAGGTAAATGACGTGGAAAAAACTCGGTAAAAATTTTGCTGGGCTCTGGGCGCGAACTGTCGTTCTTCTGATTGCTGGGTCTGAACGCTGGCTACTGAACGAACCTATTAATGTTGAATTGAAACTTTTATATGTTCTACTTATTCATTTTACCACAACCCCTCGATTTTATGAAATATAAAGAGCAATTTAATTAATATTTTCGATTAAGAAAAAAATAAATAATAATTTTTTATTATTTATATTATAATTACATAATTTTTAAAAATCGAATTTATTAAATTTTATTGATTATTTATCAAGAACCCAGCTTAATTATCTCAATCTACCACCATTATTAAAAATAACCTTTATTATAAAAACTCATGAGTAATTTCTTAATTAAATTAATTTTTATAAGTAAAATTATAGAATTACGGTTGTTGATTGCAAATAATAACGAACTAAAAAATTTATTAATTATTAATTGTAAATAATTTTAATCAGAATGTTAAAATATTTATTCATTAAAACTTATTTTAATTAAAACATAAATAATTATTAATTTAAAAAACCATAATAATAAGATGATTGGATAACTAATAAAAAACCTAGATTAGCCAATTTCGGCCGAAGGATGGGAAACTATAGGTATACCCGAACTTAGATAATCTTACCTTGGCCCAAGTCTGGGTTGCCATTGAATGATCAAGGTAGAGGAACCTAGTCTTGGCTTAAACTCGGGTAAGCATTGGGTCAGCCAAGGCTAGGTTACCCAGTTCTGGCCCAAGTGTGGGTTTCCACTGGATGGCCAAGATAGGAGAACCCGGTTTTGGCCCAAGTCCTGGTAATTATTGTAACGGCCAAGGCTAGGTTACCCAGTCTTGGTCCAAGCCAGGGTCACCACTGAATGGCCAAAATAGGAGAACCCAGTCCTGGCCCAGACTTGGGTAATAATTGGAATGCCCAGGATTGAGTAACCTTTCTTGACCCAAGCATGGGCCAATATAGACGTGCCAAAGCTAGGTTCCCCAGTGCTGAGCCAAGCATAGCCCCTTTGTTCAACTCTGGCAGCTCTTGCATGGGTAGCGTGGCAGTAAGATTGAAAGAAAAGAGCGACATCTAAGACAGAAAGGCAGCATATTTTTAAAAAAATTTGTAACTGAAAATAAGAAATAAAAAAATAAATTAATATTTTAAAAGTCGAATAAAAGTTCGTTTTAAAAATAAATTAATATTATAAAATAATAAAAAAAAAGTTATAATTAAAATTTTAAATGGGAGATTGAGATATGCATTTTTGGATTTTCCAACATTGTTTTGAATATTTAAATAATGTTTTTTAAGGAACAATATATACATGTAATTGTTCTCAATTAAAAACTGTAACGGAAAAAATTTCAAGTTTATAATTTATGATTGTGGTAACATAATTTGACTTCTTAATAAAACATTAAGTGTTGCTTTAAAGGCTAATTAAATGTTGCCGTGGGAATAAATCTTAATTGAAAAGAAGTAGGTCACAGTAAGATATGAAATATACTCGTTTGAAAAACGAATAAAGTGATGAATAATTAGTTATAATTCAATTAAATATCAATAATGGAAAACTAAATAATTATCTGATAACATCAAATTATTTGCAGTTATAAAATAAATTATATTATGTAATTTATGCCCCGAAATACGCCGCTAACTGGCTTTAGAGAGCATCATAAAATTTTGTACTAAAATACAGTGCTTTTGGATCGGTAAAAAGTGTGATTTAATATATATTTTAACACTGACCTAAAAATTTCAGTGTTGATTTTTTAAAATATTCTCATGATTGCTTTTTTTTTTATTTCACTTAAATAATAAATTGCTATAAACCCACTCATTCAACATGTACTCAATTCCACATAAATATGTATTTCTTTTTTCTATAAAATTCTGATACTTTATATCTATAGTTTTTTCAGTTTGAAAATTTGAAGATAACATTAACAATGTATTTGAATGACATCAGCCAACGTCACTGCAATAAATCAATCTTTAGCTACCACAACAAAATTATTTTTCTCTACTGTTCTTTAAATAAATTATAATAAAATGACAATCACAGAGAATGCTGAATCACAAGTAGGTAGATGAATATTTTTAAATTCATGATAAATTGAATTTCAATCTAATTCATTATAAATATTTTATATATCTGTTAAAATATATTTTTAAAAAAATCAACATTTACATGTTAAAAAATTTTATAAGATGAACTGGGGCAAAATGAGATACCATTTTAAAGAAAAAATAGTTAGATTTCTATGAAATCTACATCTACTAAAAAGCGAATTATTGTAACCGATCTCAATGGAAAAAAAAAATTGAAACAAAAAGTGACACATATTTAATATATTTCATTGTCATTGATTATTTATATTTTCTTTCAAATACTTACAAGGTCATATGTTACTACATAATATTGATTTTTATTGTTTGTTAAAAATTATGTAAAAATAAAAAATCGATTTGTTTCAATTACAGACCGTAGAAAAAAAATTTGTTCCAAAATGATTCCAAAAATGTTCAACATGTGGAACTTCTGAATATCAGACAGATTAGAACTTCGAGTGGAACGTTTTTGGAACTTTATTAATTTCGATAGTAAAAAAAAAAAGTTTTTACTTACAAAATTCGAGTCAAAAAAAGGACATTCTTGAAACGATTTTGGAATTTTTTTTTGACTTTTTTAGCTTTATCAAAAGGTCCAAAATGTTAATTTTAGAACTTTTACAGATTTTTTTTATAACGTTTTTCTAAGCACTATGAAAGGTCAAAAGCAGTGATTTCGAAACTTTTTCGGAATTGTTTCAGAACGTCTTTTTTAGTCCATGAAAAGGTAAAAGATGGTGATTTTTGAACTTTCTAGCACGTTTTTTTTTTAATTTTACAAAAGGTTTGAAAGTAGTGTTTCTTGAACTTTTTTGGAATACTTTTGGAACGTCTTCTTTAGGCATCAAAAAGATCAGAAGTGGCGGTTTTTAAACATATTTCGAGCTTTTCTGGAACATCTTTTCAAGCTCCATAAAATGGCGAAAGTAGAGATTTTTCAACTTTTTCAAAACGTTTATGGAACGTGTTTTTTAGTTCTACGAATTTTATTACACGGGAGTAATAATTTTAATTTTTTATTACAGTAACTAAAAATTATGATTCACTTGATCTTGATTTATGATTGAGTTTGGTTTTTCAAGTAAATTTAATAAAAATAAATAAAAAAAATCCGTCTATCGGTTGACCCTGCGGGCCAACCCCAAAACTTCCCGCTGTTTTCAAACTCCTTGAGCTTGAAAACATTATTGCGAATACATTTTCGATCTCTTCGAGCTCGAACATACTTTTGTCTGCCATTGTTTTCAAATTAAAACGTTTTTTATGATTTTTTCTCCAACGATATCTCTTGAACGGATTGACCAATGGAGGTGGTTGAGGTAGCGATTGACAGGTTTTATTGAGATCTAGGGCTGATTACATTTTGGAATTGATTAATCTCGAAAATACGCTTGTTTCTCTTTTTTTATGAGCTTTTCAAGCTCAAAAGAGTTACGCCATATGTTAAAGTTTGAAATTTTAGAAACCAAAATAATTAATGAATGATTGTTTTTCATATATTTATTCACAATTATGTTCAATAAAAATAAAAAAGTATATTCAGGCTAAAATCAATGTAAGTGATCAAAGTAAGGATTTAAATGAATTCTTACTTATATCAGAGCATTAATACATCAAATATTCAAAAAAAAAATTGAAAATGGTGTTTTTTTATTCTTTCGTCGTTGATATCTCTCGAACGGATTACCGATTGAGATGTTCTTGGCAGCGAGTATCCGAATCTATTTGACTAAATAATCTGAAATCTGCTGAAAATCCTATTCAGGAGAAATCTTTCGAATGCTGCAAGAACTATCTAAGTCGCCTGACTAGAAATTACTGTGGGAACGCTCAGTGTGTGTATCTGGACCTCATTGGGTCCCAATGAGACATTCCTAATAGCGAAATCCCCTAGAGGAACCAATCAGAACCCAATAAGGAAATCCCAAACAAAAATAAGATAATATATAGTCAGTATTTCCTAACTGGGTCCTAAGTGGGGCCTAAGTAGAAAATCCCAATGTAAAAATAAAGAATTATCGTCAGTATTTCCCAATTGGGGCCTAAGTGGGACCTAAATGGGAAAATCCACGTGAAAATAAACAAATTAGTCATTTTTCTCCGTTGGGTTCTGTTCGGGTTCTAAATGGGAAAACCCAACGTTAAAATAAAAAAAATTTCTCCATCTATTTTAGGCGGCACTCCATTGTGGCCACAAAAAAAAAATATTTTTTGTTTGTGGCAGCTGAAAATTTTTTCTACACTCTCCGAATATCATAATTTTTGTTTCTTCATCTGGTATTCTTTGGTATCATAATAAATATACTATCTACACTCGCGCGATTACATACATGGAGCGCAGTGGATAACACCAAAGACTTTGAATTGGAAGGATACAGGTTCGAGCCCAACAATCACTGGGATTTTTTTTTTCTAAACACTTCTTCTAAATAATGTTCCTAGTTCATTAGATTACAATTCCGATTTATTTGAAATTATTACTTTTTTTTTTTCGCATTTAAATATTTTTTCTAACAGGGATGTCCTCTTTGGATTTCTTGGGGATTTCCCTATTGGGACCCAGCTGGGACTGCCCAATAGGTCTTTGCGTGACATCTCCATGTGGGGTCCCAATAGGAAAATCCAATGAGGGCCTGATAGGTCTTACCTAAAAATTTCTAGTTAGGGCGATTCATTCATTAAAAAGATATGAGGTCCCCCCCCCCACACACACACACGTACACGCATACATACACACATACAAACATCTCTTTGAAAATGCCAGAATAGCATCCCAACACCTTTAAACGTCGACATATGATGAAAACTCGATTTTTGAAAATCGGGGTGAAACCAATAACTTTAAAAGTCGTCGATTTTTCGAGCGGGAAATTGAAAAATTATGTTTGTCAGCTTTAGATTTTTAAGTAGCAAGTGTAAAATCAAATAAGACAAAAGATTACGAAACTTGCATATACATGCTGTCTAACTACTTTGACTCAGCTAACTCAGAGCTGATAATAAATATATACACAGCAGTAGTATACATTTATTCTTATCTATTTATTGCAGAATGTCAACTTCAGTGGGACTAAATTACGCGATTACATTAAGACTCGGGTAAACGATCTAACCCACGTTACTTTTATTTTAGTTTTTTACTCACTAACTTTTTCATTACACTTTTAATATGATTCTTAATTTTATAAATTAATAATTTACTCTATAAATAGCAGTCTTTTCTAAAAATTTTTTATCAACTATTAAAGGGGATAGTTACTGCGACGGCCGTAAAAATAAATGATTTTCGCGGATTTTTTTGACCTGGACATTTAAAGAATATGGGGATCGCGATTTTTGATTTTACGATCACGGTTGCATCGATTTCTCAAAAACGCGTTAACTGAAAATGAAGAAAAAAAAAAA
This sequence comes from Microplitis manilae, assembly GCA_030273425.1. Lineage (NCBI taxonomy): Eukaryota > Metazoa > Arthropoda > Insecta > Hymenoptera > Braconidae > Microplitis > Microplitis manilae. Next base: position 20,741,232 of record CP092722.1, on the reverse strand, counting down.
GAACAAATTTATTGTGATCATATGAATGTAGATATCGTTCTATGTGGTCATTTTTTTTTTTATTTTTCACAAACTGGCGACCGATTGAAAATTTTTTCATTTTTTCGCCGTTTTTGTTTTGTATTCAAGCTGTCTAAAAAATAGTAAAATCCTAATTATAAAAATCAGCTACACTTAACCTTATAGGCTATAGCTGCTGCAAGGACGAATGAAACAAAAAAAAAATCTGAAAACCGCCTGACCCTGCGAGCCAGCCCCAAAACTTCCCACTGTTTCCAAGCTTAGGGAGGGGATAATACATACCTTAGTGAAAATTCCTTGTTGCTGAATTTGTCAAAGATAAACTTGTACTTGATATTTATATGTTTTAATCTTGATTCAAACTAACCGTTCTTGATCCATGAGATCACACTTTGATTGTCAATGCTTAGAGTCGGTCCATCTACTTTATTTCCAAGTAGCTGTACAATCAGCGTGTTCACCCAGATGACATTCGTGATTGTGTGAAACGCAGCCACAAACTTAGTCTCAGTAGTGGGCAGAGTGGCTGTTTTCTGTTTTTTTGATCTTCACATCACCGGAGAATCACCGATTTTCAGAATGTATCCTGTCACTGATTTTCCGCTTCGAGTATCTCCAGCAAAGTCTGAATCCGAGAAGCAAGTGATTTTCCCTGCTGTTTTCTTAGAGCTAAATTTAACTCCATAGTTTATTGTGCCTTTAAGATACTTCAGAATTCGTTTCGCTGCTTCCCAGTGTGCCTTCTGAGGTTGTGAACAGTATTCACTAACAGCATTAACAGCAAAAGATATGTCCGGCCGTGTGATCAGTGACAAAAATAACAAGCTGCCTACAGCCTCTCTGTAGAGTACACTTGACAATAGATTTTGATCATTCGATGTCCTCAGTTCATTCAAGTTCTGGCAATTATCTGCTAGTATGCTTACTGGGTTAGGTGACTCCATCTTGAATCTATTTAACATTCTCTTAATGAACAGGCTTTGCTTCAGTGCAATCAATTCATCAGTGGTTTTTGTCAACTCAATTCCTAGAAGCATGCTCAATGGAAACAATTTAATCTCAATCTCCTGTTTCAGATGTTCAAGAAAAGTGAGTATCGTATTTTCGTTTTCTAACATGTCTAGTCCATCATCTGCATACACCACCAAGATTAAGCACTCACTGATATCTCCACGTGACCTGAATACACATGGATCAGCCTCAGTTGGCTCCATTCTAAAACTTTTGAGGCAGTACGAACTTACGATTCCAACATCTTGGTGCCTGCTTTAACCCAAACAGGCTTCTAAGCAATCTGCAGACTTTTCCACTCTCATCATTACACCCATCTGGTTGCATCATATAGACCTCTTTCTGGAGTTCACCGTGTAGAAACGCTGTTCTTAGATCAAACTGATCAATGTGCATTTGGTTTGTTGCGGCAAGAGAAAGACTTATTCTAATTGACTCATACTTCACGACTGGACTGAACGTTTCTTTAAAATCAAAGCCGGCTTTTTGTTGACAGCCTTTTACTACTAACCTGTCTTTGTACCTTTCCACGGTCCCATCTGACTTCTGATTTACTTCGAAGATCCATCTATTGCTTAAAACATTCGCCTTTTCAGGTCGTTCAACTAATATCCAGGTATTGTTCCGTTTTATAGCTTGTATCTCTTCCTCCATAGCGTCTTTCCACTCACTATAGTCTCCTCTTGTTTTTGCTTTTTCAAGGGTCGTTGGTTCTTCAAACATTAGAGGATTTTGACCATCATTCTTGCGAGTTTGGCAACGAAATTCATCATCATCTTTAACCTCTTCAAAGTTTACATCGATACACTGTACGTGATACCATTCATTGCAGTTATCACACTGAATCCAGTACAGTATTTCATCCTCAGGTTTTGTACAGTTATTAGCTTGACACTCACCTTTCTCATCAAGCACTTCACTATCATCCAATTGATCTTGTGGCTCAGCCTCCAAGGTGTCTGAATCATCTTCATCCTCTTCTGTTGTGTCTGAGTTGATTCTTCCATTTTCTGTCACACCTGATTGTTCAGGAGCCTCTTTTGGGTCATCTTTATGTGTACTATAATATTCTGAGCTTCCGTACTTTATCTCTTCTCTGAAGATTACATCATAGGGTGTTCCAACTTTATTTTTAGCAGGAAACCAGATCCTACAGCGCTTGACAGTATCACTGTAACCAACGAAGACTCCCTCTTCTGCTTTAGTGTCCCATTTCTTCCTTTTTTGCTTAGGGATGTGCACCATCACCTTCGTTCCAAACACCCTTAGTTGATCGATGTCTGCACTTTTTCGGAACCATAGCTCATGTGGGGTTTTGTCGCTAATTGAACTTGTTCTAGTACAATTTAAAACATAAACAGCAGCGTTGACGGCTTCCGTCCAAAGTGAAGTAGGAAAATTGGAACCAATTAACATGGCTCTCGCTGCTCCTACAACAGTCCTGTTCTCTCTCTCTCTCGACACTTTCATTTTGTTCCGGTGTATATGGAACTGTTCTCTGCTGCTTAATTCCTTCTGCAAACATCATCTCACGCATTTCACCATTCGTGAACTCGAAGCCGTTGTCTGATCTTAATGTGCATATTATTTTGCCTGTTTCGTTTTCCATTCTAATTAGAAAATTTTTAGAGCATTTTTGGACTTCGTTTTTTGCTTTGAAGAAATAAATATGACGGTAGTGGGAATAATTATCCTTGAACAGCAAGAAATATCTAGCATTTCCTAGCGATCTTGTCTCCATAAATCCACAGACATCTGCATGTATATCAGCTGCAATTCCGGTCGCTCTGTTCTTACTCGTTTTATGTAGTTTGCGGTGCATTTTTGCCAGGACACATAATCCACACATTTTCCTTTCCCCTGTTACTGAGATATTTCTCACGTTCAATATCTTCTTTACATGTGTAAAGTTCTGATGCACCAACCTTTCATGCCAGTGTTTTAAACTGAATTTGTTTATATTTTCCCCAACACACGCGAGTTTCGTTCTTGGAGCTACCACTTTGAAGTTCATCAGATATAGCTGCCCGACTCTTTCTCCCACTGCAACAGTGCCGCCATTTTTGTTTATCCTGCAACTGATAGAGTCTGTTGCCATGGTGAAATCTTTGTCTAGTGTAGAGCTTAAGGAGAATAGGTTATATTTGAGATCAGGTAGATATAATACATTATCTAGGTGTTTATCAGCCCATATTGTCCCATCGAAAACGCGAATATTAATGTAACCTTTAGCAACAGCATAGATTATCTTTCCATTTCCCACTCTTATTGGTAATTTAGGATTACGACTCATCCGCTTAGAGAACGACTCTTTTCTTCCGCTCATATGACTGGTAGCACCTGAGTCTAGGCACTACCTTTCCTTTATTGCTTGGGTTTCAGGCATTGATAACAACATCTCGTCAATGAAGGCATCACCATGTTGTCTCTGTTGAACATTTGATAAGTATTTTCGTTTTGACCCGACTCCCTTTTTTTTTACGAAACAGTCTCGTTCCCGGTGTCCAGGCTTTCTGCAATAATTACAATTTCCTCTTCGAGGAGAATATCTACCACGTTTTTTGTCATCTCCTTGATGTCTTCCGTTAGCAGCAAATGCCTCACCAGCCTCAGTTGACTCATGCATTCCCAGTCTTGTTTCTTCCATAACAAGCTGTGCGGTCAAATTCGGCAGAGTTCGGTCAGCCTGTGGTGTCGACTCCCAGGCCGTACAAAAATGACTGAAAGTAGTTGGCAAATTAAGTAAAATTTTCATGCTAATCTGATTATCAGAAACATTCTCACCCATGGGCTTAAGTCAATGTGCTAAAGGGGACGGAAGGAACCCCAGTGCTGGGCCAAGTAGGGTCCTGTCGTTCAACTCTGGCAGCTCCTGCATGGGTAACCCGATGAAGAAAGATTTTATATAACTGTATACAGCTACATGTGAATTATATGAATTACGTACAATTGGATAAAGGTGATGCATAATTGTATAAAATGTTTATACAAATAAAATTATATACAAATGTATATTTGTATACAATTATATAGAATTGTATATACTTATATATAATCTATATGAATACAGAATGTAATTATATACAAATTATATACAAATAAGATATAATTATGCACGATTGTATACAAATGGATCGGGCCATTTTTTCTATGCAATTGTATAAAACTTTTTTTTCATCGGGAAAGTGACCTGTTTTACCTTAGATACAATTTTTTGCTTTAAAAAATTAACGTAAATGAAATTCAGGCTTCTCAATAAAACAAATCGGTCTGTCGGTTGACCCTGTGGGCCAACCCCAAAACTTCCCGCCTATTTCGAGCTTCTTGAGCTCGAAAAATTGTAGTAGATACATTTTCGAGCTCTTCGAGCTCGAAAATACTTTTGTATGTCTTTGTTTTCGAAAAAAAACGTTTTTTACCATTTTTTCTAGAACGATATCTCTTGAACTAATAAACCGATTGAGACGTTCAAGGCGGCAATCGGCGCGTTTTATTGAGTTCTACAACTGATCAGTTTTTGAAATTGATTTATCAAGTCGTTTTTGAGAAATTTTCAAAATACTAAAAAAAATTTTTTTTTTAATTCTTTCGACAACGGTTTCTCTTGAAAGAATTAACTGATTTCGACGTTTGAGGTGGCATTCAACGCGGTTTATGAAGCTTCAGAGCCCAGTCCATTTTGGAATCGATCCATCAAGAACATAAAAAGTTATCCAAAAAAATCATTTTTTAAGAAAGTTTATTTTTGGAATATCTCTGAACGAGCCCTACCGATCAAGCTAATTTTTTTTCAGCTTCAAGATAATTGCAAGCCACGTCGAATGGCACCTTGAAGATCAAAATCGGTTCATCCGTTCAAAAGTTTCAGATATTTACATACATACATACGTACGTACACTCGGACATCATTGTGAAATTAGTCAGGATAGCTTCCTAGAACCTCAAAACGTCAAGATCTCTTAGAAATTCGATTTTCAAAAATCGGACTGAAACCAATAACTTCCCGAATTTTTGAAAATTTGCAATTTTCTTAGCGGGAAGTTAAAAATTTGTTTTGTGCTGTCAAATTTTTCAGGTTATCCGATAGTGTCCGCCTTCAACTCGATTGGAACAAATTATAAATCATCACATATTAAAAAGAATTTATTGGAAACTTTAAATATTTATGACCGTTACTTAAACTTAACGATACAAAAAAATCACAATTTTGATAACTATATTGATAAAAAAATTACAATCAATAAATCCTATCGCAAATAAACAATAAAATTTTTTATTACCTATTAAATACAATCATCAATAAAATATTGTAACAACTTATGGATGATTTACAACGTTAAGATAAATAAAATTGAATTGAAAGTCTATAAAAGTTTCTAAAATATTAAATAATATTGATAATTAATAAAACTTTAATAGCTTAATATTAAAACTCAAATACATGACGTTAAAAATTTTATGTGCGCAATTACATTTATTGTAATCACGGCCGAACCAGCTTGAGTAAAATTACTGCTTTCAATGTATACGTTAATTATTAGTAACCCGTAAATTACTTTATAAATAATAAAATCTAACATTTCAATTTATTTGAAATTATTTATTTTTTAAATACAAATTCTGTAAATAATTCAATTGATTTTAAACATAATAGGATAATTTAAAACCATAAAAAAAAAATCTGAGCATCGGTTAGCCCTGTAGGCCAGCCCTGTAACTTCCCGCTCTTTTCGAGCTTTAAGATCTCGAAAACGTTAGTATAAATACATTTTCGAGCTCGAAAATACTTTCGTTTCACTTTTTTATGAGCTTTCCAAGCTCAAAAGGATTACGTATAATATTGAAATTGAAAAATTTAGACTCCAAAATAATTAATAAATAAGCATTTTTTACATATATTTATTGACCATTATGTTCAATAGTTCGCTCAAAAATAAGTTTACGTGATACGTTGTATCTATATGGTGTAAGTTTATCGTGAAACGAGCGAACATAATGATTTTTAAGAAGTCACTTCCAATGACTCACATAAACATAAACATATCAGTGTTGAGTTATGTTGTTCTGTAATTATGATATTATTCAATTGATTTTCATTAATGAAAAAAGCTGATACAGATTTTACGTTGATTATTCCGTTAACGATATCTCTCGGATGAACGATCTGAGTGGGACGTTCTTGGCAGCAATCGAATGCTATTATCGTGTTCTAGAGCTGATTCGGTTTTGGAATTGATCGACTCAATAGTTTCCGACATATTCACGAAAAATGAAAAAAAAAACGATTTTTTCTCATTCTTCCGCCGGTGATATCTCTCGAATGAACTATCCGATTGAGACGTTTAAGGTGGCGATCGGCGCGTTTTATTGAGGTCTAAAGCTGATTGAATTTTGTGAATGATTGGTTTCGTCATTACAATGATTTTCTCAAAAAACCGTTTTTCACTATTTCTTTCGTCGACGATATCTTCCGAACAGATTATCCGATTAAGACGTTCTTGGCGTCAATCGAAAGTTTTTATCGAGTTCTAGAGCTGAATAGATTTTGGAATTGATCGATCCGACAGTTTTCAGAATATCCAAAAGAAAACGGAAAAAAAATTTTTTTTTTTTTTCGTATTTCTTAAATATCTCAGAGACTATTTGACTTAATGATCTAAAATTTTCTGAAAATCTGAGTTGAGAAAAAATCATTCAAATGCCGCCAGAAAAATGTAAATCGGTTCATTCATTCAAAAGATATGAGAGGTTTACATCCACACACACACACACACACACACGCGTGCACAGACACACATACATACACCCATACAGACATCGCTCTGAAAATGTCTAAGTAGCATCCTCACACCTTCAAATGTCAACATATGATGAAAACCCGATTTTTAAAAATCGTGGTGAAACCAATAACTTCCCGAATTTTTTGAAAATCGTCGATTTTCTTAGCGGGAAGTTAAAAATCGATCGGTCGGTTGACCCTGTGGGCCAGCCTCAAAACTTCCCGCTCATTTCGAGCTCCTTGAGCTCGAAAAATTGTTGTGGATACATTTTCGAGCTCTTCGAGCTCGAAAATACTTATGTATACCTTTGTTTTTGAAAAAAAAAAAAACGTTTTTTACCATTTTTTCTCAAATGATATCTCTCGAACAAATAAACCGATTGAGACGTTTAAGGTGGCAATCGGTGCGTTTCATTGAGTTCTACAACTGATCAGTTTTTGAAATTGATTTATCAAGTCGTTTTTGAAAAATTTCCAAAATACTAAAAAAAATTTTTTTTTTCAATTCTTTCGGTAATGGTTTCTCTTGAACGAACGCACCGATTTTGATGGTTAAGGTGGCATTCGATGCAGCTTACAAAGTTTTAGAGCTGATTAGATTTTGAAATCAATCCATGGAGCGAATTAAAAGTTATTCAAAAAAAACATTTTTAAAAAAATTTTAGTTTTGAAATATTTCTGAACGTACTCTACCGATTAAGCTCAAATTTTCAGTGTTTATAGTAAATAAAAAGCCGCGACGAATGCTATCTCGACGATCGAAATCGGTTTGTCCTTTCAAAAGTTACAGAATATTTACATACGTACGTACGTACATACGTACATACATACACTCGGACATCATCTTGAGATTAGTCACAATAGCTTCCTAGAACCTCAAAACGTCGACATCTGTTGGAATTTCAATTTTCACAAATCAGGATGAAACCAATAACTTCCCGAATTTTTGAAAATTTGCAATTTTCTTAGCGGGAAGTTGAAAATTTAGAAAATCCAAAAGTGCACGACTCATAATGCTCATTTGGTATGAAATAATAAAATAATAATAATAAAATGGCGGGAAGTACGAATAAATTTAAAATATAGACAATTTTCTTTTATTAAAATTTGTTGTTTTTTTTTTTATTTTTTGATTTTATTATATTAGTATTTTTTTATGATAATAAAAGATCTTACTCAAAATATCTCGATTAATAACAAAAAAAAAAGTATATGTAAACAAAAAAAATTAAATTGAAAAAATTCAGGCTTATCAATTAGCAATAATGCAAAAAACAAACAGCTGTACTAGGATGGTAATACGCAAACTCAAGGAATTCGAAAACAGCGGAAAGTTTTGGGGCTGGCCCGCAGAGTCAACCGATAGACAGATTTTTTTTCAAATATCCCGCCTTTTCGTCTTAGATGTGGCTCTTTTTTTTCAATGCTACTGCTACGCTAGTACTACTGCTGATAGCTGATGGAGAAAAAAAATAATAACAAGTGTAAAAATATGAAAAAAAATGGCACCTAAATTTTTCGAGAATAATAAATTTTTACGTTTTTTATTAATTACAATTAAACAAATAGGATTCAGATTATGATTTTCCAGAGGGTTCTTGCCCCCATGGAAAAAATTTATATGTAAAATATATTGAAAATATATTTTCAGATATAAATGCTGTGTATACACGAAATATAAAGAAAATATAAGTCAAATATAAGCGAAATATATAAAAATATATATTATTTATAAAAAATATATAATTGAAATATATTTCATTTACATAACTTTTGGCCGATTTTCATATATTTAAAATATACGCTCAAAGTAATGTTAGTATACGTGGAATATATATAGGATTACTAATAAAAAACGCAATAGAAGTTGAAAAAAATATACGTAGCGTATACTTGCTATATATAACAAATATAATTGAGAGGATATATTATAATTATTTGGTAAGTATATTTGATAAATAAAAAAAATATACAGGAAATGTTTTCGATTTATAAATAAAATATAAATGGCCAGATATATGGGAAATATACTCAAAATGTAGTGAGTTTATATCGAAAATATAAGCAAGAATATATACACAAAGTACATATTGATTATATTTAAATTATATAAAATATATATCTCAGATATACCTGCAATATATGCGGCAAATTAGTAAATCATTCAGAGAGGGCAAGAAAGAAAGGGTCCAAGATAGTTTATGTAAAATAAAAAGCATCCGAAATGGACAAAGGGATAGCCGTAAGGATTTTTCTCAAGGTATTTAGACCTCATTAGGAGTAGGAGAAGTTAACTGTGGGAGAAGCTGCGGAGAAGCTTCCAAAATGAGCAGCAGGACCACTTTGTGAATTTTTTTGGGGTAATTTGGGTCTAGGAAAAATTCGGAGTGATCAGGTGCGTGGGTGGTTGCAGAGAAATATTCGAAATTGGCTGTCGGACCACTCTGCAAATTCTTCTCGGTGTTTTTTTTATCCTGGAAAGTAGGAGGTAAAGTCAGTATTGGGAATGGCCGCGAATAAGTATTCAAAGTAAGCAAGAGGACTCCATGTGACTATATCCTTGGAAAAATTAGACCTATAAAAATATTAGCGGAAATCAGATGCAGAGTTGATCCATGTAGGAAAGCGTGTAAGTTTATTAGAAGAAACTCAGCGTGGAGTTTTCTTGAGCTGTTTTAGGCCTGAACAGGATTGGAAGAGGTCCAGTGCGGTGATGCGGTCTCAAAGATTCATCTAAATTGGTCAGAATAATCGCCAGGTAAATTTTTTTGCGGGTGATTTGGACCTGGAAAGTAGGAAGTAGAGTTAGCTGTGGAATTTACTATGAAACAGCATCTCTAATGGTCAGAATGATGAACTTATATTGTTTCCCTGAAAGAATTCAAGCCTGAAAAGAAATAGGGGAGGTCGGGTGCAGAATTTGCTACCTCTTAAAAAAAAGTTATGCTGAATCCAAAAAAATAGTTAGTAATAGCCGTCTGGATTTTTCTCAAGGTAATTTGGATCAGGAAAAATTTACGAAAAGTCAGCTGCGTCGGTGGATATGGAGAAGCAACCAAAGTAATCAGTAAAAACATTTTGCGAAATTTTATTCAGCTCTTTCAAACCTAGACAGGGCGAGGGAGATTAGTGGCGAGCATGACTATGGAGTAGCATCAAAAATACTAAAAGGTACAGTTGTACGGATTTTCGTGAACATAATTTTGGCCTGAAAAGTAAAGGGGGAATTTAGTCTTGAGGACGTCTGCAAAGAAGTATTCAATATGGTCCAGGTGGTTATCGTGCAATCTTTCCCTGAAGGGATTCAGGCTTGAAGAGAAGTGTGAGTCAGATTAGGGCTGGCTGCAGAAAAGCGTTCAAGATGGTTAATGAACTCTTCGGGTGGAGATTTTAAGGAATGTTTTGATTCTGAAAAGCCGTTAAGCAAATTAACAAAATTCTGAGATATATATTTTATATAATTTAAATATAATCAATATGTCCTTTGTGTATATATTCTTGCTTATATTTTCGATATAAACTCACTACATTTTGAGTATATTTCCCATATATCTGGCCATTTATATTTTATTTATAAATCGAAAACATTTCCTGTATATTTTTTTTATTTATCAAATACACTTACCAAATAATTATAATATATCCTCTCAATTATATTTGTTATATATAGCAAGTATACGCTACGGATATTTTTTTAAACTTCTATTGCGATTTTTATTAGTAATCCTATATATATTTCACGTATACTAACATTACTTTGAGCGTATATTTTAAATATATGAAAATCGGCCAAAAGTTATGTAAATGGAATATATTTCAATTATATATTTTTTATAAATAATATATATTTTTATATATTTCGCTTATATTTGACTTATATTTTCTTTTTATTTCGTGTATACACCGCATTTATATCTGAAAATATATTTTCAATATATTTTACATATAAATTTTTTCCATGGGGGTGTAATCAAAAATACAAAGACAATAAAAATAAATGGAGTCGATGAGTCGTGTTTTTCAAAAGTTTTCGTGTTTACACGAGTCCGAACACCGCAATCGACGCACCGGGGGCTTCGGACTAAATCAATTTTTTTAAATTAATCTCATTATGAATCAACTAAACGTTATATTGAAAAATGTTCTGTAATAAATTTTATTTACAATGGTATGTACTTTTAACAACTTTGGTGTACTATAAAGAAGGTAGAGAGGATTTAAAGTCGGTAAAAGGGTCGAGAGCAAAAGAGTGACAGTAAAGCACACTCAACGCTTCGCGATTGAGGTGTACAACTAAAAATGCTTCTATAAAAATTGTAGTTCCCGGCTCTTTTAAGTAGGATTAAGCAATTTAAATATCTAATGACTAATAATAAATAAAGACATTAATTTATAGATGTTGTTTAAATAATAAGTTTAGTCGATTAAGATAAATGATAAAGTTTATTAGTAATTATATACAGTTGCACGCGCTTCTACGATACATAAGTTTATAATTAGTTTCACACAACGTCTAGTTGTCAAGAGTACTTGGTAAAGAATGAATTGTGAGTCATACTTGTACATACATTATTTTGGGACTTTTCTAGTTCTACGCATGCGTATATTAGATCACCGCAAGGTTTGTGTGTGTCTTCTCAACGACAACATTGGAATATTTCCAACATCCCCCCTCAATGTTGGCGTGTGTTGTTTATAACAGCCCCAAATTCTCGCAGTGTTTCACATGTTTTATAGCAGGCAGTGCTTTTGTGAATATGTCTGCTACCATATCATCTGTTGATATTGACTCCACCTTGATGAGCCCTTCTCGCACCTTTTCACGTATGAAATGATACCGAATATCGATGTGCTTCGTCCTTGAATGGAATGCTGGGTTTTCTGCCAACATTTTTGCACTCCTGTTGTCGCAGAATATTTCCCCACTTATTGATTGATCCATGCCTAATTCTCCCATGAACCTGTTGAGATGAATTGATTCCTTTGCAGCTTCTGTCAGTGCCATGTATTCTGCCTCGGCAGTTGACAGTGCGACCGTTTTTTGTTTCTTGGATTGCCAGCTGACTGCTGCTCCTCCTAATAGGAATGTGTATCCTGTGTATGATCGTCTGTCCTTGGTGTCGTTTGCCCAGCTTGCATCTGCGTATCCGATTAACTTTCCTAACGGTTTGCTGTACTTCAATGAATAGTCTGCAGTGCCTTTTAAGTATCTTAGGAGTCTTTTTGCTGCTCCCCAGTGGTGATCATTTGGCTTGTCATTGAATTGTGCCAATACGCTGATTGTGTGTGCAATATCGGGTCTAGTACACACCGCCAGGTACATTAGCGATCCCACTAGTTCCTTATAAGGATACTTTTTCGGTGGTTGCCCTCCTATGTCTTTTGTCCCTCCTAGATTTGTGTTTGGGCTTGCTGGAGTACTTGTTGCATTACTGTCTTCCATTTTGAACTTTTTCAAAATTTCGGTGACGTATTTCTTTTGACATAGTTTTATGCCTTCACGTTGATCAATTTCTAACCCCAGACAGTATCTAGCTTCACCGAGATCCTTTATCTCAATTTCCTTGTTGATTTCTTGTTTCACATGATTAGTTAGTGCTTCATTGCTTGATACAATTAACATGTCATCTACCCAGATTGTAATAATAATTTTTTCTTCTTCATGGTGCCCAGTAAATACACACGGGTCCGCCGCTGTTGGTCTTAGTCCTATTTTTCTTAAGGTTGTTTGTAGGTGTTGGTACCACCTCTCTCCGGACTGCTTTAAGCCATATAGCGCCTTTTTCAGCTTGCATACCTTGTTTTCTTGTTTTAAGGCTTCTTGCATCTTCACAGCGGCTGTGTGAATTTTTGAGTCACGTCTTTCCGTACGCACTATGTCATCTACTGCTTCTTTCACGCCTTCCGGAACTTCCATGAATATCTCTTCTTTTAATTCGCTATTTAAATAGGCCGTTTTCACATCCCACTGCTGAACTTTGGCGTTCATCTCAGCAGCCATGGCCATCACTAGCCTGATGGATTCTAGCCTCGTTACCGGAGCGTATGTTTCGTTGTAGTCTGATCCTGGTCGCTGGCTGAAACCTCGTGCGACTATACGAGCCTTTCTTCGCTCTATGTTTCCATCCTGGTTTATCTTGTTCTTCAGCACAATTTTCGTGCTGATGATGTTCTTTCCAGCTGGTCTTGGTACGATTTCCCAAGTCCCATATTCTAGGTGTGATTTTACCTCATTCACGATTGCTTGTTTCCACAAATTGGCGTCGCTTCCTGCTAGAGCGTCTTTCAACTGAATATCAGCATTTAAAGCTATATGTTCAGCAATGTTTACGATTTCATCATCGCTTTCTTCTGCTTCACTCGTGTTTTCGATACATTTTGGCCTTTTTTCGATTTGAATTATTGACGAATTGAGTTGTCTTTTCAGCCCTCGGTTATCTTCTTCGTTTTCGAATACTTCGTCATTTTCATCATCTTCTTTGTTTGTTGATCCTGTACTCGATATACTTTCAGTTCTATATTGCTTTTGCGGACGACCTCGGCTTCCTGTGCGTATGGTTCTTGGCCTTCCACGTAACCTTTTTACTATTTGTGTTTCTTCATCGCCCTCTTCGGTGTTTTCTTCGTCGTCTCCGAACTTTATTAAATCGACATTTACGTATATCTTCTCAGATTCCTTTCGATTCACCCTTTCGTTGATTCTTGGAGTCCGCTCTTCTTCTGTAATTTCGATAGGCTCTTCCTCGTTGTTACTCGCGCTCTGGTTTTCGTCAAACTTAACGTCACGAGTAATTACCACTTTGCCATTGTCCAAACGTACCCTGTACGCTTTTGCTCGTTGATCATATCCGACTAAACGACCAGTACTCGCCCTTTGATCCAGTTTTCCGCGTCCGACTGTCTTGTCTAAGACATAAGCTTTCGCACCAAACACCCTTAGGTGTCGCAGATCAGGTAATTTCCTGAACCAAAGTTCATACGGCGTTTTCCCGCCGATAACCCTGCTTGGACAGCGATTACGTATGTAGTTTGCAGTGGCTATTGCTTCCGCCCAATATGATTTGTGCATACCTGCCTCGATCAGCATACATCGAGCTGTATCGAGCAGCGTCCTATTTCTTCTTTCGGCTACTCCATTTTGCTCAGGAGTATATGGCGCGGATAGTCTTCTTTGGATCCCATGTTCTCTCAGGTACTCATCAAATTGGACATTGACGTACTCTCGGCCGTTGTCGGACTGTAAGAATTTAATTTTCTGGCCAGTAAAAGTTTCAGCAATGCTTTTAAATTCTTTGAACTTACCGAATACTTCATCCTTGCCTTTCAGGAAGTAAACCTCGCACCACGTACTGCAGTCGTCGATGAATGTGACCATGTACCGCGCTCCGCCGTTGGAAACCACCCTCATGGGCCCACAGACATCAGAGTGTACAATTTCTAGTGACACCTGACTCCTCTCGGGTCGCTCTTCGAATGGCATTGCTGCCATTTTTCCTCGACAGCATACTTCGCACACGTGGTTTTCGCCTTTCGGATTTATGTTTATTCCTGTAGCCAAATTTTCATTTGACAACTTCGTAACTCCATTCATGTGTAAATGGCCGAGTCTTTTATGCCATAGACTCGATGGGTATTGTGCTCCTCTACTGGTTGCCCGTGTGACAGCTTGTGCTTGCTCTATTTTATTTCCTTCCTTCATGAAATATAGGTCGCCGACTCGATCGGCTGTCATTACTGTGTTACCATCAGCATCTTTTACTATCGCCTGTTTACTATCAAAAATCACTGTTTTTCCTTTTTCCGTAATTTTTGATACCGACATGAGATTAGTTCTCAAATTTGGAACATACAGTGTGTCATGTAGTTTGGCCAATTGTATTCGGCCTCCGCTTACCGCTACTTTAGCCACGCCTTTCACCTTGGCAGTCGTTGAGGCATCAGTTGCCAACTTCAGTACTGAATTACACGTGACTTTATTTTCGAGAATTCTTTCGTCTCCGCACATGTGTGTGGTGCACCCACTGTCAAGGCACCATTTCAATTTTGGTTCATCTTGAATCTGGTTCACCTCTTCTTCGTCCTGTGCCGCGATGTAGAAATCCTCCGTGGTATTTGCACTTGCACGTTGCCGTCTCACATCCCTTTTCCTTTCGGGACAATTTTTCGCAAAATGGCCTGGTTTTCCGCATTTGTAACAGTTTCCGTAAATTCCTCCGTTTTTTCGAGTTTTTGACCTTGCCGCAAATGCTTTTGTCTCAGTATCATGTGAGTCAACTTTTCTAGCTAGGCACTCATTAAGAATTTTAATTTTTAATTCTTCCGGCTTCGGCAGATTATCTCGGCTTTCGATGACGCATCGAAAGTTTTCAAAGCTCAACGGTAATTCGTGTAGCAGCATAGTTGATAAGAGGTCGTCGTTAATCTCTATGTCCATTTCTGCTAGTTTATCTACAACGTCAAAGAAATTGTCTAGGTACTGATGAATGTCCTCACCTTCCTTCAACTTGTGTACGAACAACGATTTCAGTAATGTTGCCTTCCTCGCCGGTCCTTTTGATGCGTATATTTCTTCTAATTTCAGCCATAATTCCCTTGCCGTCTTACATGTCTTTATACTCTTTAGTTCCGATGGTGCTATGGCCAGTATCATGCTTGCACGTGCTAATTGATCTCCCTCAGTCCACTTCGCAATGGCTTCTTCGTTTCCGCTGAGTTCTGCGGGTTTTATAGACGTTCCATCAGCAAATCGCCATAGCTTCTTTTGGATCAGTAATGCTTCTATTTGTATCTTCCAAGTGTCGTAGTTTTCCTTTGACAGCGCCTGTATACTACTACTCGTGCCCGCCATTTTTGTGTTACGTTACTAACTCACGTTTCACTATTTATTAACTCACGGTTTTTCGCACGCACTTTTATCTTTACATTTGCACAAAACTTTTAAACGCACCAGACGTGTTCTGGGCCCATAACCTGTTGTTTAAATAATAAGTTTAGTCGATTAAGATAAATGATAAAGTTTATTAGTAATTATATACAGTTGCACGCGCTTCTACGATACATAAGTTTATAATTAGTTTCACACAACGTCTAGTTGTCAAGAGTACTTGGTAAAGAATGAATTGTGAGTCATACTTGTACATACATTATTTTGGGACTTTTCTAGTTCTACGCATGCGTATATTAGATCACCGCAAGGTTTGTGTGTGTCTTCTCAACGACAACATTGGAATATTTCCAACAATAGATGAATTATAAATAATAAAATAAGCCATGAACATAATAGTGAAGTATTGTATAAATATAAGACATAAAGTTAGAGAAAAACAGATGTTTAGTAGGTCATAAGATAGTATCTCTTTATAGCGTCAATCGGAAGTTGACATGCGTGGTCGTTTGGTCTTTGGTTTTGCCTCTGAGTCAGTTCGTATACTCAACTATATACATATGTATATATCTATTACAACTACACACATTCCTATGTACATATAAATGTAAATAAATAATAATATTTAGTAGTAGTGTTGACATATTGGGTAAGACAAAAACAAAAGCAAGTATAGGAAGAGACTAGAAAAACCGATTGCGCAAGTAAACTACTTGGTCTATATACATTTAGCCGTCATGAAGCTCGACCACAAAGCGACAAGCAGTCTGCGACGTTATTATCGAACATTTAAACATCGCTACACTCTGGCACTAGCACACACCAACACTACCACTATTATAGAATAAGTTATCTACGTTGAGTATATTTATTATTTAAATATATAATATATTTACGACGATTAATTTTATTTTATTTTCTTGTGATAGTCTCTACGCAATGGTATTGTTATTATTTATTGTGTATATATCTGTATATATTTTTTTGTTAGACTATATTACTAAATTCCCCTCGAGTGGTGTCGATACTTTACGATCCTTTCGCGACTTAACTTTTTGACGATCGTAAATTTTTTCGTTAAACGATCGAATAAGAAGGGTCGCTTTATATACATTCAAACTCAACGCTTCACATATATTTATGTGTGTGTATGGGTATATAGCTGCTTCATGTTATTTACTATATATATGTATACATATATATCAGGGTGATTCATTTCCGCAAAAGTTTTTTTTTTTTAAGTGCTCAAGCAAAATCTCAATCTGCATCGAAAAACAAAAATTCTCACCAAATGTGAGCTCTTAATTCTAATGCTAAGTACTTACTATTTGATTTCAAAGATTTCCCATTTAAAATAAACGTAAATTAAATTACTTTTTCTTTAACTTTCTAATACTCAGCTGCGTTTCATGATATCAACACGTTTTTGGTCGCAAATTATAGAGCATTTGGTGTCCTTCAAAAGTGCTTATAGTTACTTAGCTGTTATTCCAGCTGTTTCACTTGTGTCCGCTGCGGAACTCATTTTTCCTATGAAATTGACCTTTATTGGCTTGCAGAACGTAAACCAATGAAAGTACACTAAAATCGCTAATGAGAATTTTATAGGAAATTTTATTCTCTTCAAAAAAAGTTCTATGAGACAAGCCGCTAAAGTCCATGGTTTCCAAGTTATAGTCATTTTAATAATTTGAAAAATAAAATATCAATTGTAATTTTTTTTTTTATATTATATTGTTCAAATTATTAAAATGACTAAGGTAAAAGACCCAATAGCAGAACGAGACCCAGTACCAGAACGATTTCAAGATTATTATAATATATCTTAATGAGTACAATACGGAATTTTAAGAAGTTTTATGTTTCCAAAATCTCAATGTTTTAGGTCAAAAATCGATTATAAGTAAAACTTATAAGTCCATCAATAATATTAAAAAAAAAATAAAAATTGTAGAACCAAGCAGAGACCTATGACTTACCCCGATTCCTTAAGGATTTTGCTAAGAAAACAGCCAGTAGTCTTAAGCTTGTAAAAAATGTAGGATGCAACTTTTTCAACCCTTTTTTTTTATTTGCATGTATTTTCTACCTCATTGAAAAATAATTATTGTCAAATAAGCATGACATAGTTTTGTAGGAAATTTAACGCTTTCCAAGAATGGTCTGATGTACTTAATTGATTACTCCAACCGTTCAAAAGATATTCGTATTCAAACCCCAATGCTTTCTGATTTCAATAATTTTTTGATAACTTTTTCAAATTTATCCATTAAATTCATGGATTCTAGAATTATTCGTACGAATTTTAGCTCATTATAATAGAGTTAAGGTATTTACTTCATATTTAGTTTTTTTTTCAAGTATATAATATTTTCTAATCAACTTTCATTCAATTTTTTTTTTTGAATTTATTTTTCCTTTAAAATTATGATTTACTTTTTTTAATGGTTCATAAAAATTTAATTCTAAATTTTTTCCCTATAAAATTAATAATTGAATATATTCATTAAATATATATAAATTAATAATTAAATATATTCAATTATTAATTTTATGGGGAAAAAATAAATTCAAAAAAAAAAATTTAATAAAAGTTGATTAGAAAATATTATATACTTGAAAAAAAAACTAAATATGAAGTGAATACCTTAACTCTATTATAATGAGCTAAAATTCGTACGAATAATTCTAGAATCCATGAATTTAATGGATAAATTTGAAAAAGTTATCAAAAAATTATTGAAATCAGAAAGCATTAGGGTTTGAATACGAATATCTTTTGAACGGTTGGAGTAATTAATTAAGTACATCAGACCATTCTTGTAGAGCGTTAAATTTCCTACAAAACTATGTCATGCTTATTTGACAATAATTATTTTTCAATGAGGTAGAAAATAAAAAAAAAAAAAAAAATTTTTTGATAATTTCTTTAAACTTTGATCTCGGATATCTTTGAAATGGTGAAAGTAATCGCTTACACATATCAGATCTTTTTTGTAGATTATCCAATTTTCTACAAAAATAGGTATGAAGATTTAATTAAAAAATTTATTCATAATGAGATATGATGTTTTTTATAAGGTACTAAAGAAAAAATGGAAAACTGTGATGAGGATCCATGCAAGAGCTGCCAGAGTTGAACAAAGGGGCTATGCTTGGCTCAGCACTGGGGAACCTAGCTTTGGCACGTCTATATTGGCCCATGCTTGGGTCAAGAAAGGTTACTCAATCCTGGGCATTCCAATTATTACCCAAGTCTGGGCCAAGACTGGGTTCTCCTATTTTGGCCATTCAGTGGTGACCCTGGCTTGGACCAAGACTGAGTAACCTAGCCTTGGCCGTTACAATAATTACCAGGGCTTGGGCCAAAACCGAGTTCTCCTATCTTAGCCATCCAACAAAAACCCACACTTGGGCCAGGATTGGGTAATCTAGCCTTGGCCGTTCAATGGACACCCAGGCTCGGACCAGGACTGGGTAACCTAGCCTTGGCCGACCCAATGATTAGCCGAGTTTAAGCCAAGACTAGGTTCCTCTGCCTTGATCATTCAATGGCAACTCAGACTTGGGCCAAGGTAGGATTATCCAAGTTCGGGATACCTATAGTTTCCCATCCTTGGGCCAAGATTGGCTAATCTAGTTTTTTAATTAATTATTCAATCATCTTATTATTATGGTTTTTTAAATAAATAATTATTTTTTTTGAATTAAAATAAGTTTTAATAAATAAATATTTTAACATTCTGATTAAAATTATTAACAATTCAGAATTAATACATTTTTCGGTTCGTTATTATTTGCAATTAACAACCGTAATTTCATAATTGTACTTATAAAAATTAATTTAATTAAGAAATAACTCATAAATTTCTATAATAAATGTTATTTTTGATAATGGTGGTAGGGTAAGATAGTTAAGCTGGGTTTTTGATAAATAATCAATTACATTTAATAAATTTTATTTTAAAAAATTATGTAATTATAATATAAATAATAGGAAATTATTATTTATTTTTTTCTTAATCGAAAATATTAATTAAATTGCTCTTCATATTTCATAAGACCGAGGGGTTGTAGTAAAATGAATAAGTAGAACATATAAAAGTTTCAATTCAACATTAGTAGGTTCGTCCAGTAGCCAGCGTTCAGACCCAGCAATCAGAAGGACGGCAGTTCGCGCCCAGAGCCCAGCAGATTTTTCACCGAGTTTATTTCACGTCATTTACCTCACTTAAATAGTTTAAACGTTAATAATCACAAACTCTAGTATTTAAATAATAATAAAATTTTTTTTTAATTAAATTTATTGATTTTTTCGATGCATGGGCCAGGTCTAGCAACCAAGCTTGGGTCAGGTCTGACAACCAAGCATGGGCCAGGTTTGGCAAGCAAGCTTGGGTCAGGGCTGGCAACCAGGCTTGGCACGATGTTATCATTCCAGAGTTCTACCAAGGCTGGAACAAGGCTGGCTTACAAACTTGGCCCAGAGTTCAACATAGTTGAACCAAGGCTGGGCTAAACCTGAGCCCGTGGTACTTTCCTGTCTGGGGAGGATCTTCCTATTAATATTAAGAGGTCAAACTTGGTGAGTATTTTTTAGAGGTGCCAGAGAACCAACTTTTCAATGTCGGAAGTTAAAAAAAAAATATTCGCTTTTTTTGAATCACCCTAATATATATATATATATATATATATATTTGGTTAGAGTTTAATACAAAACTCGATCTTGAACAGTATGGAAGGTATAATAGTATTATAAAGTACTGTCACGTGTGCGACAATCGCATTCTACAGTCCATTTGGAATCTAATGTTGCACTGATAACGATCTCGCTGTAATTGAGACCCGAATAGGAACCCAGCACAGTTTCACTACAGGGTGAATGATGTTATATGTATAAAGAAATTAAGGGAGATGAGAGATTAAAATATCGATTCAAATCCAGAAGAGAAATTTACATTTTTACTTTTTTTTCTGTTTAATTATGTGAGTTATGAGGTACATAAAAATTTAAATGATCAGACCTTAGATTTCTTTATGTATCGCTATCACAAATCACTTTGTCGTTAAAATTATTTTTTTAGTAAAGTATTTTTAAATTGAAATTAGAAAAATAAAGTATTTTCCATTTAGGGCAAATAATTATTGAAATGACAATTTTGAAATTTATTTCTTAAGTAGATGTTTAAGTAAAATATATATATTAGACAAGACCAAAAAAATTGACTGTTTGTTTTTTTTTAACTTCTCGCTAAGAAAATTGACGATTTTCAAAAAATTCGGGAAGTTACTGGTTTTACCCCGATTTTCAAAAATCGGGTTTTCATCATATGTTAACGTTTGAAGGTGCGAGGATGCTATTCAGACATTTTCAGAGCGATGTCTGTATGGGTGTATGTATGAGTGTGTGTGTGTATGTATGTGTGTGTGGATGTAAACCTCTCATATATTTTTAATGAATGAACCGATTTACATTTTTTTGCGGCATTTGAAAGATTTCTTCTCAACTTAGATTTTCAGGAAATTTTAGATCATTTAGTCGAATAGTCTCTGAGGAATTT
Source organism: Microplitis manilae (assembly GCA_030273425.1). Classification (NCBI taxonomy): domain Eukaryota; kingdom Metazoa; phylum Arthropoda; class Insecta; order Hymenoptera; family Braconidae; genus Microplitis; species Microplitis manilae. Next base: position 20,719,976 of record CP092722.1, on the reverse strand, counting down.
AAGAAATACGAAAAAAAAAAAATTTTTTTTTTTTCGTTTTTTTTTTTGGATATCTTGAAAACTGTCGGATCGATCAATTCCAAAATCTTATCAGCTCTGGAACTCGATAAAAGCATTCGATTGCTCCCAAGAACGTCCCAACAAGATAATTCGTTCGAGAGATATCGTTAACGGAATAATCAATGTAAAATCTGTATCAGCTATTTTCATTGAATAACATCATAATTACTGAACAATGTAACTCAAAACTAATATGTTCTTGTTTATGTAAGTCATTTGAAGTAACTTCTTAAAAATCATCATGTTCGCTCGTTTCACGATATACTTACACCATATAGATATAACGTATCACGTAAACTTATTTTTGAGCGAACTATTGAACATAATTGTCAATAAATATATGTAAAAAACGCTTATTTATTAATTATTTTGGAGTCTAAATTTTTCAATTTCAATATAATACGTAATCCTTTTGAGCTTGGAAAGCTCATAAAAAAGTGAAACAAAGGTATTTTCGAGCTCGAAAATGTATTTATACACAGAAAAAAAGGAATTCTTGGGTCAAGAAGAAAATCGTTTCCAAAAATAAATTCTTAAAATAAAATATCCTATTTTCTTGTTTGAACAAAATTTCTCTTGGTAAAAAATTTTTTTTTTTTTCAATTAAAATACATAAAGCTCTCTAATCAAGAAATTCAATCTTGATTTAAAACTATAAATTTTTGATTTAAATGTTTCTAGTTTCTCCTAACAAGAAAACAACCTCATTGGCTCAAGAAAATTTTGCTCTTGGTTTTAGAAGATACCAACTCATTCTAAAAACATCGTTCTCTTGAATGTAGTCGATATCGATTTATTTCAATACATCGAGTTCTTAAACGGAGTCACATTTAACTTACTCCAAGTAAAGATTAATTTCTCTGAAAATTTGATAACATTTAGTTCAAAATAAATGTAGACTTATCTTAAAACGATTAATTTTAGATTTAAAAAATAAAAAAATTCATTTTAAAATTAAATTATACATTAATGTCAAATAAAAAATTCTTTTATTTTAAATATAATAATAATAAATAAGGTCAATTTTAAATTACTTGTTTTTATTAAAAATGTAAGTCTCAGAATATATACAATTAATCATCAAAGTATATTTTAATTTTATATTGCAATACAAAATTTTTTTTGTTTACAAAAATAAATGAAAGGTTATGTTATTTATCCTGGCTTCATTGACACCATCAACTGCATGATATCACACTAAAAAGGAAACAATTTTATATGAATTTGGGATCAGAAATGAAAACAAACTTGACTATCTGATATGATTAAAACCACCATAAATAATAATTAACTTACTTTTTTGAGATATAAACGATACTATTTAAATTAACTCGAATCAGGGAAAAACATCAGATATAATGACTAATAACTACAATAACTCACATTTTTACCGAACACTTTGATTCGAAACAATTTATGTATATAAATTTGTTAATTGTACAATTAATAAACTAATACCATTAGAATATTGCTGTGTAATATATAATTGCACACATACGGCGATAGCGCTGAACAGACTAGTTTCATTTTTTTGCGATCTTCGGGCATCTCCGTGTATACACAACGTAGTGTCCGAAGTAGAGAAGCAGCATCGACCCGAGTGCCGCTGTTACCCGAATGCTGCTATGGACAAAAACCAAGAGCTTGATTTTCGTGACTTGAATTTTTTTTATTTTTGTTTCAAGCAATAGTCACTAGTTGGTTTAAGAAATTTGACTCCTTACGTAGAGAAGTTTAATTTCGTAGAGTAAAATATTTTATACATAAATGAAGAAATTCGAAATATTAATTCAAAAAATAATTTACTTTCTTTAATAATTTTTTTTTTGAACTGAGATGATATATTTTTAACTTAAAACTTTAACCCATTTGAGTCGAAAAAATAACTTTTTGAATCAAAATAATCAAAATTAAGAGAAAATTTTCTTCAATCAAGATATTTTCCATTTTCCTAAATATTCTCTTGACTCAAGATAATTCTCTTTGAACCAAGATAACCTTTCGTTCAGTGTACTAATGTTTTCGAGATCTTAGAGCTCGAAAACAGCGGGAAATTACGGAGCTGGCCCACAGGGCCAACTGCCCGATGAAAAAAGTTTTTGTCTAATTATATATGATTATATATAATCATATATGAAGTTATATATAATCATGCATGATTATATATAGGGTCATATATAATTATATATAATTATATATGACCCCATACATAATTAGATCTGATCATACCTGGGTGTTATTAGCCCATATATAAGTCTATATATGATCAGATCTAATTATATATAAGTCTATATATAATCAGATCTGATCAGATCTGATTATATATGAGCCTATATATAATTAGATATGTTCATACTTGGCTGGTATAACTCCATATATAACCATATATAAGTCTATATATGATCAGATCTAATTATATATAAGTCTATATATAATTAGATCTGATTAGACATGACTGATACAAATCCATATATAATTAGATCTGATCAGACATGGCTAATATAAATTCATGTATGGTCGTGCATAAGTTTATATATGATTGGATCTGATCAGACATGACTGATATAAAGTTATATGTAGTTATATATATATATATATATATATATATATATATTACATAATATGACAATTTTTTAATATGAATGTTATTAAATTTTTATTTTGTCAACTATCAAATAAACTTAAATCCCTAATACTTAAAAAATGTTTAAAGGTTTCGGCAGCAATTTAAAAGTATCAATCGATATCGATTTATATACGATTATTTATAAGTTTATAGATAAATAGATTTGATTATATGTATCTAATGAATTCTATTGTAATTTATGTACAAAATCAAATTCATTATTAGGTGCATTATTTACGTATAATGTATCGACTTGATTATTTGAGTTAAGTAATGCCATAAACTTTCGTTTATTGTAAGTTCATAGCAGACTAAAGGATCAGACTACAATCCAGCAATTACCAAAGTTAAGCAGCATCGGCGTAGGTCATTGATTGGATGGGTGACCTCGTAGTAAAGTGGTGGTCAACGAATAGTAATTTTTTTTTTTTTTTTTATTTAAATTTAATAGATATTTATATTGATGAAAACAAGAAATCCTAATTAAATTACTTAATTAATAATTTAAAGGTATTCGAAATGAGATTCTAAAAATGACTATATTCATTCATGCATGATCATGTATAAACAGATCTGATTATATATAATTAGACCTGGCCAATTTTTGGATCCAATCATATATAGATGATTATGCATAATTATATATGATTAGACAAAAACTTTTTTCATCGGGTGATGCCCAGATTTTTTTAACTATCTTGAAAATATTATTTGAAGTTAATATTGTTGAAGTCAAAACGAAATTTTTGATGTTTTCGCTGTATATAGATTTAATTTTTTCGGGTTAATTGAAAAATTGGATCTTTTTATCGATTAGAATTTCTATTTTATTGACAAAATTAATACAAATTTCAGATAATTATAATTTATTTGCATTAGGTAACTGTCGTCTTTAGGAAATTGCATTTTCACTGTTTTTAAATCGTTTAAGTAATAAAAATCGTGTTATTTTCTTATTGTCAATTATATATTTTTGCTCGAATATTAATTTGTGTACATCATCAATCGACCCAAAAAAATTAAATCTATAGCGAAGAAACAAGAATTTTGTTTTGACATCAACTTTAACCTTGAATAACTTTTAAAGGAGTGAATTTAGCCAAAATTGTTGAGAGACTTTTCTTATAGAGCATTTAATTTCTTTAGGACTATCTCTTGATTTTCTTTCCGGATATTGATTTTTATATGGGTTCTCGAAATTCCGAAGTTGAAAAATCAAATTTTAAAATCATACCAGTGTTAAAGGCATGATTATAAGAAAACGGTTCATATGATTACAAATTTCAATCACACCTTTTTTGTAGAGCATTTAATTTCCTTTAAGAAATGTTGATAAGTCAATTCCATATATCTCGATGGTTTAGTAGTTATGAGACATAAGCCCAGTCAGTAAAAAAAAGTCAAAAATATTAACATTAAGTGCTCAAATTTTAACAATAATTTTTTTTTTTTCATTCTAAATAATGTTTTCAATATACTTAAAAAAGTAAAGAATAGTCGATTTTTTTGGCCCAATCTTATGTATATACATCAAATGTATATATATATATACATATATATAGATATATATAAAATGTGTGTATCATGTTAAAAACCATTAGTCATCTGAAGCAGCATACAGTCGTGTCATTCGTTTTCTAGTTTTCTGTCTTGTCTTGTGGACACAGTGATCGGAATGAGATTGCCGTTAATTTTGTTATGAATACATATTTATATATATAAATAGGTTTATAAATATGCGTACGTAATGTGTAACATGTATGTACATGTGTGTGCTCTTTATATTAGATACCTTTATAGATTGAATGGAGGTTGAAATAGCCAAGTCATATGATATGAGATTGGATCTTGTATAAATAGATAGCTCATTGCTAAACGATTAATCTAATCGCATCATGGCTGATTAATGATATAGAAAGTTGTCGTAAAAATGGATTTTACAATTGTTTTCTGTGGTAATTTATTATATTATTATTAAGGCTTGTTGTTAATTTATTGATAATAAAATTATTACGGTTTTGTAATTTTGTTATTTACGAAATATTATATTTTATTTGTATTTTTTCGTTTCTCTAAATGATGGATAATTGTCGTTAAGTCATTTTTGTCTAGGATAAAAATAAAAAGTAATCTATGTAATCACTGCTAAGTAGCTGTTTTTATGGTTTAAATGAGGCTGAAATAAATGGATAATTATACTATAGTTGTATTATTGTAAAAATTTATGTCATGGTTTATTTTAAATATTTTAAAATAGTTTGTTTCAAGAAATTATTTATTTTAATTCATTTTATAAAATACTATAGCATTTATTCATTTCTTTTTTTTTTAATTTAATTTGTAATTTTTGTGTCTCTTAATCTGTTTACGTAAAAAGTTTAAATTAAGTCTTCAATTGAGATGATTAAAATTTAGTTAATCAATGAATAAATAATAGTGCCAAATTTTATACATGTAAAATATTGAAAATATATGTTTCAGAAGTTTTTTAAAATGTTTAGGGGAAGGGGGGGGGGCAAAGTGGGCCCCTTAAAATTTTAAAAACTTCAAAAAATATGGGGGCACAGTGGGCTCCTCAAAATTTTCTATACGTCAATAAATTCGGACGGATAATAAGCTTATTGAAATTTCTTAAATAATGAAGAATAAAATAGAGCACCAAAACTGTTCATCAAATATAATTTATCAAGACAGTTAAAGATACATGGTGAAAAAAAAATGCTAACTATTACCATCTCGCGATAGGGAATGATTACCATCGTGTATGTGATAATTATTATCATGTGTTTATGTTAAAAATTCGTTTCTCGTATAACAACAATTACTATTGCCGATAGTAATAGTTATCATCTAGATCGCAATATTTCTTATGTCTGAAAAATTTTTAATTTACCTTCTAAAATAGCAATGGTTGTCATCACGGATAGGAATGATTACTATCTAGATACGAATGCTTACCATCTTCGATAGTAATAGCTAACATAAAAGAATGAGAATCATTAAAATGTAAGGATAGGAATAGTTACTTCATTAAGATGGCAAGTATTACCACTTTTTTTTCAGCGTGTAGGAGAGCCTGGGGCACAACGATCCCTTTCTCAAAAAATTATTAAAAAAAATTTTTTTTATTTTCCGTCAAGTTATGACCTCTATAACGTTTTTATCATATTTAAGGCCAATATGTAATATTTGGGGTGAAATGAACAACTCGAAAAAAATTGAAAACGAAAAATAAAAAATTTTTTCGTCACAATTTTTTTTTTTGGGTGGTCCATTTTGCCCCACATATCAAATATTTGCCTAGAATATGATAAAAACATTACGGAGATCATAACTTGACGGAAAATAAAATAAATAAATTTTTTCCCTAATTTTTGTGGGGGGCCCACTCTGCCCCTAATTTTCGATTTTTCAATTTTAATCGACGCAGCATAATGAAGTGAAAATAAGTATCAAGGGCGTAAAAATAAGTAAACGCGATGAAAAACTCAACGATATTTCAATTATTTTCCTTAAGGGGCCCACTCTGCCCCCCCTTCCCCTACCATTATTCGTAATCAATATAACAAAAAAAAATTCATTTTTAACAACTCAATACTTGACGATCGTTAATCAAAAAAGATAAAATAAAAAATTATACAATACTCAGAAGCACAATCTTGTCAGTTAATGCAAAACCAAAAGGTTTGTTGCGTCAGGTCTGAGTGGATCTACTCGTAAATTTTTACATGATTTCAACAATAACTTTTCATGCAATACGAATTCCTCAATAGACTTAAAATATATGTATCTAAGAAAAGTATCTATTATATAGTTATAGGGGGAGACCGGGGCAAGACGGTCCCCTGGGGCAAGAAGGCCCACCTCAAAAATTAACCAAAACTTTTTTTTTCTTATTTTCTTTTGATTATCACAAATTCAGATTATTAACTCATTTTTTGCCCTATACGTGAAACTAGGGGCAAAACGAACCACTCGAAAATTCTAAAAAAATGTATTTCATATTATTATAACCTAGTCATGATTAATTTAATAGAAATATCATTTTTTGGTTAATTCTTTTATTTGGTAATATGTTTGAAAAAAAATTAAAACACTCAATTTTTTCTACAGAAGTGAACAATTTACTCGTATATCAAAAAAGGTTATTTCGAGTAACATAAAAGTAAATACAGTTGTTAAAGAGAAAAATATAAACATTTGTAACGCGGGAAATTTTTTTACAATTAAAAAAGAAAAAATTTTTTTTTCATTTTTTCGGAGGGGGCGCCGTCTTGCTCCAAAAAAAAAAAAATTTTTTTTCAGGAGCTTCACCAAAATTTTAGTGAATTGAGTTAAAGTTGGACGAGAGTAAATCGACTTAACGGTTAAAAGCTACAAAGAATAAAAATCGACATAGGTGGGCCGTCTTGCCCCGGTCTCCCCTATATCTGAAGGGGTTAGAAGTGAAGGAGTATACTTATACTCCTTGTTTTGTCACTTGACAAAACCATATTTTTTAAACTGAAAATGGTTTTGAGCTCATAAAATTTTGCTTGTTCAGAAAAAAAATATTTTTTGTCTTTAATATGCTCCTTCAGTTCGAAGCCCTTCATCTATTAATAAGAAAGCTGGGAAATTTTTAGGCAATTTTTAAATTCCATTGCGATTTTCACGCGAAAAATTATTTCTTATAAATTTTTACTGAGAAATTGTAAAAAAAAATTTTGAAAATTATGATTATCTAACTGAGTAAAGGACACGGAATTCCTTATCATGTTCTGAAATGATATTTTTTTTTTTTGGTGCAAGTGATCATCTTTTTTACTTCATTTTCGATCACAACTATTTGAATCTTTTCAAAAATAAAAATTTATTTCCCATTGAAATGACTTGAATTATTTTATGATGTCGACTGTCGGAAAATTTATCGTGATTTGATAAAAAAAATATAATGACAGTAATTTTTCATCGCTATTGTCGATGCAGTCGTTTTAAATTATTTGAAGCTTCAGCATCGTGATTCATTTAATTATGTGACACAATCATGAGCAATGTCATCAGCATTACCATTTTCTTTATGTTTTTTTCTTTTACTAATAAATGATAATATATTATTATAATGACGAATAGTACCTGTATATATAATTAATATAAAACAGTCTATATTTTCCATTTCAAGAAACTATTGATATATCACTCGGTGGAATCATATTACCCCACCTACTGCAATGAGTTTGTTGCTAGCCAATCCTTATTGCAATTACACTCACAATATGACGTAATTTAATTCTAATCTGTGCAATACATGTTTGTATGCATCAACTTTTATGTTGTGGTTGATGCAGATTCATATTATTCAATTCAATTATATATTATACTCAGATTAAGAACAATCGAGATTATTTCCTCATTGATTTAAGGATTTCAATTATTATTATCATCATTATTATTTGCTATTTCGAATAAACTGTGTTGCCTAGCTAGCAAAATAAAATTTTAAATGAAAAAAAAAGTAACGAGTTGTGATTTATAATGTTGATTATTTAAGTAATATTATCGATCACTATGGTAGTGAATTAAATTGAGTACAAAAAAAAATAGCAATCTCTATCTATTGGCATTCTATAAATATCTTGTCATACAATATATCTCTGATGCTTATCAATCACCTCGAAAACGCAAATAAATGTGAGTTATGAAAATTTTTTTGTCCTAATTGTACTTACTTATGTCAAGTAAACACGCGATTATTGTTCGTACATACTGAATTTATTTTTTACTTAATTATACTTGTTTCTCAAATAAGCAATTATAACTATTTATCTATAAATATTTCATAATGAAATTTCAAATTGCTTTGTATGAGCATATATGCTTATATGTATAGTGAGTATTATTATAGACGGCTTACGAATCTTGTATTTTTGATAGAGAAATTGCGAAAAGTTTTTATTTGTATGTTTACCATCGTAGTTATCAAGGAGAAATTCTAATATATATATAAGGGTGTCCCAAAAAAAAAAAGAAAAAAATATTTTTTTTTTTAACCTCTTATGGGCTCAAGTTACTTTATATTATTAAAAAAATCCTTACTTCTCCTTTAATTTTTCGTTATTAAGACAATGAAAAGTTTTTTTTTTAAATTCCACCTGGTATAATTTCGTAGGAAATTAAATTCTCCAATACAAAAAAGTGCTGATGCATTATGTAAGTCAAACAAACTGGGAAAAAGTTACGAGGCTTCGAAGATTGACAAAAATTTAGTTTACTCAGCGTTAAATTATTTTTTATTATTTTTCATTTTTATTCTATAAAAAAATTTTTTCTCCAAATTTTGACAAGCATGTTTGTGTAGGAAATTTAATTTCCTACAAAAACTATTTAAAGCCCTATAACTTTTTCCTCATTCATTTGACGTATATATATGATATCAAATTATTTTTGTAGGAAATTGAATTTCCTATGAGAATACATTTTTTGATAGAATAAAAATGAAAAATAACCAAAGATAATTTAACACAGAGAGAACTAAATTTTTGTCGATCTTCGAAGCCACGTGACTTTTTTCCAGTTTGTTTGACGTACAAAATCTATCAGCAATTTTTGGTAGAGAATTCAATTTCCTATGAAATCATACCAGGCGGAATTTAAAAAAAAATTTTTTCATTGTCTTAATAACGAAAACCGAAAATTAAACATTTTCGCGTGTATTTCAAATCGAAAAGGGGACCCTTCTTTTTGATCGCTCAATTTCAATGATATCAGGCTAAAATTTAGTGAAGATCTTTTTGATAATATGAAGTAACTTTTGAACCCATAAAAGGTTAAAAAAAAAGAATATTTGTTTTTTTTTTTTGGGACACCCTAATATATATGGGTCATTCCATGTCAAATCAACAAATTTTTTACCTGACCCCCATTGATTTCGCAAAAAATTTTCTATCTTTTTCTATCCCCCGACAGTTATTTTTCAGAATTTTTTCAAATTTTTTTTCCCGGCTCAAAAAAAGTTATGAATTTTTGAAAAAAACCGCTCTTTTATTTTCAAACGGCCAGAACTTTTTCAAAAATTGACCGTTAAGGAACTTTTTTTTTTTAAATTTTTGTTTTTAAATATAGTTTTCGAAAAAAAAATATGAAAAAATTTTCAGAATCCTAGATATATAAAATATTTTAGTTTCTTTAAAAAAACCGTAATTTTCACAAAGTTGGACCGTTTTTTTTTTTTTTTTTTTTACTCTAAAAATACTTTAACTAATTCTGCAATGATCCCCATTAATCAAAAGATGTGACTATAATCGCTTCTCAAAATTTCGGGAAGTTATTCTTTTCACCCCGATTTTCGAAAATCGAGTTTTCATCAGATGTCGACGTTTTGAGGTCCTAGGACGCTATTCTGACTATTTTCAGAATGATGTCCGAGTGTGTGTATGTGTGTGTGTGTGTGTGTGTGTGTGTGTGTGTGTGTGTGTGTGTGTGTATGTATGTAAACTCTTTGTAACTTTTGAACTAATGAACCGATTTGGATGTTTAAGGCGGCGATTGAAAGAGCTTGTTGGCCATCAACTTTTCTGAAAATTTCAGATCATTTGATCAAATAGACTCGAAAATATCTGCGAATTACGAAAAAAAAAAAAATTTTTTTTTTAGTTTTTTATTGATTTCTTAGAAACGACTTATACGATCGATATCAAAATCAAATCAGCTCTAGTACTCAAAAAAACGCGTCGATTGCCACCTCAAACATCACAATCGGATAATTCGTTCGAGAGTTATCGCGGGAGAAAGAAGTGGTTAAAAACGGTTTTTCCGAAATATTTTCGAAACGACTGACGCGATCGATTCCAAATTTTAATCAGCTCTAGAATTCAATAAATTGCGCCGATTGCCACCTCAAACGTCAAAATCGATCAATTAGTTCGAAAGATATCGGCGTTGAAAAATTAAAAAAATAACATTTTATGTTATTTTTCCCGTATAAATCATAATATAACCTACGAAAAGGTGTTTAAAGTCATACCAACTCATCCTTTATATGGTTACTTTCGATACATAATGTCATCGAACTTGGTTTTTAGTTTAAATCATAGTACCAACAATAAAATCGATAAAACGTAGTTTTTAATATTTTTCTCGGATATTTCATATTTGATTGTTTCTCACATGAGTCAAAACTCATTTAAATCTTGATTTGAATCCCTGGGATTGATTTCTGCCTGAATACACTTATTTTATTGAACATAATCAGGGATTTAATTTTAAAAACCGCTTCGTTAACAATTCTTAATTCTTAAATTTTCAAACTTTAGCATAACAGGCAACTTGTTAGAGCTTGAGAAGATCGTAAAAAAACAATCGCATGTGATAGCATTTTCGAGCTCGAAGAGCTCGAAAATATATCTACACTAATGTTTTCGAGCTCTTTGAGATCGAAAACAGCGGGAAGTTTTGGGGCTGGCCCGCAGGGCCAACCGACGCCCAGATTTTTTTTTTTAGCTTTAAGTACTTCTAAATCCTTTACAAATCAATAGATCGAATAAACCAATACATATTTTTGTAGGAAATTAAACACTCTACAAGAAAGGTCTTTTATCATTTTTCGATGAATCCACCTGTTCAAAAGTTACTAAGCTCGAAGTAAAGTTGGAGATGTTTTCACTTTTACGATGAAACTATCAGATTTATCACGAATTGTAATAAGGTCTTTTTTGTTGACAATTTTATTCTCTACAAACATTTTTATTCACTATAATTTTATTGAAAAAAAAAAATATATTCTGGCCGAAAACAGGCCGATTCATTTGTCGTCCATATATCGGCCAATTTTCGGCCTCTTTAAGAAGAATAAAAATTTTTCGGCGTGTGTTTGGTCAACTCTTGGCCTTTTTTAATCAAATTTTACAGTTTAGTCGTAATTTCAGCCAAATTAAGCTGTTCCGGCCTTTTTTCGGCCAAGTATTTTCACCTGGGATATTTTCAGAAAAAAATAAAATCAGCTCGATAACAATTTTTAAGAGGTTGCTCACAAATTTTAAAAATACCAAAAATGATTGAAATTCGGATTTTTTTTCCTAATTTTTTTCTTTCTCGTGGCAGTAATAGTTTATATCGGTAAAATTTTAAATATGCTGAAAATTTTAGCCTAGAATTTAAATAATCAAACATCGCTCAAGAATTTTGAATGTTTCCGAGTACTGTCTTTTGGACATTTTCGAACGATCCTCAAATATTGATATTATAACTTCTCAATTTTTTCACCATCAATTGATATACCATAACGAATAAAAATAGAACCCGAGACATAGAAAAAATTAGTTATTTATATACTTTTCATTTTATTATTCAATTTTTAGATTTTTTTGTTATTCAAATCCTACCTAATTTTATCGTTTAAGACTGGTTAAAAATTTTAATTATTTGATGAAGTACAATCTTCCAGTTCAGAAGCTGTCATTTTTTCAATAGATTAAAATAAGAAATTTCAATAAAACAATTAATTTTTGTCGTATGATGTTTTGTGATATAATCTACTTTTAGCGAAAAATTAAAAAAAAATTTTCTCTGAAAAATTATTTTTATTTTATATAATTACTTAAAAATAAAAAATCTATTCTATCCATACTCAAGTAGTATTTATTCTTTATATAATACAACAGTAAAAAATAATTAGCATCAATTTTTCAAAAAATAATTTTCAATTTATTATAATTTGCTGTTTCTCCCGAGCAATAAAATAAAACTAAAAAAGAATTTTATTAGAGATAATTTTTTTTTTTTTGTGTAGAAACGTCAGTATCTCATAGATATTTTATTGCTGTCGTAATAAAAAGTATATAAAATTAATAAAAAATTCTTACAATTGTTGTGATGTAAAAAAAAAAATTAGTGTATTTTATTAGTAATAATTAAGACTAATTTATGTATCGTAAACTTAATAATAGTAATAGCTAAATAAGTGTAATGTAATGTATAAAGATATATAAAAGATATTATTTTCCGAGTAAAAGAAAACAAGTCACGAGAATTGATTAGTACAAAAAATAAATAATTGAACGGTGGCTTGTTAATTTCTATCAGTAGACAAGTTACGCGGTTATAGTTGTACACACGCGTAAGTACAACGACTAGGATAATTTTAAATGTATTTTATACGATAAATATATGAATGTATGTGTAGATAAACTTGAAAGTTAATGTATGTAAGTGTTGAGAGTTTAGTACTTGAGTGTTGTTGCGTTGCATCACATCATTCGCGAGTAGAGCGCGAGTAAACCGCCGGTGCTAGACAAGACGACGCCAGACAACACCGACTCACACTACACTGCTGTATGTGATGGCCAATACCTAGACAATCGTACATTTATCTATACTACCACTATTATATTATACAATACAACACAGGTACAGTGTTATTTGTATGAGTACAGTATGCTAGCCACGCAATGTCATGCACTACTTACAATTTATTTTTTATTATATTATTTAATTATTGTTTTTACTTTTTTTTTATTGTTTATAATTATCGGGTTACTAAAACTCTATCTTTATTTCGAAAGTCAATAGGTCATTTATTATTAGTTTAGATAATTTTTTTTTTACTATTCAGAGTACTTTTGTATAGTAATTAAAACAATGTTTTCTCAGTAAATATCATCGATAAAAATCGAAGTATGCAATTCATTAATTTTTTGTTATTAGTTTAGAGTTATAGGGAAGGATGGGGCAAGACATATCTCCCCTAAGCCAGTTATTATTTTTTGTACCTTTCAACCACCAAATCAGGTTACTTTTGTCCTATTTCAAACGAATTCATGGACATTTTGTCTAAATTTAAAAAAAAATTTTTCCTAGGGCATGACGTCCCCCAAAAAATGATAAAAAAATTTGTTTTTTGGTTTTGTAACATTGTTTACAACGTCAAGAATGTATTTTTTCTCTTTCTTGATAACTACAATTACCTTTATATTACTCAAGAAAAATTTTTTAAAGTTTAATAAATTATTCCCCACCCGGGGAAAATGATTATGATCTGAACAGATATAATTATATCTGATCAGATCTAATATTTGGACATAATCAGATCTCATTGTATTTGGCCAACCACCGTTTATATCCGGTCAGCTCTAATCAGATATAATTAGATCTAGGCTAGGTGCTATGTCAGATATGATTATATCTAGTCAGATCTGCGTATACCTCATAAGATCTAATCAGATATAACTATACCTAAACTAAATACAACATTCGGCATAATTAGATCTCATAATATCTGCTTAGATATAATTATGTAAACGTCTTATTTTTATAGAAAATTGTTTATATATGGTCAGATCTGCCTCTGCGTATGTCTCGTAAGATCTGATCAGATATAGCTACATCTGAATTAAATACATTTTAATTAAACAGATCTCATTATATCTGCTCAGATATAATCATGCATACATTGTATTATTAATGAAAATTCTTCATATTCTAATTATTCATACTCCCGCGATCACATACGTGGGTCAGCGCAGTGGATAGCATCAAAGACTATGAATCGGAAGGATGCAGGTTCGAGCCCAGCAGTCACCGAGATTTTTTCATTAACTATAACCATTTATAAATCCTCTAAGTAACGTTCCTAATATATCAGATTACATTTCGGATTGAATTGAATTTATCTTATTTTTTTTTTTTTGCAACTTGATATTTTTTAATAGGAATCCCCGGGGAAAAAGGTTTAGATCTGACCACATATAATTTTATCTGATCAGATCTGGCCAGATCTCGTCAGATAAAGACAATTTAGAGATCTGGTCAGATCTACTTTGTCAGATCTGATCAGATATAATTATATGTGATCAGATCTAAACTTTTTTCGCCAAGCACTCTTATTAAAAAAAAATTAATTGTATTGAGTTTTTTACAACTATTGCAATACAATTGAATTCGAATTCAAAATTACCCCCAAATAAAAGGAGAAAATACCTGGATTTAGCAAAAACAAAATAAAGTCTCAAACATAAAAAAAAAATTGATGAAAAAAAAATTTCGAAAGATAAAACTGATTGTAACGGTCTGTATTGCAATCGACTTTATTCGGAAGCTATGGAATCATGGATTTAATGTAAAAATTGTAAGAAATGGTCTCATGATTTCTGTGCAGGTGTAGATGAATATTATTCCAATGAGTATATTGTGAATACTGTAAAAATGAGTCAATTGAAAAATATATCAATTACAAAAAAAATTATTATTTACAACTATTTTCGGTGACAAAACTTGTCCCAGGCATAGAAAATCAGCCGAAACGAATGTATATTAAATTTTTTATCATTTGATGATAGAAATATGAAAACATTATTCTTTCAGAATTTACGGCTGGTCCATTTTGCCCCAGGTATCATGTGAAGGTTTAAAAATGCGCAAATATATTGAATTTGTGGTAATTAGAAGACAAACAGAAAAAAAAAATTTATCAAATTTTTGGAGGGGGCCTTCTTGCCACACTTTCCCCTACTTAGAGCATAAAAGGAGATCTCAAAAATAAAATAAAAGAAAAAAATTATTTTAAAGTATTTCTTTCTGATTGAGTGAGACAATTACACTTGCACATTATAATTTTTTGCAAATACATATTTAAGAAAATTGAAACTAAAACCGTTAATCTGATAAAACATGTTTTGAAATAAATTCTTGAGCAATAGATATTAGAAATTCTGTGTTAACACCTATATATAATTAATACGTTACTATTTCTACATACTTTCAATTAAATTATAATCTATATGAGTAAAAAATTATAAAAAATTACAAATCAAATATTTTATCATTGTAAAATATTTTTAGGTAAATAATTTTCTAGTAATTTACGTGCAAGAAGACATAAAAAATCTTAAATTCAAAATTTTTAATTTTTTTTTTTTTTATTTAATTATTGAGCGGCATATTATTAAAAAATAAATATTCAAAATTGTTTGACCTCATCTTGGCCTCATCCTAAAAGTATCGAGACGTGTGGTAAACCTCATTTTAGTCTCATCCATAAGAAATATATACGTGAGGTTAACCTCATTTATGCCTCAAAGTTGCAAAAGTCACCCAAAATGCGAGACCTGTCTGAACTCTTATTTATATGAATTTTAAATGGTGAGGACAAATTGAGGTAAACCTCAAAATTTTTCATTTGAGGTTTGAAACCGGAATTATTTTTAAATATCGGATTGAAAAAATGGTAATTTTTTTTATCAAAATTGTTGTAATGATGAAAAAAAAAAAAAAATACAAGAAAACTTTTATGGTACCTCAATTATATCAATAACCAAGTGGAGCCGGATTTATGCTTAATAAATATTTTTTCGCAATGATAATTCAGAACTGTCATAATTTAACAGAAATAAAAAAAAAAAAAATATGAACTTGTCGTATACACGAACATAAAGAGAGTGATAAAAAGCATTTACGTGAGTTTAAAATCCATGAGTTAACACTGATTAAGCTTGAACGTCATTTATCGTTAATACAACACTAGTTGTCCTCGTCATTATAATCATTGAGTTGATTCTTTCTCGTCTTTTGTCCTTTTTCTTGAGCTCTCGATATAAGTATGTGTAACACGTAGAGCAACTTAGCGCGACCTCGGCCTTGAACATATCAGCCCTCATACCAGCGCCAAGAGAAGCCACGAGTATGTGGGAAATGCGGGTGCACCGGTCGTCCGTGACGTTTGCAATCTGTATCTACTTTGCTTCTAACTCTCTTTTTTCCGTTTACTCTTCTTTTCATACTTTTAATTATTTTCTTAAAAATTTTTCAATTTTAAATTCTCTTTACAATCTATACACAACCGCCTTATTTGTCTTGCATAAATCCATTTGTTTTTAAATTCCATTGTTATTTATTTACTTGAATAAATTATTATTTTATATTTATTCACTTTAAATATTTAAATTTTATTTTTATCAAATATTTTTCACCGTTTAAGTTTAATTTTAATAAATTACTATTTTTAGATATATATGAAAAATAAACATTAATATACAATCAGCAATAATTGTAATTATCATGTATATAATTGCTTGACATATTATAAAAAAGAGTAAAAATAAATTAAATAAAGTGTAAAAAACGACTATCTATCAGTTACTTTTTATTATTAACAAAAAAAAAAAATAATTTACTAAAAAAAAACAAAACGTCAGAAGTGTCTTTATATTATACGAGTGTTCTGTATGATAATGATATTGAATTAATTTATTTGTCTTTATTTATTAATTCATTAGATTCGATCATTTTTTTTAAATAAAAAATAATTTTCAAAATTTTTAATAAAAAATTTATTTCATTATTTTTTTTTGGAAAAATTACTACCCTACTATACAGTAGGGTGTCCGTTATGTACCAAACTGATTTTTTTTTAGTGACGCCTCCTAAATTTTTCGTTGATGGCCTAAAAAAAATTACCAGACCCATATAAGCCCTTAATATTCATATTAAACCGTGCCCCAAAGACATTACATTTCCCATTTAAATAACATGGGGTTTCGGCGCGTTTTGCATTTAATTTTTTTTCTCCTAAGCTAGTTAATCTACGGATATCAGAGATACATATTTTTGTAGGAAATTGAACACTCTCCAAAAAAGGTCTATTATGGTTTTTCAATAAATTTATTGGTTTAAAAGTTATTCAAAGTTAAAGACAAACTTGTAGTTAATTTTTTAATGTAATGTCTTTGGGGCACGGTTTAATATGAATATTAAGGGCTTATATGGGTCTGGTAATTTTTTTTAGGCCATCAACGAAAAATTTAGGGGGCGTCGTTAAAAAAAAATCAGTTTGGTACACGGTAAAATATTTACAGTCCAATTTACTATGGGCGCAGAGTATCACCGAACTATAAGAAAACTGGTTCAAAATTTACAAGTGTCCCATAGTAAACGTATGCGCATAGGCCACAATCGTGTAGTCTGAGCATACCGTTTACTATGGGACACTTGTAAATTGTGTACCAGTTTTCTTATAGTTCGGTGATACTCTGCGCCCATAGTAAATTTGACTGTAAATTTTTCACCGTGTAAGTAACGGACACCCTACTAAACAGTTAAATAAATTTTGTTGTTAACATAAATAAAATACAGGAACCTGCTATTGATCGTGAATTTGATTTCAATACCAGCATGGATTTTTATTAAGTAAAAAGTCATTTGAAATAAATCCGAAAATAATTTTATTAAAAAAATAGGAATTTTTATGATTTTTGACCAATTATTTTGTCCACAAAAAATTTTGTAAAAATTACTTTTAAATTAAGGGGGACCACTGGTATGAAATTTTGAAAAAATCATTTTTTTTTTTTTTTGCATATTCTGATAGTCTATACCTTCAAAAATAACAAACTAAAATTTAATGTGCAAATCTCGAATAGTTTTATTGAGTTATATACAGTCATGTCAAAAGTAGCCGCTTATCAATTCTCGAAAATACATTTTTCAAATTTGCTGCAGTTGTAACTCAAAGACACATTATCTGATCAATTTGATCCGGATTGCAGCTTTTTAATACATGTTTCTACATACCACGAACCTCCAATCTCCGATCGAATCCAAAATGTAATTTTGACAGGCCAAAAATCATCAAATTTTCCCGTAAAATTTGAAATTTTTTTTTTTAAAACAACAATTTTGTTAAATTTTAATTTTTTTTCTCATCTCGAGGGTCATAGTACTAGAAATACCTTCTTGTTTAATCAACTTTGCGGTTTTTTTGATTTGATGCACTGTGAGGGTCACTATCGCTGCAGTGAGAGGATTTTTTTTTCAGCATTGGGAGATTGTGAACGACTCTCTGAATTTTGAATTCTTTGATCCAAAAATTCAATCTTGTATTAATTATACATCCACACATTTATCCTTGAAACATTGAAATATGCCATGCAGTAGTTTTCTTTTTAAAAATTCCCAAAAATCATCTTTTTTTCAAGTGATCACACTAGTGGTCCCTCTTAAGCAGACAGTGAACTCTAAAAATAGAAAATAATATGCTATCTTGAATTTATTTAAATATTGAAATAGAAATAAATAAATTTATTGATATGCGTAGTATAATTGATATCGCGAAATAGTTGGCTTTAATTGTGCAATTATTAATAAGATAGTATTAACAAAGATGCTTAAAATGAAAAAAAATTTAATGAAATGATCAATTTAATTTTCTACATGTTGAAATAAAAAAAATAAAAATAATTTTCTATTATACTACTTCTGTTATACATTACATTGACTATTGATAACCTATGCTCTCGACCGATAACTACATGCTCTATTATCTATCATTTTTATTTTCCTCAAGCATATAAATTAATCGTAATATATATATTTTTATATATACTTATTTATTTATCTCAAGTTGAGTATTTACTGAGAAAATTCAATTGAAACAGTAGTAATTTTACTTCGCAATAAATTCAAACGATTAAATAACCGATCAATAATTTTATATCGAGGTCATAAGTCTATATTTTTTTGTTATTCATTATTATTGATTATGTTATTATTTTGTATTATTATAAATTATGTTGTAATCTGTAAAAATCTATTTCAATAAAACATTTATTTTTATAAACATAATAACATTCTTTTATCGTATTTATTCAAGTTACTCTCTTAAATCTGAATTAGTGAAATTAGTGAATATTCACTATTTACTTGTGAAAATCATATCACTAATTCAAATAGTGGTATACTTTTCACAAGCAATTAGTGACTATTCACAAGCAATTAGTGATTTTCACTAATTCGTTTTTAGAGAGTACGTGGACTGTATTTCAAATTTTTTAATTCTCAAAGCATTTTTATAAAATGTTATTAATTTTTTAAAAAATGCTCTCGTTAAAATTTTTCAATAGTTACTAATTAATAATGTTAATTTTATAATTTTAGTGTAGTTACATTAAAAACTTATAGCTCAGATTCATGTAGCTGCCAATTTTAATACTTGGTAACAGCCAATTCTTACTTTGTTTTAAATTTGTCCTAAAAATAATGAACAAAAATAAAATAGTAAGTTAGCGGAATAAATTAAAAATACCAATTAAATCAGCTCTTAAAAATTTGGCTCTTCGTAGCTTTCAATATTACGTATTAGTATGGCCATGTGGCTCCATCTAGTGTTGCTACAAAATACTTCACTGCCAAGTTTTGCAACCGCTTTCTCAATTTGACTTATTGAAAACTAAGGGAAATTAAAATTTTTTGTGGATATTTTTTGCAATAAAATTTTTTGTATAAAAATATCATCAAATTTGTTTTAATTTTCATTTCATATAAAAAATAAAATTTAATATGAGTAAAAAATTTTCTTTTATAGTAGATTTCATAAAAATGTAACGATTGCATTTCTCTTCATGACGAATTTTTTGAAAAATTGTGTTACCTCTGAACTCAGCCCGACGAGCTGAGTCAGAAAATACAAATGGTTCAAAAGTTTGTATATATTATATATAGGGGAGCCTGGGGCACGAAGGCCCCCCTGGGGCACAAAGGCCCCCTTCAAAAATTAGGCAAAAAACTTTTTTTTCATTTTCCGTCAAGTTTTGACCTCTATAATGTTTTTATCATATTTTAGGCCGATATGTTGGGTAAAATGGGCCACTTAAAAAAATTATTTTTTTTTCATTTTCCGTCAAGTTATGACCTTTATAATGTTTTTATTATATTTTAGGTCAATATGTGATATGTAGGGCAAAATGAACCACTTAAAAGAAAAATTGTAACGAAAAAAAAATTTTTTTTTTTTCCGTTAAGTTAATGGTTTCGTGACAATTTTTTTTTTTTAATGCTCCATTTTACCTCACACATCACATATTAGCCTAAAACGTCATAAAAACATTATAAAGGCCATACCTTGACGGAAAATGGAAAAAAAAATAATTTTTTCGTTACAATTTTTTTTTTGCAAGTGGTCCATTTTACCTCACTATCACATATTGGCCTAAAATATGATAAAAACATTACAGAGCTCATAACGTAACGGGAAATAAAAAAAAATTTTTTGCTAATAATTTCTTGGGGAAGGGGCCTTCGAGCCCCAGAAAAAAAAAAAATTTTTTCGATTTTTTGTAAAATTTCGACTGATTCTTCTGATATAGACATCAAATAAATGAATTTGATGGTTAAAAGCCACAAAAAGAAGAAACCAACTTAAGGGGGCCTTCGTACCCCAGGCTCCCCTATTAGGGTGTTTAAAAAAAAAATTTTTTTTTCTTATGGTCTCAAAAGTTGGTGCTAAGTAAAAAAAAAAATCCTCCCAAAAGAGCAGCTTGGAATCTCAATCCCATTAAGAGCTCAACGAATATTCAATTTCCCGTTTAAATTACATGCAAAAAATTTTTTATTGTTTTTCAAAAATTAAAGTATTGAAAGAAATTTTTTTTTTTTCCAAAGCTCGAAGGACACACTTTTACAGGAAATTAAATTCTTTACCAAAAAGTTTTCGAGTCTTTTTTTTCGTAGTACTAACATCAGAAATAAATTTATGAAGCTTTAAACTATATTAAATAGTATAACTATGTTTTTATTATATTAAACAATTTTTTGACAGAAATTTAGGTTTTTTGGTTTAAGTTAATGCTATCTATGAATTTTTTTGGGATACGCGAAAAAATTTTTCCTTACTTTCAACACAGAACCGTTTTTTTAATTTAAAAATACAGAAAGAAGAAAAATTTTAATTCTTAAAACAATATCCTTTTCTACCCATACGAAGTCGCCGATGCTCGAAAAAAATCTACGATCGACCGAGGCTCGGCAACCAATGCTCGGTCGAGCGTCGGTGCACTATCATCAGCCTATGGTTGTCACACCATCGGTAACCGAACTATATTCATAACAATGACATCCGATCATCGGCCGTTCCTCGGTCGATGATATGATAAATTTTCTTTTGCGCATGCGCGGTAAATATCACGTCAGCTATTTTTAAGCATTATATTTACTTGTATTTACTTTTCATTAGACAGAAACATTACTGAATATAACAAAAAATAAATTTATCGTTGTGATTAAAAAAAATTCTGTAATTAATAAAATCGTGTCTGACCGTGTCAGAAAACATCGGGCATTAAAAAAATACATGGATAATAGATCTCAACTACCTAATAAATCCTCAGTGTAAATTGTTAATGATAATAGTACAAACGATCGTGATCATAATGAAATACACAGTGAAACAATTGTAAATAATGTTGTAAATAAAGAAATTAATTATAGTGTATTTAATAGTAATAATGAAAGTGATGAGAATAGTTTTAGTGATTTTGTACACTGAGAAAACATTTCTCTTCGGACAATTAAGTTGATTTTGTTAAATTCTGTTAAAGTAAATTTTATTACGTCAACATAATCTATTTGGTCATTTTTAACAAATGATTTAATAGATTCTATTTGGTTGACATTAATATTTCTCTTTCTTAGATAAGAAAACTATTTGGTAAAGTTAAGAAAATATTTATTTAATGGACAACTAAACTATTTTATAGTGCCAACAAATTCAAATATTGAAGCAAAGTATTATCTTAACTCTAATAAATATTACTTAGACACTAAAAAATATATTCATTTAGAATAAATATACATATATTTGGTCGAGGTTAATAAATATATATTTACACCTAATGATTATTGATTTAAAAAGTTATGGTGCTAGGCAGCAGCAACGGAAGTAGTGCGGTGCTTGCCACTAGATCGCGCCCACCAGTTGTAATGTGTCCCTGGTAAGAAACTTATTTCAGAATTATTATATTCCCAACTTGAAGCATATATGAGACTGATTACTTGCTGTAAATCAGCAGAGTGTCGATTACCTATTTTTGATAATAATATAGAGTTATTCTGTATTACAATGACACTAATGTTTCCCTGAACATTTTTGTCATAGTATAAAAAAAAGTACGCGTCAAAGAAATAAATTATTTAATTTATTTTTATTATTATAATAAAATTATAATAATAATTAAACTATAATAATAATAATTAAATTATAATAATAATTATTTAATTTAAGTTAAAAATCAAGCAAATAAAATTATTTGTCTAAATATGCATTTATTAAATTGTTAAATAAATATTCTGTGATTTTCAAATAATATTTAATTATTGTTAATAACTCATTCTCTAAGGCTCACTAATATATTTCATTATAACAAAAATTAGTTGTCAGAAAAAAATTTTGTTCTCAGTGTACAATAGGATAATCCTTGGATCCTATCCTCGGCCGATACTCGGTTACTATCCTCGGCCGACGCTCAATGGGCAGTCTTACGCTGATGTTAACATCCGATGCCCAGCGAGTCTTGCGCCTATACATATTCCGATCATCAGCCGATGCTCGAGGATCGGACGGCGATCATAGCCCGATGATCGACCGATCACCGTTCTTTGTATGGGTATCAAAATTTATACGGAAAATAAGTAAGATCTTAGAAATTTTTTCAAAACAGATTGCTGATTATACATAATATAAATATTACGATGTTAGCATTGTAAATTTTAGTAGAATTTTCTTTCCTCGTATCGACGATTGTCAAGATCAAAATCGAAGATGAACAAAATCGGCTAATTACTTGAGAAGTTACAGCATTTAAAAATTTTAAAAATGTTAAAAATTCATATTTTTACTGATTCTTTCTTCAATAACTTTTAAATCTAACAACATGGAATTTCTATGAAATGGATTTGAAAGCTCTTAAATAAGTTTAATTTTCATATATCCATATACATGCCTAAACCAAAGAAATTACTTATCCTATCCCTCATTAAGTGAAATTTTGATATTGAATTTGTTTTTGACGATGTTCAAAACGAAATTTTTGTGGCTTTTCCAATGCCTTCGATTGTGACTATGCACTTTTTACATATATATATATATATATATATATATATATATATATATATATATATATATATATATATATATATATATATATATCATGAAATCTACTTACATTTCGGTTGCCGAATCGCTTTTTTTTTATTTTTTCTACTTCCGGATAACGTATATGAATATCGAACCATTTATTATTTGATTCTTTATTCCCCCGAAAAACCGTGACAATTTATAATAAATATTTAACTATTTTATAACTGGTATGAAAATTTTCATTCAATTTTTAAACATCCATATAAGTACAAAAGTTTTTGCAATATCATGATGATTGTCATCATGATCATCACAATTATATAAAATATAAGAAGGACACGCTGTGTCACTTCGATACATAATTTTCTATCAATGTCAACAAAAAAGATGACAAAAAAAAATAATATTCTTTGGTCGAAAAACCAGACCAAGAATAAAGTTACCTTGTGAAAAACTACACAATATAAATTTACTGTCCCAACAAACCCCATAATAGAAATACGTTTCCGTAACAGAAAGAAGCTGACTCTATATTATTACAAATAAAAATATTAAATGCCTACCGCTTGCGAAAACTTTTCCGTTTATTATTGCACCCCAACTTGTGTCGCAGGTTTCATTTACAAAACCTTAGACTTAAAGCCCTGAAGAAAATAACGAGATAAATAATTCAAAAAATAAGTACATAATATTAAAACAATAAATTAAAAAAAAAAGGCTTCTCGGAAAAAGTTAAGTAAACAAATTTAAAAATAGACTCGATAAAAAAATGTATCATATGGTGAATGATATATATATATATATATATATATATATATATATATATATATATATATATAAATATAATAAGAAAAAAAAAGTTATGTTCCATGGCCTAGTTCTCACATGTTCACTGAGTAGTTTTATACAAAATGTGGACGGTTTTCCCGCCGGCAAAATAACCGACCACCTTTACATCTTTATTCTGGTGGGTCTTAAGAAAAGCCATAGCAAAGTGTGTGCAACAGAGAATAAAAGTGAGAACGAAAAAAAATTAAAAAAAAAAATAAATAAATAAATAAAAGCAAAAAAAAAAAAAAATATAAAATAAATAAAGACCTACAGCGTGAGTGAGTGGATTTTCAATAGAGTTTATGTAGTGAAAATATTCGGTCCAAAGACTTTAAAATAAAATTTTACCGATCCTTAAAGGCTTTTCCCGCAATAATAGATTCTCGACAGACAATAAGAGTATAAAGATAAAACGAACACCATAGTATGGGGTCACGTTGGTTACCCTAATCTTTTAAATTCACGGCATTAGATTATTTATCACGAGTATATATAAAGTTACATGACATCAAAAACGGATAAATTTTTATAATTTTTACATTAAAATACTCTAAATATCCCGGCGTGATATTTTCTTATTCTTTGCGTACTCCCCTAATTTTTTTTCTTTTTTTTTTTTTTGAACTAATATAATTTTGGGGATGTTTTAAATTCATTACTCATTTCTTATTGAAATGTTAAATAATCGAAAAAAGTACGTAGCATTATATTTTCAAAACTGTTAAAATATTGTTACGTCAAGGGGGACCACTAGTGTGACCGCCTTAAAAAAAAGACGATTTTTTAAATTTTTTGGAATTTTTTAAAAGAAAACTACTGCATGGAATATTTCAATGTTTCAAGGATAAATTTGTGAATGTATAATTAATACAAGATCAAATTTTTGGATCAAAAAATTCAAAATTCAGCGAGTTATTCACAATCTCTTAACGTCAGAAAAAAAAGAAGTCCCTTCACTGCTGCAGTGATGGCGACCTTTACAGTGCATCAAATCAAAAAAACCAAACAGTGTATTAAGCCAGAAGATATTTCCCGTACTATGACCTTCGAGCTAAAAAAAAAATTGAAATTTAACAAAAGAGCTAAGTTTCAAAAAAAAATTTCAATTTTGGCGCAAATATTTGATGATTTTTGACCTCGCAAAATTACATTTTTGATTAGGTCGGAAAACTGGAGGTTCATGGTACGTAGAAATATATATATATATAAAAGAAGCTGTGACCAAAATCAAATTGATCGGATAATTTCTCTTTGAGTTATACAACTGCAAATTTTAGTTTGTTATTTTTGAAAGTATAGACTATCGAAATCTGCAGAGAAAAAATTGATTGTTTCAAAATTTTACACTAGTGGTCTCCCTTATAATTTATGTTGTTATGAATGAACATTATATATTTGTTACCGATAGAGATCTTAGAGTTTATGAAATACATTTGAATTAACCTCAAAGTGACTATTTTTTTTTTTATAATCATTCATTTGTTATTACTACGGCTTCTGTGACTTTATATGCTTGTAGTTTTATAATAATAGAAAATCTCTAAAAGTCTAGAGAGTCCATTGACTTATTATAATGGTATTATAAGAACCGATGACCGATGGAAAAGATTAATGGTGTGACGTAGCGTGTATTCCAAGCCATTTCCCAAATTCATTGGATCAAATTCAATTCAACATTTTTATTCTTTGAAATTCAATTTTACTCATCACACACGTGCTCATGAGAGTTTAATTTAATGTCATTCAGTTGTCAGTTGAATTATCACTAAATGAAAAATTGACTTCTGTAGAGTAATAGAGGATATATTCTTCTGTTTGATTTAGATTTTTCGTTTAAACCTTTAGTCGCACCACCCGGACCAGTTTTAAAATTCATTAAAAAATCAATTATAATTGTGTAGAAGAGTAGATATTTTTTGTTTTAGAAAATCATTAAGTCAAGCAAAGAGGGAAATTTTTTTTAGATTGCTCATAGAAAAAATTTGACAGAAAAATTACTATTTGTTTTAGTTGAAATATCAAACTATTAGTATGAGGATATCAAGTTGCCATATGGCGACAGACGAAAATAACTTCATTATTTTATTTCTTATTAAGCTTAAAAATTCAATGGGTTGTTTAGAACTCGGGTTTTCTGAAACATATGGTGTAAAATCGGAATGTAATCATTTAAAATGATATATTCTGATTATATAAATTATTATTCAGAATCGACTTGTGAAATTTTATTATAATGAACTATAGTTTAAATTTAGAATGAATCGAAGTTTCAATTAGCGGCAGCAGCATTGAAATTCACGGTGTAATCAGTATAGTTAATTTTAAAATCAGTTACTTTGACATAATCTACATTACTGGTATTCATTGATTAATCCGTGAGATAACCAATCTCCAATTAATTATTAAGTAACAGTAATTTATCAATTATTGATACTATCGCACCGAAAAATAAATTTAATTGAAATTGAATTAATAATATTCGGGACGTATTGAAAAGATGTTCTTATTCTACGAAGAATTTCAGCTATTTTTTTATATCACCTCTGAATTATTCAAAAAATTAAATTTTGACTCATAATATAGATATACCTCACATAAGTGACTTTTTGGTCATCGATACCAAATATATAAAGGACTTAAAACCAAAATTAGAAAATAAATAAATTTCGAACACGGAGAGAATTTTATGATAAATGTTTTTATCAAGTTACACTGTAAAAAATAATTTGAAAATTACAATACAAAAGGAATTGAATTTTCATAACTAGATATTTGAATTGTATTTTCAATAAAAAAAGCTTCAAATTTAATGTACTTACTTTAATAATCAAGCTGGTATTTAAAATTAAGAAAAAAAATATGAATTTTCATAAACGTACTTAAAATTTATACTTGTTTTTTAAATTTTCAAAGCAAGTATTAAAAATTCTAAGACATATTGAATTTTAATAATTCCATTTGAAATTGATGCAATCAATTAAATGCACGACGATAAGAAAACGATAAAAAAATCCAATTTTTAAGTTGACCCGAAAAAAATAAATTTATAGCGAAAGAAACAAGAATATCGTTTTGACTTCAACTATAACCTTGAATAACTTTTGAAAGAGTGAATTTAGCCAAAATCATTAAGAGACTTTTTTTGTAGAACATTTAGTTTTCTTTAAGAATATTCTTTTTTTTTTGTTCCGGATACTAATTTTTACATGAATTACAAAATTCCAAAGTTGAAAAATCGAATTGTAAAATCACACCAATGTTCAAGGCATGATTATAAGGAAACGGATTATCTGATGCCGAAAAATTTTACTCAGACCTTTTTTTGTAGAGCATTCAATTTCCTTAAAGTAATGTTGATAAGTCAATTCCGTTTATCTCGATGGTTTAGGAGTTATGAGATAAAAATCCGCTCAGTAAAAAAAGTCAAAAATTGCAATGATAGGCCTCTCAATGTTAATATTATGGGCTCAAATTTTGACAATAATTTTTTTTTGTTATCCCAAATAATATTTTCGATATACTTTAAAAAAAAATTTGTCGGTTTTAAAAAGAGTCTAATAATTTATAAAAATCTACATTTGTTATATAATATTTTGACATATTGATACTAATGAATTAAAAGCGAAAAATGGAAAATAGAAATCGCAATCATTAATCATCATTATTATAGCCACACACCCTAAGAAATATAAATATCACCCCGCCGCCTGATAAATATCTCTCAAACCACAAAAACAAAATTAACTCATAAAACCCAAATAATAACGCCTCATCATCTGAAAACGTGGTGTAAAAAAATTCCAGCATTTGTACCACGTACTAAAACAGATGATCCAAAAGTGAAGCTACACTGCATACATAC
This sequence comes from Microplitis manilae, assembly GCA_030273425.1. NCBI lineage: Eukaryota > Metazoa > Arthropoda > Insecta > Hymenoptera > Braconidae > Microplitis > Microplitis manilae. The sequence continues at coordinate 20,691,719 of CP092722.1, read as the reverse complement.
ATACACACACATATACCACGAACCTTAGTTCTCTCAACAACAAAACTCGGTCTCTGTTTTCTTCATCATGACTTGCATGGTTTAAGAGCGACCACCAAACCCATAATTACACGGTCCCAGTTGTTTTGTATTAATTGTGTTAGTGTGTCTCTAATACGTCTGTCACACCAACAGATATGTACAGATATACATACACTCACAACGGTAATGAGTATAGACAAAGGCTGCATTCGCTGCAGCAGCAACGACGACGACAACGATATCCTGATCTTGTACATAACATGGCCCAGTCGTATATTCCTGTTTCCATTTGTCGTACACCATATGCCGATCCTGTTTGTTCAAATTCAACACTACTGTTCTTAATACAACAAACATACGCACATGCACACATGCATATATATTAAGCCTATATGCATATACGTTTGAACCTATTTATTTGTATTTGTATTATAATTCTCGAAGCTTGATACCCACCAGTTAATATATATCTAGTAGATGATTCAAACTTATTCCATCACTCGAGTGTGCATTGTAAAGATGTCACTTCATCCATCCTCCGTAAATCCACCACTATAAAGTGAGGGTCTGGTTTCTAATATAGTCAGATTGTTAAAAAAATACATAAATAGAAATAGACAGCCCATCCAATATATATATTAGGGAGGCCCAAAAAAACCGTCTTTTTTTTTGTTTTCAAGTTTCATATGAAAATTTGTTAATTTAACATATTTTCGGAATCCTCTTCGAAAATCAGCTCGATAAAAAATTGCTAAGAGGTCGCTCACAAATTTTGAAAATTCCAAAAATGACTGAAATTCGGATTTTTTTTACTAATTTTTTCTTTCTCGTGGCAGCAATAGTTTATACCTGCACTGAAAAAAATAATCGCTAGTAGTAAGCGATTTTTTCTTTAGCAGCTAGCGATTAAAAATCGTTAGCTGCAAGCGATTATTTCGCTAGAAGTTAGCGGTTTTTTCGCTATCAGGTAGCGATCAAAAATCGCTTGCTGGAAGCGATTTTTTCGCTAGCCGTTAGCGGTTTTTTCGTTAGCAGGTAGCGATTATTTTTTCAGTGTGTAAAATAATAAGTATGCTGAAAGTTTTAGCACAAAATTAATTTATTTGTTAGATCATGAAGCAATTGCTCCCTGTGATCACCTATCAAGAAAATAATATATAATATATAGTTATTAAGTATATCTTTACAATATATGAACATGTGCATATGATACATTTATTATAGTTGTTGGACATTTTCTCTCATTATTATCTTCACTCATATACGTATGCATATAATATAAATATTATAATAAGTATTTGATATTATTATTTTCACTCATATACATATACACCCGGGAAATAATGTTCAGATATGATCATATATGATCATGTATGAATACTCAGATCTGATCAGATCCGAAAAATGGCCCTGGATGATCATACCTGCTCATGCATGATTATACATGGTCCTGCATGATCATACATGAGCAGGTATGATCATGCAGGGCCATTTTTAGGATCTGATCCTGTATGATCATACGTAATCATATATAACCATGTATGATCGTATACGATCATGTATGACCATATATAATCATGTATAATCAACAGGATCTTTTTCGAATCTTGTCAGATCTGAGTATTCATACTGTGTTTTTTGAAAATATCGAACTCATGCATCCGGGGATGTAATGTTCACACCAATTTGCAATAATATTTGTATACATTATTATTAAAATGTATGTTGTATAACATGGGTGCGTGTACTTATGTTGAAATTGAAATTGAATAGTACCATTAATAGTCATAAATCATAAATCTACCGTAACAGAATCTTAGGTTGCATGATGAATAAAATTTATTGTCAAAAAATTAATATTAAAAATTATTAATTTAATTAAATATTTAATTTTTATTATTATTTAATATTTTTTTATTGAATTTATTAATTAATCATTCTAAAAATGTTTAATATTTTCTAAATTTAATATTTAATCATTTATAAAAAAATATTAAATTCAGAGAGTAATAAATATATATTATATACTTCATACAATATATTATTAGATTATTAACTTTGAATATTTATTATTTTAATTTAATATTTGATTGTAATTTTTATCACAAATTTTGTATTGAATTTATTGAATTATTTATTAAATATTAAATAATCAATAATAAATATTCTAAATCGATAATATAATAATATTTAGTATAAATTATATTAAATAAAAATATAATAATTTATATCAATAAATTATTAATAAAGAAAGTTAACCTCAATTATATCAGAGCACTTGAAAAATAATATAAGCCCAATTTTTTTTACCAGTATTTACGAATAGTAAATAATGTTCATCAAAATGTTCAATTCAAATCACAACAGCGATTCAGTATATATAATTATTAATTACATCTGTGTGAATTGTGTATGCATATACAATTCGCACTTGTATTAAAGTAAAACAGATACGTGTTGTGTATGTAGCAACTTCAACATTTATTTAGTTATCATGTCGTCCCTGTGCGCACGCATCGTAAAAATTCACTCTCTCATCATTTTTCCATAACGCGCTTAGAGAAGTATAATTATAAATACTTAAGGTAGTTGTTGCGTGGATTAATTTAATGTAGGATTTTTATAAAAATTCACCTGATTGTTCTTTGATTGACTACGAATCATATGAGACTAATCTGAGTAACATTGACCATCCCAATTTTATGAAAAACGATTTCAAAATATTGCTATTTTAACACAGGCTCTTATGGAGAATAGCGATTTACGGGCAATGTTTTTTTAATACAATCAAAACGCAATGTAGGATTATTCTAAAAATTTTGTGTGTTATCGAAACTAAAATTATAAACCATATAAAAAAAATGAAAATTATTGACCACGTCGTTTCTGAAATATAATTCATTAAACCTTGAAACTTTTTAAAAATTTCAAAGATGTACCAAAACAGTAGTGCGATGTGGCAACAGCGCTTATATTATAGCCAAATAGGCGCGGGAAAATACAAACAGGCACATAATAAAAAAAAATAACCAATGAATAAAATTAATTAATTATTCTACTATTCAAAAAAAATTAATCAATAATATTAAATTTTTGTAAATTTATGAAAGGCAATCGTTTTATAAATTTATTTTTTCAAACAAAATAAAATTAATTTAACATTTATTTTTTATTTATTCTAAAAATGAATAAATTGTTCGACATACAAATGCTCTCTTACTTAAAGATTTCGTTTATTGATAACTTTTCAGCGTTCATTATAAATTAAATAGAAAAATAATAAAATTTATTAATTTATAATAAGTAAACGTTCATACATTTCTAATAATTTAATAATAAATAGCTTAGTTTATTTTGACGGTTAATTTGGTTATGTATTACGACTACATTAATAAATATATTACGGAACACAAAAAAGATGCACAGTAACAGTGAACGGCGTTGCCACGATCACTTCTCGAACATTATGGATGTATGTGTATATAAACGTATTGATACTACTTGGATGTATGTAAGAGCATATGACTGTACTTTTACAAAAGTTTCCAATGAGCGGCGTTCAACTAACCGCTTCAGTTATGCTGTTCTTTTAATTCGGTATGCTATACTTTTGAACGTGACTATCTCGAAACAACTACCTTAAGTCATATATGATCATACATGAATAGATACGAGTATACCTAATCATTTTTCCTCGTAAAAGGCTGCAGATATAATCAGGCATGCTCATGCATGATCATAAATGAAGTCATATATGAGCTCATATATAATCATACGTGAACAGATATGATCATGGTCTGAATACTTTTCCCCTATTCGAGTGCGGATGTGACCATACATGATCATACATGGCCTCATATATTATCATACATGAACAAATATGATCATACCTGACTATTTTTCTACGTAAAAGGCTGCAGATATGATCATTCATGATCATACATGAAGTCATATATGAGTTCATATATAGTCATACATGAACAGGTATGATCATACATGACATCATGCATGATCAGATATGCGATCATATAGGATCATACATGAACAGATATGATCATATCTAAGCATTTTTTCCCGGGCATATAATATAGTTATTATAGCAGTTGTTGTTTAACTTAAGTAATTAAACGTCGAATTTCTCGAATAACCCCCTAAAAATTTTTTATCGAGCTGATTTTTAGAGATGGTTCTTAACCCGAGTCGAAATTTAAATCGTCAGTCGGACGTAATGAACGTTTGAATCGTTAGTCGGACGTGATAAACGTTGGAATCGTAAGTCGGACGTAATGAACGTATTGGAATCGTCAGTCGGACGTAATTAACGTTGGAATCGTCAGTCAGACGTAATGAACGTTGGAATCGTCAGTTGGACGTAATGAACGTTGGAATCGTAAATCGGACGTATTGGACGTTAAAATTATCATCTAGATATTTAACGCTAAACGAGATGGACAAAATCAATTTCCTTCGGCTTTCCCGTGGGGGGTTTTAGTGGGTTGAACAATAAAAATACTCCAGTTTTTGCATTGTCCGACTTACAGACTTGAATTTTCACACAAATATTCCCAATAATCTTATCCTATTCTTATCATAAACTAGCGTACGTTTCGCACGCGTGTCGTTTGTCATATATTTATTTTAATGTATATTTTCCTGTAGTTTGTATATATTTTTTTTATCAGTATAGGAATTACGACCACGTTATGGAAGCAGTTCCTATAATCATTGGAATGTTTCCCATATTAACAGGAAAAGTTCCTATAATTTTGGGAATGCTACCCATAACATTATAGGAATGGTTCCAATAATTTATAGGGATACTTTTTATAATAGTAAGGGAACTATTCCCATAATATTATAGGAATGGTTCCTATAATGCCATTGGAATAATTCTGATACCATTATGGAAATGGTTCCTATACTATCATAAAAATATTAATTTAAAGAAAATTGTGGAATTCACTTCTACAATACACATAAATACTATAAAATATAAACATAAAAATTCAAACATTGAAAAAAAATTCGTATTTAGTAAAAACATTAAAATATTTAACAAAAATTTTTTGTCAGCACAAAACATTCAAGAAAATTTAAATTTTGAGAATGAAAATTTTAATTTAGATAGAATCGAGTCTATAAGACTTATGATGAGAAAAAGGGGGTATTTTAATTTTTGACCACACTGAAATGTCCCTTGGAGTTGGTTTTTAAAAATTACAGACGGTTGGAGATTTCTAAGATTTTTTGGAACATTAATGCCAAAGATCACGCCTGTAAGTCTCATTATATGAAAACACAAGTATTTTGATCGTTCACCTCAGTAAAACCCCCCTTGGTATTTGTTTTCGGAAAAAATACCGATGGTGGGGGATCTGTAAGATTGTTGGGAATATTCGTGTCGACATTCAAGTCTGTAAGCCGGATAATGCAAAAACTGGAGTATTTTTATTGTTCAACCCACTAAAACCCCCGACGGGAAAGCCGAAGGAAATTGATTTTGTCCATCTCTTTTAGCGTTAAATATCTAGATGATAATTTTAACGTCCAATACGTCCGATTTACGATTCCAACGTTCATTACGTCTGACTGACGATTCCAACGTTCATTACGTCCGACGTACGATTACAACGTTTATCACGTCCGACTAACGATTCAAACGTTCATTACGTCCGACTGACGATTCAAATTTTGACTCGGGAAAACATGTTAAACTAATAAATTTTCATGAGACTCGAAAACAAAAAAAAGTCGGTTTTTGTGGGTCTCCCTAATATACGTTTATACGAACGGTAAAATATTTCTAAATAAACTCTTTAACAATAGTTTGATAGTTTAAAATTGAAAGATTATTGTTTATGCCTGCATATGAATAACGGCGATGGAAAAATAATTTAAAAGAGTTGAATGTCAAAAATTTACCAAACAGGAAATAACATCAAACAACTGGCACTTTGAGAAATAAAAATAAATAAATAAGGGATATAATATAATTAATGATAATAAAACACCGGATCGGAAATATATCGTGTGAGTTTATATAAAAAACGGAAATGCATGTTTTCATTTTATATGGTGTGTATTGGTGTAAGTATGCGGGTTCGTGTGGGGGTACGAGTGTGAATGAAGTTTTTTTTTTTTTTTTTGAGAGTTCGATGTGTCGTAAATTTAAAACACGCAACGGTAGTCTTTTGTCAATTGATATTATTACGAGCTTTCCCGGGACGATCTTTTGGGATCAATCAAAATATAAAAAGGAAAAAGTGAAATAAGACCTTAGAGTAACAGCTGCATGTTTTTACTTTTTTTTTTTTTTTTTACCTAAGCAAGACTGTAGTTGTATAGTTTATTGGAGTTGTTTGTTATTATTATTGTTATTGTAGTTGAGGTACATGGGCTCTAGTTTACAGTCTCTGTTGGTGATCTAGATCATAAAAAGGTTGTGAAGCGCTTAATGTAAGCTGGAATGGAATAAAATGGAAGAAGTAGGTAGGCTGAGGTAGACGGATAGAACTTTGGGGATTGGGATCTTGCAGGCTCAAATTGCCGCGAGGGTGTTAGCTGTGTATTGGTGGGTATGTGCTGGCTGGGCATCTGTCAAGAAACACGCGAAAATATCAGCTGTAAGAGTTTTGTGCTGAGCTGATGCGAAAGGCCGGTTTTCGATTGCTATTTTTATTATTATTGTTATTGTTATTTTTAACTCAATATACGTTTTTAATGGGCAGCGACTGTAAAACGTTTTATATAAGAATTTAAATTTGAATAATACTTTGTTCAAAATAAATTATGTCGATAAATACATTTTTTTAATCAACTTTTTTATTGAATTAAATGACGGTACAATACGAGACGAGTGTCACTTCTAAGAAGGACCACTAGAGTAACCACGTAAAAGAACGATGGTTTTTGGGAATGTTTTTAAAGAAAACTACTGCATGGAATATTTTAATATTTTGAGGACATATTTTTAGATGTATAATTAATACAAGATTAAATTTTTGGAGCAAAAATTTAAAATTCAGCGAATTATTCACAATTTCTCAACGTTCCAATAAAAAAATCCCCCACTGCTATAGTGAAAGTGACCTTCACAATTCCGGAAATGAATAAAAAAAACCAAGAAGTTTATCAAATTAGAAGGTATTTTCCGTACCATGACCCTCGGGCTGAGAAAAAAATAAAAATTTAACAAAATGCTGGATTTTTTAAAAAAAATTTCAAATTTTGCGGAAAAATTTGATGATTTTTGGCCTGCCAAAATTACATTTTTGATTCGATTGGAAAATTGGAGGTTCATGGTACGTAGAAATATATATAGAAGACGCTTCAATTTGAATCAAATCGATCATTCGATCGGACAATTTGGATTTAAGTTATAACTGTAACAATTTTGAAAAATGCATTTTCAAGGACCGATAAGTGGCTGCTCTTCAAATGGCTGTAACTCAAAAAACTATTCGAGACATGTTCTTTAAATATCAGTGTGTTATCTTTGAAGGTATACACTGAGAAAATGGAATAATATTGTCCAAACAAGAATTTCTTGGTTCAAAAAATCGGTTCAAGATATTTACTTTATTATTGTTAATTATCAATTCCTTGAGAAAAGAGCATCAAATTTATTTTTGTTATTATATGAATTTGATATTATATTATGAGTAAAATTCTACGAATTCTCGAGACAAAATAATATATTCTCGAAAATTATCAAGAATATATGTTCTTATATTAAGTAAATATTCTCATTAAAAGTATTTTATTTTCTCAGTGTTGACTATCGAAATATATAAAAAAAAAAAAAAATTATTTTTTCCAAAATTTCATGCTAGTGGTCCTCCTTCAAGTCGACATTCTGAATTGAAATAAGAGTACAAATTAAAATCTTGCAGCATATCAAGATAAAATCGGAAATTAATAAATCTGTCATATAATAAATTTTTGAACAATTATCTATTTTTTTTTTTGTACTTGAAATACAACTTGGCTTCTGATACTTGAAAAATAAACCTACTTTGTTAATACCGATAAACATCGGGGAAAACTTTAACGTCACTACTGGTATTATTTTAACACTGTTTTCGGATTGAAATTAACACCGCGATAACGTAGTCTTGCAATAATTTTCTTTACAGTGTAGATTTGAATAAATATCAATGTTTTGCAATCATTATTAGCATATGGTACGTTAAAATTTTTTTCAGTTAATAATCCCCAATAAAATACTAAAGTTTTTATTATTTAATATATCATCTTGTATTTTTGACGTTCGATTATTTGATTATAAAGGTATGAAAACCTGTAAGACGACCCGCAATCACTTCTAACTCATCAAAGAATTAAATTTTTTAATTAAGAAATTTGATATGATACTATAAATCGCAAATTAGCATCGTTCTACCTGCAGTTTTTTCTTTTATATTTAAAAATCCATTCTCATTTTCTTTCCCATGCCCCAAGTTCTTCAATTAATTATTGTTCTTGTCAGTCATCTTTTGGTCCATAAACAGACATAATAACTTGAGCTCACTTTGAATGACTCTTCAAATTAATGGCCAATGAAATTTGACACTCGAATACAATTTATTATTATTTTTAATTCTTTTACTATTCTCAGTTCTTTTACAGATAAATTAATTAATTTTAATGTTATTTTTAACTTTAATATTTATTATATAGAAAAACTACTTTAAAGTTTCATTGACATGAAACCTTTAAAATTGTACTTCAAGTAAATTAATTAATAAACTTGGCTAAAAATATGGGAAAAAGCCAGACAAGATGGGGTAATTTATTAGCGAAAACCCAAACTTTGTCATATTTTTTTAAAATAAAAGTAAGAAGGGTAAGAATCTTTTAAATGTTGTTATTAAATTAGAAATCGCAAAAACTGAATTTAGCTTGGTGCTACTAAAATTCTAAAAAAAACTTTTTTTTAATTATTATAAAATTTGAATTTATAAAAAAAAAAGTGATGTTAAAATTTCTTTAAATAATATCTAAATGTTACTGTAATATATATTATAGGGTGACCGAATAAAAAATATTTTTTTTTTTTTTCGAGTCATATGGAAATTTATTGGTATCACAAATTTTAGGAGCCCTGTCTAAATATCAGCTCGATGAACAATTTTTAGGGGGTCCCATGCAGGAGCTGCCAGAGTTGAACAACGGGGCCCTCCTTGGCCCAGCACTGGGGAACCTAGCTTTGGCTCACCTCTATTGGCCCGGGCTTGGGCCAGGACTGGGTAACCTAGCCTTGGCCATTACAATGATTACCCGGGCTTGGGCCAGGAATGGGTAACCCAGCCTTGGCCATCCAATGGCAACCCATGCTTGGGCCAAGACTGGGCAACCCAGCCTTGGGCGTTTAATAAGTAGATCATATGAATGTATCTGTTCAACATTGGTAGGTTCGTCCAGTAGCTACCGTTCGGGCCTAGCAATCAGAAAGACGGCAGTTCGCGCCCAGAGCCCAGCAGAATTTTCACCGAGTTTTTTTCACATCATTTACCTCCCTTAGATAATTTAAACGTCAATGATCATAAACTCTACGAGGTTAATAATAATAAAATTTTTTTATATTAAATTTATTTGTTTCCTCGAAGCCTGGGCCAAGCCGGGCAAGAAGCCTGGGCCAGGCCTGGCAACCAAGCATGGGCCAGACCTGGCAACCAGGCTTGGCCCGAGATTATCATCCCAGACTTTAACCAAAACTGGGCCAAGACTGGCTTACAAGCCTGGCCCAAGGTTCTACAAAGTTGGGGCAAGACTGGGCCAAGCCTGGGCCCGTGGTACTTTCCTCTCTAGGGTTGCTCGAGAAATTTGGAAATTCAAAAAATAATTGAAATTCGGATTTTTTTTTTTTATATTTTTTTTTCCTGGTGGCAGAAAGATTTTCTATCTGTAAAATCAATGTCATGTTCAAAATATTGGTTTTGAAACGTCGCTCAAGAATTTTGAATATTAACTCATAAAAAATAATTAATACTTCAAATTAATTTTGGTATTTTTTTTATGGCTCAATTATGACCATTTCACTAAAATACAACACGCAAAAAAGAGCAGTTGAAAAATTACAGTTTCTACTGTAAAACAGGCTTTCCGGGTAAAAATCTGTAAACATTAAAGTTCAAACTGTAATTTTAGAAATTTGTTGTAGCAATAAAATTAATACAATTTTAAGCAGCAAATTTTACAGTTTAAATCGACAATATCGAGTTTGAAACTGTAATATTTGTTATTTCTGTAAAATTTACTAATAAAAAATGTAATTTCTACAGTTTCAGACTCGGAGCGCTATAGTACTAATTAATACTATACGAAACTGTAATTTTTCAACTGCTCTTTTTTCCGTGAACTTTTGCATAACCAAAAATGTACTGGATAGTCTAAAACAATAAAACTCGGTAAGATTTGAAGAACAAAAAAAACCTAGAAATTGAATAAAAAAATAAAAAGTGTGTAAATAACTAATTTTTCTATATTTCGGGTTTTATTTTTATTCGTTATAATAGAAATTGATGGTGAAAAAATTGAGATGCTTTAATATTAGTACTTAAGGGTCGCTCGGAAACGTCCAAAAGAAGGCACTTAGAAACATTAAAAATTCTTGAGCGACGTTCAATTATTTAAATTTTGGGCGGAAATTTTCAGCATATCCATTATTATACAGATATAAGCTATTGCTGCCACGAGAAAGAAAAAAATTAGAAAAAAAACATCCAAGCTTCAATCATAATTAAAATTTCCAAACTTTGTGAGCGACCTCGTAAAATATTTTTATTTAGCTGGTTTCTGGAGAGGATTCTCAAAATATGTTAAATCAAAAAATTTTCATATAAGACTCGAAAACTAAAAAAAAAGTCGGTTTTTTTGAGTCACTCTAATATATATATATTAGGGTGTTTCATATTTAGGCGATATTTTGTTATTTTCTGTCCTACCTGAAAAACTAACAGTTTATAGAACAAAAAATATATTCCCGCTTGAAAAAAAATTCTAAGTCAATTAGGGGCTTCACTCATCGAAAAATTCGATTTCCCATTTAAATAACATGGGAAAAAATTTTTTTTTAGTTTAGAATGTTTTACCTCGGCAATGGCTTAATGTACGAATAAGCCCAGCATACATTTTTGTGGAGAATTGAACGCTCTACAAAAAAAGTCTCTTATGATTTTTTGATAAATTCATCTGTTCAAAAGTTATTGGACCTTGAAGTTAAGTTAGAGTAAATTTCGAGATCTTTTTACTTTTCCAGCGAAACTATAGGACATGATAAAATGTCATAGATATTTTTTGTAGACAATTTTATTCCCTGCAAATTATCATGAATAATTTTTTTTAAAATTCTGCATTGTTTTCTAGTTATTTCCATTTTAATGCTAAGCTCCTAAAAAAATAGTGTTCTGATCGATTTTAAGAGCTTAGCATTAAAATGGAAATAACTAGAAAACAATGCAGAATTTAAAAAAAAATTATTTATGATAATTTGCAGGGAATAAAATTGTCTACAAAAAATATCTATGACATTTTATCATGTCCTATAGTTTCGCCAGAAAAGTAAAAAGATCTCGAAATTTACTCTAACTTAACTTCAAGGTCCAATAACTTTTGAACAGATGAATTTATCAAAAAATCATAAGAGACTTTTTTTGTAGAGCGTTCAATTCTCCACAAAAATGTATGCTGGGCTTATTCGTACATTGAGCCATTGCCGAGGTAAAACATTCTAAACTAAAAAAAAATTTTTTCCCATGTTATTTAAATGGGAAATCGAATTTTTCGATGAGTGAAGCCCCTAATTGACTTAGAATTTTTTTTCAAGCGGGAATACTTTTTTTGTTCTATAAACTGTTAGTTTTTCAGGTAGGACAGAAAATAATAAAATATCGCCTAAATATGAAACACCCTAATATATATATATATATATATATATATATATATATATATATATATATATATTAGAAAATTTCAAGAGGTCACTAACTGAGACATTTTCATTTTAGTGCAGAAAAGCCTATAAACCATTTAAATTTAATACGGTGGTCAGTTGATACAAAAAAAAAAGGACACGTAAAAATTAGTCGACAAATCTTTTAAATAATCGTATCAAATTTGTTAAATATATTAATAGAAATTGATTTCTCCCACTTACAGCCAATAATTTAAAATTTATGTGTCGTAATAAAAATATCCAGCACAACAAAAAAAAAAAAATCTTATGAAAAGATAGAATGCTACAAATCAATAATGTGTACAAATGAATAACAAACATAAAAATAAAAAAATAGTGTGCACATGTATAGGAAAATAAACCGTTTTAAGTTTCAACAGACTGTTAGATAAGTATACATTTTATTGTTAAATTTAGTACCCAAAGAGGAAAGTACTATGGGCCCAGGCTTGGCTCAGTCTTGCCCCAACTTTGTAGAACCTTGGGCCAGGCTTGCAAGCCAGTCTTGGCCCAGTTTTGGTAAAAATCTGGGATGATAATCTCGGGCCAAGCCTGGTTGCCAGGCCTGGCCCAGGCTTCTTGCCAGGCTTCGAGGAAACGAATAAATTTAATTTAAAAAAAATTTATTATTATTAACCTCGTAGAGTTCATCATCATTAACGTTTAAATTATCTAAGGGAGGTAAATGATGTGAAAAAAACTCAGTGAAAATTCTGCTGGGCTCTGGGTGCGAACTGCCGTCCTTCTGATTGCTAGGCCCGAACGGTAGCTACTGGACGAACCTACCAATGTTGAACTGATACATTTATATATGATCTACTTATTAAACGCCCAAGGCTAGGTTGCCCAGTCTTGGCGGAAGCCCGGGTAATCATTGGGTCGGCCAAGGCTAGGTTACCCAGTCCTGGCCCAAGCATGGGCCAATAGAGGTGAGCCAAAGCTAGGTTCCTCAGTGCTGGGCCCCGTTGTTCAACTCTGGCAGCTCCTGCATGGGTAAACTTGCTCACAACAGATTCGTTAAATAAAAAAAAGTTTGTGTAAGAGACATATTTTAAGTCACTAAATTTTATACATTTATTTCTCCTCTTACGAATCATTACCCCCATTTATCTGCTTACTTTAACTTTTTTCTTTTATTGTGGAATTACAAGGTCACTCTGCGAGACCGCATAGGTCGCACATACGTTATTATAAGTACTATACTATAAGCGCATGAAAGTTTTATTGCACTTATATAAATAAAATATAGGCAAAAGTATAAAGAAAAGATGAGAAGGGAAAATGAAATGAAAAAAAAAAATAAATATTAATAAAAATAATAAAATACGCGACTTGGGCGAGCGATGATGTATAATATATAAGTACGAGGGAAAACAACGTAACATATTTCCGCTTCTCTTTTGATGGAACGTTAACGATCGATCTTCCCGGGGTGTAGAATTTTATGGGCCTCGGACCAACCAGCGAGTTTTCATTGGGAAAAATTTTTATGGCCAACGATTTGAACGGATGTCAATTCGATTATCTGAAATACTCTTTAGTGTACAGCTGAGAGAGGGCTCGAGTCGTTTTTGTGTATAGCATTGCACTCATTCTTTTTTACATTTCTTTCTGTACTACTACTTTATATTTTTATATATGTATGTTATATCGCTGCATTGCACGGCTACGACGGTCACTATTTCGTTATTCATTTTTTTTTTCTACTTTAGTACCTTGAGTAGTGAAGGACGTAAAGATATTATTGAAAAGCGTGTCGGTGCGGAACGCAGAACTCGAATAGACGTGCCCAGAGTCCTTTTAAATTTATATTTAAAAAAAAAAAAAAAAAGAAAAGGAATCCATTTACGGCGGTGGATCTTTACGAATTTTCTCTCAATTTCACACTGTCGGCACTTTCCGTATCTTTCTGAGAATGTATAGACCAGCTGCATATGCTATTATTTTTATTACTGACTAAAACGTTAATATTAAACACGGTTGTCTTATTACATAATACGGGATTGTTTTGCTGAGTTAGAGGGTTAAATACTTAAATAGTATATGAGTTTGTTTAGAACGTTGGATTTGTTTGAATTACTTTAGTGAAATTTTTTTATCAAATTGCACAAAAAGAAGAGATTTGGGTAAAACGAAAATCCTAAAAATAAAAGTTTTACAAAAATAAGACCTAGGAACCTAAATAAATTGCCTAAGAGAGGGTGGGGCAAGAAGGCCTCTTTATGAAATTTGATCACAACATTTTTTTTGATTTTCTTTTAATTACCATGAATTTTATATATTTGCGTATTTTTAGCGCTACGCATGATACCTGAGTCAAAATGAATAAACCGAAAATTTTGAAAAAACGATTTTTAAATATTTTTTTCGTGAAATTATAAAAAATTTAATATATTTATTCATTTTTCGGCTGATTCTCTATGCCTGGGGCAAATTCGGTCACTAAAAATATTCGAAAATATTAATTTATTTTTCAATTGAGAAATTTTTATAGTACACTCATCGGAATGATATTCATCTATACCTGCACAGGAATCATGAGACCATTTCACACAATTTTTACCATAAACCTGATTGCTTAGCATCCAAATAAAGTCCGTTGCAATAAAGACAGTTACAATTACCAGTTTTAACTATTGAACAATTTTTTTTGTGTTTTAGACTTTTTTTATTCTTACTAAATCCAGGTGTTTTTTCCTTTATTTTCGCGGGAATATTAAATTCAAGTTCGATTGCGTTGCAATAGTTGTGAAAAAGTCATTGTAATCAATTTTTTTTTTTTTTAGTAAGAGTGGGGGGATGATTTATTGCCTTTGAAAAATTTCGTAGAGTAATATAGAAGTAAATATAGTTGTCAAGAGAAAGACAATACATTCTTAACGTATAAAACGACTTTACTCTGTAAACATGAATAAGTGAAATTAGTGAAAATTCACTAATCTTAAGTGCAAACCGAACCACTTTTTAAAATAAGTGGTTCGGTTTGCACTCAGAATTAGTGAATATTCACTTATTCATTTTTATTTCACTTATTCATGTTTAGAGAGTACAAAGCAAAAAAAACAGTTTTTTTTTTTTTAAATTCGGCAAAATGTCCTTAATTTTTTTGAGATAGGAGAAGAGTAAAGTGATTTGATGTGTTAAAAGTTACAAAATATAAAAACTGGCTTGGGGGGCTGTCTTGCCTTACCCTCCTCTATAAGTAATTTTAAAGACAATAATTGAAGATTTAAAACCGATTTGATACAAGAAAAAAATTTTAACCTAAATTCCGAGTAACTTATTTTGTTTAGTCCTTCACTATTACACAAGTTCATAACATTTATTTTATATGAAGTTAAATAGTATATAATTATTCTACGATAAACACTAATTATAACACCATTAATCTCGATGACAGTAGTCGAAGTTATTTGAAATTAATATGTATACCTTTGTATTGTCATGTATAGAATAATCTCTCGAGTCATGGTGTCGTGGACATTAGGCCAATGACAAATGGTTTTTGGTATACGTGCAGTAGCTGAGTAAAATTTTATTACGTTTGTCAAAATTTCGTTTAAATCAAATGCTTATTTAAATAAAATAAATATTTTTAAACAGTAATAGTAAACATTTATCGATTAAATAATAACAATTTGTCTGCAAAAAAAATATCTTTCCCATAAAATTTAATTTTTTAATATTTTAAGCGTAAAAATTTTTGACTTAACCAAATAAAACCCCGTATTTGGTCGTTTACTTTTATAATAAAGTGACAATACTTGTGATACAAAAAATTTTAATTAAATGAAATTTTAGTAAAAATAAAAAAAAAAGATTGAAAAGTCCAAAAGCGCACACTTCAGACGATTATATAATATTTTTCTTCATCAATTTATTTTTATATTAATACGAAATGTTCACTGAGAAAATTAAATGATTGTGTTTTTTATCCTAAATTTTTAGCCCCAATCATCTAGGATGATAAGAACGATTTTAAATGCAAAGATAGTTAGAGTTATAATTTTTGTTCATAGGATTAACAATCATTGGATGATAACAGTTACCATCAGAATGATTACAGTTACCATCAGGATGATTACAGTTACTATCAGGGATGGTAATTATTATTATGAAAAAATTGATCGAAAATTCAATAAATTTAAAGTAGGGGAAGGGAGGGCAAAATGGGCCCCCTGAAATTTTGGATGCCTCGAAATATTTGGGGGCAAAATGGGCCCCCCAAAATTTTTAACGTGAAAAGTGTTTGAGGCGGATGGGTGGGGTAAAATGGGCCACTCAAAAAAAAATTGTAACGAAAAAATTAACTAGGCGGAAAATAAAAAAAAAATAATTGTTTCGTTACAATTTTGTTTTTCGAGAGGTTCATTTTGCCCCACATATCACATATTGACGTAAAATATAATAGAAACATTATAGAGGTCAGGATTTGACGGAAAACGAAAAAAAAAAATTTATTTTAGAGTGATCCATTTTACCCCACATATCACATATTGGCCTAAAAATATGATAAAAATAATACAGAGGTCATAACTTGACGGAAAATGAAAATAAAACTTTTTTACTTAATTTTTGAAAGGGTCCTTCGTGCCCCAGGCTCCCCTATTAACATTTAGTATTTTTTTACCCTTGTAAAATGATGGTTTCATTATAATCGAATTAATTGTTATTCTAATTATCTTTGATAGTAACTATTATAATTTCTGATGGTACCAGTTACCATCAGAAATTATTATCATAACTATTTAGGATAATAATCCTAATTAACTCGAGTTAACATCCATGATCGTAATACTTATCATCCAGATGGTAACCATTACAATCTAGATGATTTACACAATCATCTAGATGATATTCATTACTATCAGATTGATAGTAAAAATTTTACCATCACTAGATGATAACTCCAATCATTTAATTTTCTCAGTGTTCTTTGATGGTACGATATCTCCTCGCAGATTCGGAATTACTTGAGATCACAGTGAATTCACTTTCACCGTAAGTTTACGGTAATTTTATAGTGAATTCACAGTCGTTTTGAGTCATTTTGTCATTGTGATTTAATAGCGATTTCACTGTGAGTTTACAGTAATTTTACGCTTGATTTCTCGTAGTGTTTTTGTGGTCTCACCGCCTATCTACCACAGGTTTATTGTAATCTGACAGTGGTAACACTGTGGATTCATAATGGGTTCGCAAAGAATTTATATTAGTTTCACCATGTTTGTATTGTAATTCTATAGTGATCTGCTAGTGTAAACGGAGTGAGTTCGAAACGATTTCACAGTAAATTTATGATGATTTGACTATAGTTTGACCTCGCACTGAAAAAACAATTTTTATATTAAATATACCCGAGTAGAATTGAAACTTATAGTTGGCCAGCCCGTAGCTAACAGATTTGAGTCATACCTCAACACTGTCTAATAGAATTGGTTAGTCATAAGCTCACTATGTAATGCCATCTTAGCCGACGGTTGACTGATCAAAACAAGCCAGTAGATAGATTCAAACTTATATCCAATAGCTAGGTTAAAACAATGAGGTAGTGCGTGTGCAATTATGAATAGCTAATCACTGGCTAAAAATATGAGATAATGACAAGAAATGAAAATTAGCCAGTGGTTAGCTAAAAAATAATAGTTCATGATGACTCGTAAATTTTGAAAAAAAAAAAAAAAAATTTTATTTTACCCTGTCTTCACTTGATCGTTTTTAGGTTTACAAGTCATATTTAGTTTTTTTTTTTTGTGAGCCTATTATCAAATTAACTGTGATGTCCAGTTAGGCGGCGACGGGAGTTGAACCTGGATCCATGGGATTACGAGTCTCGCGTGATATCCACTGGGCTGCTACAGCTGGTTGGAGTCGACTACTATTCGATGATCCATATAAGTTTCATGTCGTGCTATTTATAACTGTAATAAAGACTAGACAACTTATAACAAGGCTAAGCTGTTACTCTGGTCGTCCTTAAATTACTTTTTTAAGGGCGCCACTGGAAGTGATAACGGCCTCCCAGAGCCGGATCTTAGATCGTCAGGGTCGGTATAATTTGTTTAATTGTAAGAGAAGGATGAGGAAGGATAATTTATAAATAATTTATTTATTTCCAACAATTATGACCTTTTTATTTAATAGACCTTTTAATCTTTTTTCTTTATAAATCTTATAACTTCTTATAAACCTTTTATAAACCTTTATCACTTATAACCTTTATAACCTTTTATATAAACCTTATAATTATTAACCCGCGATATCGCACTTAAACCTAATTCAATTTATAACCCGCAATGATTTTACTATTTAAAATTGGCCAACTACCTTTGGCATTTTCCACACTCACACACACACAATTGTTGCCAACTACCTTTGGACTTTTTCACACTCACATACACTCTGGTTGCCAACTACCTTTGGACTTTGATCACACGCTCACACACTTTGTTAAAAATCGCTTCACCCTCGCGATACTTAATAACTACAATTCCTCATTAGAACCTAATCTATTATTTCATTCACTAATTTTTACATAATATTTCACCCAAAACTTTAATAAATTAATTAATTTGGAAGTTAATTTAACTATTAATTAATTTATTATTTAATTTTACTTTTCCTTTAATATCATTAATCCTTTATCAAATTTGTCACCAATCCGTCTTTTCCCGGTTCACCTAACGATCATTTGCCGAGAATCAAATTTTGGGACGCGACGCTACCAACGTATACTAAGTATTTATTTAATTTTTCCGGCTTCCTGCCTGGAATAAATTAATAGAAATACCTTTACATAATTTACTCCAACTCTTCCTTGGCGTGGTGTTCGTCTAGAATTTTCCTTGTCTCGTCCTGATCTCGCACTAGTCTGGTCCTGTAGTTGTTCTAGTCTCGTCGGGTACTTTTGTCTCGTCTCGTTCTTACTCTAGCCTTTACCGACTCTCGTACTCTCCTTCGACTTGCTATTCAGACACAATCAGTAATATTCATGTGAGATACCGGCTACCCACCTGGTATCTGATAAAAGATTTTAACGAGTTATCGCTTGGTTCCACAATAAAACACAAGCTCTCAATTAATTAATTTTACCTGATATAAAATTCCGTGTCTAAATGTCGGCGTCTACAATGGCGTCTTATGGTGGCGTCTCCTCAGCTGTTGAACTTTACTCTCGACTCGACTAGGTCCCTTCGGTCCGGTCACTAATGTCGATTCTCGTTCCGGTCTCAGTTTTTAATTGCTTTCTCCCCACTCAGCTACGGCGTCTTTGGACTACTACTTAGTTCAAATTGGGGATGACCTCCGAGCAGTGGGAATTTTCACTTCCGGACGACTAGTCGTATCATAGGTTTTATTTTGACTAAACTTGAACGCGGTAAATTCAAATTTACCGCGTTACAAACTATAAAATACTGACGAGGTGAAATTTATTCTTTAAGCAGCTTCATGTATAACTAATAATTACTGGACATCCATTCGATACTGGTGAGTTACATTTATATTTTTATGTGGTACCATCTGTGGCTAATCACGGTCGGACAACCTAGAGATGCTGATGAGTTACAGTTATATTTTTATGTTGTGCTGTCTATACTTATTTGAGGTTAGGCTTATGTATTGTTTTCATATAGTTGATGCTTATTAAGCTGATTATAAATTGGTTACATTGAACAAAAAATTTTATCTGGTTAAGAATCAGTAACTAGTTAGCAAATTCTTTTTATATAGCATCACCCGTAAATAATAAATAATGGCCAGCAATAAGCTCACAGTGAGTCATTTTTTAATTCAAAACCGCGCTATCTATAAATATCTATAATTATTTTGAGCTAGCTGTGAGGTAATGATGGGCGAGCGTTTTATTTCAATCCAGTGCCATCTGTAAATAATAAATAATAGCTAGCTATCAGCTTGTAGTGAAGTCTTTTTACTTGAAAACAAGGCCACCTATCGAGAATTATTCCAAGTATTGCACGTCTCAAAGCGAAGCGGTTTGAAGCAAGATATATTAATTTTTTGTAGCAATCTGCATTTTTTTGTTTGAAGAAAATAAAATTTCTCGGAATAAGTACTACTTTTTAATGCAAGAATTTTGTATGCTCCAACTAAATTAGAAAAGTTGCTTAAATTAAAGGAAAAATTTCTTGGGAGTAACGATATACATGGATGAGAGGGAAGTCTCCGGTATAAAGCAGCAGCAGCGGAAGTAGTTCGGCGCTCGCCGCTAAATCGCGCCCAGCCGATTGTGATGTCCCAGGTAAGACATATATTTCAGAACTATTATATTCCAAACTTGAGAACAATTCTGGCAAATATCTTTTTTGATGGTCTCATGGTACGTACTCAATTACATTATAACATTAATGTTTCCTTAAATAATTTTTGTCATAATAGAAAATCAGTAAGTACATTGTTAGTAATAAAAAAAATCTTTTCTGTATTTATCCCAAAAATACTGACTGTTAAATAAAAAAATTGCTAATAACAATAATTCAAAATTTGCAGTACAGATCGGCAAATAATTTTGTTTCTCGTAATACTAGATTATGGAAATATTAACTATAAATGTTTAGTTACAATAAGCCAAATTAGTACATTCTCAAAAACTTCGATTTTCTAGTGTGTACATTTAAACACAAATATTTATTTCTTCAATTATAAATGACTTAAAGTACTCAGTATACATTATTACCATCACAATAATCTTAATGCTCACTAGACTAAAAATAAATTATTCACTACAATATAAATCATAGTTACGTTATTTTTAAACTGATAGTAATAAAAACTTTCCCTAAACTAGTTATGTTCATTGCTATCGTAGTACATGTAACTAAAAACTAGTAAGAACGACTATGTAGTCGTAGAGCAGTTAACTGTGGTGTATTAGTTACTGAAACTGACTTCAATAGCTGAGTCATTTGTGATTTACGTATATTTCTTAGTTCAGAAAACCGATTTTTTCTCTCATTGTAGTAATAGTTGCTATGTTGGATCGTACTCAGTCGTCTGTAAAAATGAACCATTTCTGTTATAACGAGAACTAGTAATGTGCTAAGATTAATTTTACATACTTTACGATCATTCTTGTGTAGCAAGACATATAGATCGGTAGATTAAAGTATCTTCTACTCCTATCCGGAATTTCATAAACCTAAAAAATTTTTTACCCGAGATATAAACAATTGAAGGTTGAAAAACGTGGTTTTTGAGGGGTATAAATTCAAGCACCAACTTTGGCTGTTTATAACTTGACAAATAATTGTTCTGCTGCTACGCTGATTTTTTTGGTGCATAGTGGATCCTTTCTGAATAGAATTCGAGGAAAAAAAAATTTTTTTTTTTATAAATTATTGCTATAATTTATAATGTATAGTTGTAGACTATCTTACGATCTAATTAAGATACGAATTTGATTCAAATTTGTATCTACGCAGAAAGCGATATTGATTAATTTATGTGAACGATGACTGATGCTGATCGCGATTCTTCTGAACTATATACTTTTTTAGTTTTCATGCAGTCGCTTATGACCGCAGTTAACCCGTAGAGCTTACCATAATGATCTATTGTCATCATTTTTGTTAAAAGCGTCCGAGCCATAAAAGTTTGATTTCTATACCTACGAGACTCAGAGTTTTTACTTTTTTTTTGTTTGTTTACCATAGGCGCCGATAGCGAAAATACAAATTTCATATATTAAATTTTCTCATAGATAAATTGTTGAGAAAACTTATTTAAAAATTTCTAGTTTTTATTTCTATGCACTATATAATTTATTTTTTCTGGTCAGGACTACTTATAACCATTAGATAAATTGAGTAGGGATGAAATATTTCAAACTAAAATTTTAACTTAGCCAAATATAAAATTGATTTAAGACTTTATTTCATTGTAATGAGATTTTAAGTATACAGGATAGATATTATCATACTTTAATAAAACAAATATATTTGAAGAAAATTTGAAGTTTCACTCTATTTAAATATAATTAAACTTTAATGACTAATATACTTTAAAAAAAATCGAGCTCTCAAAATTTATAACCTACATAAAGAAAAAAATATTTGTCATAAAATACCAAGATCTACTTACACATGTAAAGGTAATCATTCAACTATATTATACTCTTTCTCTCTCTTCCCAAATATTTTTTTTTTCTACTTAATAAATCATTTTGAATTGTTAAAACCTATCCCTGATTCAGAAATCTAATTTGGAATGATTCAATCGATGTTAGAGTATATACCTATATATAGTCAATTTTACCAACTTTGAATTGTTTTGGACCGTGTTTGAATTATTCCAAATTAGATTTCTGAATCAGGGATCATTTAATAAATGGAAAGAATATTTTGAAATATTTAAACTGCATTATTGCATAAGAAATGTAAAATAATTTTTAATAATATTATAACAATATTTTATTTCAAAAACTTCTCAAACAATCCCGTGAAAAATGAATCATCCATGGCCATGCATGGCCATATATAGTTCATGCATGGAGCATACATGGAGCATGTATGGCCATACATGAATCATACAAGGCCATATATGGCCATGCATGGACATGTATGACTATATATGTCAGTGATTAATTAAACATATATGGCCATGCATGGCCGTATATGGTTCATACATGGCCATACATGGGCATACGAACTTTTTGAATAGTCATGCATGGCCATATATGAATCATACAAGGCCATGTATGGCCATGCATGGTCATACATAGTCATGGATGACTATATATTAGACTGCTTTTTTTAGCGACTATTTTTTTTTCGCTCCTATCCCGAAATTTTGTTGGAAATACCCCCCGAAAAATTCCCTAAGAGTTTAAGCCCTTGATATTAATATAAAGTACTTTCCCAGAGTAGGCGAAGATTTCCTATTCAAAATACACGTAAACTTGGGTTTTTATGTTTTAAACTTCTGTAACTCCGTGGCATTTTATGACATCATCTCGCCCAAAGTCGGGATTTTCTCAGAATTGAATGCTCTTCAAAAGTACCCATTGTCGCGAAGTCGTAACTCATACGAGTGGGCTAGTACGGACCGCTAAACTAAATTTTTTCATAGAATTCTTGATTTTCTCTCATTATCTCATAAACAACAAGACCTACAGAAAAATTATAAGTAGCAATTCTATAGGAAATTCAATTTCCTACAAAAAAGGTCCTTAGCACTAAATCACTACGATCGATATTTTTTGAGATATTAATTATTGAAGTTTACGTAGCATTGAATTCCCATAAAATGTCGAATCAAATTTTAGAAAATACTGATTTTTTACTTGACTAATATCTCAGAAAATATCTATCTGAGTGATTCGGTGCTAGGGACCTTTTTTGTAGGAAATAAAATTTCCTATAAAATTGTCATCTACATTTTTTTTGTAGGTCTTGTTGTTTATGAGATAATGAAAGAAAAAAATTAAAAAAGTTCGTATGTCCATGTATGGCCATATATGCTCGATGTATGGCCATATATGCTCCATGTATGACCATGTATGAACCCTATACGGTCATGCATGGCCATATATGTCCAACTAATCACTGACATATATAGCCATACATGACCATGCATGACCATACATGGCCTTGTATGATTCATATATGGCCATGTATGATTCATTTTTCACGGATATAAAAAATTTGAGCTGACTATTACAATTACTTATAAACAGGATGTTGTAGTGAAAAAAAATAGAAAATTTTTTTGATATCACTAACAGCATATTGATGATTATATTTTGCTTTTTCGAAAGTGATTATATCCTTTCAATCTTACGTAGCACAAGTAAACTTCGTTGTAACTGTTGGTCGCATAGCTTAGTCAACAAAGCGTCGGTCTCTCGTACGGAAGGTCCCGGGTTCGAATCCTACTAAAGCGAGTGGTGTTATTAATAAGTCTAGCGTTTTTTCTCTGAATTAAAAATTTCCAATTCGATTAGGAATTCAATTATTCGTATATCTGATAATCTCTGCGTCGCCAAAATAATTAAAAAAAAAAAAAAAAAATTAAAAAAATTTTTTTTTATTTAGTTAAAATTTCTATACCTAGTCATATCAAGTCATGTATGGCCGTATCAAGCTATGTATACATACATGGTCATATATGGCCATACAT
Source organism: Microplitis manilae (assembly GCA_030273425.1). Classification (NCBI taxonomy): domain Eukaryota; kingdom Metazoa; phylum Arthropoda; class Insecta; order Hymenoptera; family Braconidae; genus Microplitis; species Microplitis manilae. The sequence goes on along the minus strand of CP092722.1, from coordinate 20,667,607 downwards.
GGCCATGTCTGGCAAATTTTCATATATGGCCATGCATGGAGCATTCATGCATGGCCATGTATGATTCATTTTTTACGGGATTTGCTAATTTTTCTGACCATAGTTCATATGCTGGACAATACAACGAAATACATTTTATCAGGTACATTTCAGTGACTACGCCGAGGGGTTATGTATCACTTACAGAAGGTTTTTAAGCCTACGACCGTCATAAACACCTGTATGAAAACTAAAAAAGTATATAGTTCAGAAGAATCGCGATCAGCACCAGTCATCGTTCACATAAAATAATCAATATCGCTTTCTGCGTAGATACAAATTTGAATCAAATTCGTATCTTAATTAGATCCTAAGATAGTCCATGACTATACATTATAAATTATAGCAATAATTTATAAAAAAAAAAATTTTTTTTTCCTCGAATTCTATTCAGAAAGGATCCACTATGCACCAAAAAAATCAGCGTAGCAGCAGAACAATTATTTGTCAAGTTATAAACAACCAAAGTTGGTGCTTGAATTTATACCCCTCAAAAACCACGTTTTTCAACCTTCAATTGTTTATATCTCGGGTAAAAAATTTTTTAGGTTTATGAAATTCCGGATAGGAGTAGAAGATACTTTAATCTACCGATCTCTATGTCTCACGTTCTAATGCGATTTTTTTTAAACACAAGTTATTCATGTTTTAAATTTAGGGTCAATACTTTATGACCAGATAGTAGATAAATACATTAGTTTTTGTGACAGATACTTGGAATGTACCATATTTAGTGCTTATAGATGGCAGGTTATAACCCGGGTTTATCGACTTGGTAAGATTGTTTTTGAGTTTTTCTGAAAAATGAGAGAAAGCGGTAAGTGTATGAATTAATTTGATGATAAATTTTGTGACAAGATGGCTCGTTGAGTTACTACGATATTTTTTGGTCGTTAGCTATTGCACATGTAACTAAAAAATATTTTTTGATCCGTTGATGATGTCACTATTAGAACGATTAGGTATCTTCTTTACCAGCTGTAACTTATCTAATATTTTTAAGTGCCGGCTATATAAGCGCTAAATGTCGTACATTTCAAGTGTCTGTCACAAAAAATTAAATATTAGGGGAAGTGGGGGCAAAATGGGCCCCCTAAAATTTTTGATACTTCGGAATATTCGGGGGCAAAATGGGGCCCCCAAATGTTTAACATGAAAAGTGTTTGGGGCGGGGGAGAGGCAAAATGGGTCACTGAGGCAAAATGGAACACTGGGGCAAAATGGACCACTGAGGCCAAATGGACCACTGGGGAAAAATGGTCCCCCTAAATTCTTTTATATATAGTGTTTGAGGTGGAGGACAGGGACATTGAGGCAAATTAGACCACTGAGGTAAAATGGGCCACTGAGGCTAAATGGTTCCCCCAAAATTTTTAACATGAGAAGTGTCGGGAGGTGGAGTAAAATGGACTGCCCAAACATTGAAAACCTACGAATATTTTTGAGCCAAATGGGTTCTGAAAAATTTTTTCAACAACAATGATTAAAGAATTAAGATAAGAAGCAAACTAGGTCACGAGTTCAACAGCATTACTAACTATAATTTTTTTCAAAAAAAATTTATTCTATATAAAAAAAATAATTAAAATTAACATCAAAATCTCAGCAGAAAGAAAAAAAAAGTGAAACAAGCTAAAAAACTCGCATTATAAAAATTTTTTGAGGGGGGCCCATTTTGCCCCACATTTTGATTTTTAATTTTTTGATGAACAGAACAAATTAAGGTCAAATGCTTGGCAAGGGAGTAAAAAAAGTAGAACACATAAAAAAACCGAGAATTTAAATCTTTTTTTCTGGAGGGGCCCATTTTGCCCCACCTTCCCCTATATTGAAAATATTAAAATCGATCCGTGAAAAAATTGTCTGATATGGCCTGATATGGCCTGATTTGGGCGGTTCATATCAGACCTGATATGGAAATTGGCCATATCAGACAATATATGTACAGATAAGATTTGATATGTTCTGATATAGACATATCAAACTATATATAGTGAGATTAACATTGTTATCTCGGGAACTAAATTTATTGATAATTTTATGAAATTGTGTATAACTTTGTAAAGTTGTATAAGCAATAATTGTCATGAAAAAAAAAACAAAAAGAAAAAAAATTCCAGTCCGGTCATGGGTTCGAACCCGAGTACTTCTGATTCAAAATTTGATCTATTAACCACTCTGCCAAATCACAAACTTGAAATGTAAGGTTGATTGTATCTATTTGGATAAAAATGAAACTAAGAAAATTAAAGACATCAGATAAATGATTGATTTGGTTACTTGTATTTTATTCAATTGTTATTGTTTTATAACAGGGCTAAGCTGTTACTCTGGTCGTCCTTAAATTACCTTTTTAAGGGCGCCACTGGAAGGATTCAACGGTCTCCCAGAACCGGTTCTTTATACTCAGGGTCGTTGTGAAAGTTAATTGTAAGAGTTGGAAGAGGAAGGATAATTTTAGAAATAATTTAGATTTAAATATCACCACAATATTCACTTTATTAATTAAAACCTTATAACTTTATATAAACCTTATAACTTGTATACCAATTACCTTTGGCGTCTAAGATTACTTATACTAATTAGCCACTACCTTGGCATCACACACACACGCACTCGATTAAAATAAACTGCCAACTACCTTTGGACTTACAATAAAATGTCGGTTACCTCCCGATTAATTAATTACAATATTAATTTTAAAATCCTTTATTACACACACACGAGTCCCCTGGACTATAATTCACACGCACACTGAATTTAAAATTGGCTTTTCCCGCCAAACACTTTTATTAAATTAATTAATTAAAATTTAAAGGAAATGATTGTTATTAATTAATTAATTTTAATATAATTTCTTTTCAACGACTAGACAGGAATTATTAAGGTTTAATAACGAACTGATTTCACGAGACTTCATAATTCGAGTTTCGCTCCGTAAATTACCTCGTGTCCATTTCTTTACTCGACACTCAATTCTTACTCGAGTTCCACCATCTTTCTTTTTCGCGGCCACTCGACTTCTTACTCTACTTTATACTGAATATAATTTTTATTGATTTTAATTTTATTTAATTAATTAATTTACTTATTAATATTTAATTTTAATTTATATACAACGCGGACATGGAAATTCTGGCTTGTGGCGTCCACAATCGGCCTAGAATTTTCTACGACGCATATAATTCCGGCGATGGCTTGGAATTACAAAACGACGCCCTGGATCCGGCAATTGGGCCTGGACCCAGTTAGACAACCGTCTGGCTTAATGATAATTATATAATTTATCGCTAATTAAATTTTACGGCCTAGACGCGGATTAACCCGACGAATGACTACGTATTTAATAAATTAAATTAATATTCTGACGTTGGCCTAAAATAATTAATTTAATTAATACCTGATCTTAATTGCCTGGTGCGGTATCCTGTCCCGTCTCCTCAGGTTTTCTTTTAATGCTGTCTTGTCAGGTTCCTGGTGTCTCGTTCGTCTCGTCCTCGTGCGCCTTCTTTTCTCGTATTTCGCCTTTTCCGTATATATATATTTCTCGTTCACCTGCTTTTCCGATTAATTAGTAATATGTTATAACCGGTACCGGCTAATGGCCTGGTATCTATAATAATTAATATAATTATCGCTTGGTTCCACAAAAGAATCCAAGGCTAATAAATTATTAATTACCTGTATTATTGAAGCGTCTTGGTTCTTCGGCGTCTGGTCCGGTTGTGTGTCTCGGCCTGGGTTCACCCTGCACTTATAATTGTACACCCACTCGACCGAATTCGGCTACTTCCGGAAAACTTAGACCCTCCTACTTATCACTAAGTGGGACTGACAGACAAGCCCCTACGATTTCCGCTCGGGACGACAGTCGCACTCTACCCCGGATAACCCTGGGGCAGTAACAGACTATATCGACCGTGCACATGATAGAAAATCATGGCAACTGAACGCGGAAAATTCAAAATTCCCTGTTACAGTTTATAGAGTAACGGGCCCATTAACGGTATACCCACCGGTAACGGGGCAAGAACTACTTTTTTTGGTAAAAGAAAAAAAAAAGAAGTTAAAGATTGTTAATCTTACATAGAGAAAAATGTTAGCTCAAAACCTACCAATTTCTATTATGCTGTCGACCAAACTTGAAACAGGAAGGGAAGCATGCAAAAAATTATTATGCTCATACGAAAAATTACTATTCCGCATCATAATTATTATAATATATGAAAGTAATTGCAATTACATCTCATCGATAAGTTTCTCGCGCGTAGTAAGTATTGCGATACAGCATAACAATTTTTCGTATGAGCATAATAATTTTTTGGATGCTTCCCTTCCTGTTTCAAGTTCAGTCGACAGCATAATAAAAATAGGTAGGTTTCGAGCCAACATTTTTCTCCACGTAATTAGACATTTTTCAATTTAAAATCTCAATTTTTAAAATTTAAATTCATTGCGAAAATTTGAAATTCTCTCAGATATTTAAAAATTGATCTCGATAGCTTATTGGAAAAATTTTTCAACACAGTTGGTATACTTTATACTATTAATAAATGCGGTAAATTAAAATATTTAACAGACTTCATAAGATTTTATGAATCATTATAAAATCGGTTTTTCCGGACAATGCTACGTTATTTGGTCATTTCTAAATTATTTTATCAAACGTATGTATACGGAAAACTCGAAAAAACTAGTATACGTGCCCATATCAGGGCATATCAAGCCATATCAAACCTGATCAAGATTTTTTTTGACAAGCATATTAAAATATATATACCCTTATCAAGTTATATCAGGTCATATCAAGACATATAAAAAAACTTGTATACAATCATATCAAGTCAGATCAAGACATATCAAATCTGATATCGACATATCAAGTCGATATGGCTTGATATGGCCAATTTTTATATCAGACTATATCAGAATATATTAAAATTTATATATGGGCATATCAGATCATATCAGGTCAGATATAAATATATCAAATTTTTTGATATGGCCATATCAGGTCATATAAGGCTTGATCAGAAAATTTTTTCACGGGGATATAAATATATATAAATAAATATGTGTATATATATATATATATATATATATTAGGGTACTTTTTTTTTGCGACTATTTTTTTTTTCACTCCCATCCCGAAATTTTATTGGACATACTCCCAAAAAAATTCTCTGAGAGTTTGAGCCCTTAATATTAATATTAAGTACTTTCCCAGAGCAGGTGAAGATTTCCTATTTAAAATACACGTAAACTTGGGTTTTCATTTTTTAAACTTCTGTAACTCCACGGCATTTTATGAAATCATCTCGCCCAAAGTCAGGGTTTTCTCAGAACTAAATGTTCTACAAAAGTGCCTATTGTCGCGAAGTCGTAACATGCGGGTGGGGTAGTACGGACCGCTAAACTGAATTTTTTCATAGGATCCTTTTTTTGTCTCTCAACAACAAGACCTACAGAAAAAATGTGAATGATAATTTTATAGGAAATTCAATTCTCTACAAAAAAGGTTCTCAGTACCGAATCACTCAGATTGGTATTTTCTTAGATATTAGCCAAATAAAAAATCAATATTTCTAAGGTTTGATGCGAGATTTTAAGGGAGTTCAATGCTACGCAAACTTCAATACTTAATATCTCAGAAAATATCAATCTGAGTAATTCGGTGCTAAGGACCTTTTTTGTAGAAAATTAAATTTTCTATAAAATTGTCATTTGCATTTTTTCTGTAGGTCTTGTTGTTTATGAGATAATGAGAGAAAAAACAAGAAATATATGGTTTAGGTTTTTCAAAAAATGCCGCGGAGTTATAAAAGTTCAAAAAATAAAAACTCAAGTTTACGTGCATTTTAAATGGGAAATCTTCACAGGCTGTGGTCGAGTACTTAATATTAATATTAAGAGCTCCAGGGAATTTTTTTGGGGGTATTTCCAACAAAATTTCAGGATGGGAGTAAAAGAAAAAAGATTCGCAAAAAAAAGCACCCTAATATATTTATAGATAGATAGTGATAGCGATTCAATAGAATTTAAGTCTTTTAACCAAAAATAGGGTGCCACGACCGGTTATCTTCGGACAAAATAACCTCGACAAAATAACCCCGAAAAAATAACCTCATAACAGAATAACCTGAAAAAATTATAAGTATTCTGTCTTGTACTTGGGTAATGTCGTTCAGGTCATTTAATAACAAAGTTATTTTGGTACGGGTTATTTTGTAACGAGGTTATTTTATCCTAGGTTCTTTTGTCGGGGTTATTTTGTTCGACGGCAATTCGTTACGAAACCAAAAATAGGGACTTGCACATATACACTCGTTATTAATGGCTAAACAATTATCAGGTCTGTGATTGTGAAAAAATTTCTCGAATATATATATGAACCATAATAATAGCATATATATGTACGTTGCAACACCGCAAAACATTTGTTGAGGGATATTAAATCCCACTACGGATTTGTTGGTAGATGAAAAGAAAAAGACGATCCTGATGACTTGTATGTTGGCAAATTCCCGCCACGCTCTGGGAAATCATTCTCATACGATAAAAGTCCAGTGTATCGCAGCTGCATCCGGATAATTTCCAGAAGACCTTAAATATAGCATATCGTCTATATGTCTGTATACTTTGGTGAACACATGTGTGTGTCAGTATTCCCAGTGGATGAGAGGATGATAATTTTGAGCCCGTAGTCCAACTGATAGTGACATATGCCAGTTTTGGCCAAAGATTTCGTGTCGGTTATTGAGATGAAAATAACCAAATACATAAAAATAAGAATAATAATAATTATAATAATATTATAAATAAAATAATAGAGTATTATGTTAAACAAAGGACCTCATGGTTCTTCAAGTAAATCAGGAATAAAGTCTAGTAGGGTATCTATGTCATCCCATAATACAGATGTAGCCATCATTTCATAGTGTTTAACCAGAAGCTTCCACCTAGCTTGGTTAACATATTACCCTTACGGAAAAAAACAAATGAACACTATTAAAAATGCATTAGTGTTGATAACCGTTTTATTAGTGATTATTAGTAACCATTAGCAATCTGACTACCCGAGTCGAAAAATTCACCCTCATTTCAACTTTAAAAACTTCACAGAACATCAACTGAACCTTCCTAACCGTGTTTGAACTTCAAATGAACCTGTATAACTTGCCTGAGTTGAATATTGAACCTAATTTCAACCTCAATAACCTCATAGAACCTCAACTGAACTTCTATAACCTTATCATTTTAATCTTGTTTTATTTCTTATAAATTCCGAGTTGAGAATCTCACCCGGTTTCCAACCTCAAGAACTTCATAGATCCGCTGTAACTGCTTTCAACCTCATTTAAACCTCAACAACCCCACTACATTATTATTATTATTATTAATATTATTATTATTGAAACTAATAGGTTTCAAAAGATAGTATATATAGGTAAAAGCAAAGAAATTAGTACCCCAAGTCACCACGTGTGGCGCATTGGTTTCTGGTGTTTACGAGATAAAGACGTAAAATAAAATATGGTTGAAAGTGACACCTAATAAATATGTTTTAATTGCTACTGATGCGTAATTAATCAAAATAAAATTGTGCTGAATATCCAAAACAACTCCTCTCTTTGCGTTAATTGGTGAATTGATTATCAACAGAAATTTTTTTCACCTTGAAGTTACCCAAAGCAAAACAAAAAGTGGACGCTGTTTACAATTTAAAAATGGGAAGATAAAGAAAAAAATATCACTATTAAAAGGAAAATCCGAGTTTTAGCCGTAAACTGTAAGTAATTTATTAATTTCACAATATATATACTGTATAAAAAATTAGTATTATCAAATAAATAAAAAAAAAATATGTTTGCAATAAAATTAAATTCTTGAGGTTAGAATTAAGTATTGTATTCTCGAATATTCTCGATCTTTTGATTTGAAGTGACTAATCGCTAATCAGAGTATGTTTTTAAATTGAAAAAAGCATTTAAAATTTACCGTTAATATTTTATATATATGTATATCGCAAATGATTTTTTGCAAAGTTAATTCTATTATTTTTACTTACGGGTATTCTCAGACAGTATCTCCACTTTTTACAAACATGTCATGATTTCAAACTGTCATAACCGTATAAAAATTAAATTAATTAATTTAAAAAAAATTAAAACTTTAATTGAAAAAAGAACAACGTAGAAGTAATTCTAACGAGATATTGAATTTTAAAAAAATTACTTACAGCCCGGGTAAAAAAAATTATATATAATTCAATATAATCATATATAATTATATATACTTATATACACTTATATATAATTTTACAAGATTATATACAATTATATAGAACGCTAAGAAAAATCTCAGATGATTATATATAATTATATATAGTTACATACAATTATATATAATTGCATACAATTATATATAATTGCATATAATTATATATGATCATCTGTCATTTTTTTAGCGTTATATATAATTATATATAAAAATATATAATTCTATATGAATCATATATAATTCTATACAAAAATAGAAAATAGAGAAAAATAACTTGGGAGTGAAGATATATATGTAAATATGGTTGTTTAAAAAAAAAAAAAAATATTTTTTTTTTTTTAATTTTCTAGCTCACAAACCAATCAACGGATTATTATGCACCATAAATGATTTCGTAGGAAATTGAACGCTCTACAGAAAAAGTCTCTTATCATTTTTTGATAAATACCACTGTTCAAAAGTTATTTAAGCTTCAAGTCAAATTTATAGCAAATTTTGAGATTTTTTCACTTTTCCGGTGGATATAACGGTCTTATCAAAAAATATCGTAGGATTCGTTTTGTAGATAATTTTATTCCTTACAAATTATTACGAACAAAGTTTTTCGAAATTCACCGGAAAAGTAAAAAAATCTCTAAATTTCCTATAAATTTGACTTGAAGCTTAAATAACTTTCGAACAGTGGGATTTATCAAAAAATTATGTGTGACTTTTTTTGTAGAGCGTTCAATTTCCTACGAAAACATTTATTGTGCATAAAAATCCGTTGATTGCTTTGTGAGCTAAAAAATTAAAAAAAAAAAATTTTTTTTTTACGGGTTATTTAAACGGAAAATAGAAAAATTGATTGAGACAAACCTTAATACCATTAGGAGCCTGGAGTGGTACCAAAATTTTCATTTTTATTTATACTTTTAATTTTTGGATACCACAAAAAAAAAATTGTTTTTTTTTTAACCTCTTATAAGCTCAAAAGTTACTTTATATTACTAAAAAAATTCTCACTAAATTTCAGCCAAAGATCTTTTAAATTGAGTTATCACAAATGGGGGCCCCCTTTTCCATTTAAAGTACACGCGAAAACTTTTCATTTTAATTTTTCGTTATTAAGACTGTGAAAAATTTTTTTTTTTAAATTTAACCTGGTATCATTTTGTAGGAAATCAATTCTCTACACAAAAGTGATTATGCATTATGTACGTCAAACAAACTGGAAAAAAATTACGGGGCTTCGAAGATCGACAGAAATTTAGTCTCCTCGAATTATTTTTTGTTATTTTTAATTTTTATTCGATAAAAAAAATTTTTTCGAATAATGACACGCAGTCTTGTAGGAAATTTAATTTCCTACAAAAAGTATTTGATATCATACATACGTTAAATGAATAAAAAAAAGTTACAGAGATTTAAATGTCAACGAAAAATCAAGTTTAAAAAATATCAATTTTCTGAACTTAAATATCAACGAAAAGTGAACTTGATTTTTCATTGATATTTAAAACCCTTTAACGTTTTTCGCATTCATTTGACGTATATATAATACCGGATACTTTTTGTAGGAAATTATATTCGCTACAAGACCGTGCTTGTCATTATTTGAAAAAAAAATTTCGATAGAATTAAAATAAAAAACAACAAAAAATAATTTAATACTGAGGAAACTAAATTTTTGTCGATGTTTGACGCCCCGTAACTTTTTCCCAGTTTGTTTGATGTACAAATTGCATCAGCACTTTTTGTAGAGAATTTTATTTCCTACGAAATTATACCAGGTGAAATTAAAAAAAATTTTTATAGTCTTAATAACTAAAAACTAAACTGAAAAATTTTCGTGTGTATTTTAAATGGGAAAGGGGACCCCCTTTGTGGTAGTTCAAGTCTAAAGATATCTGGCTAAAATTAAGTGAAGTTTTTTTTATAATATAAAGTAACTTTTGGGCTCATAAGAGTTTAAAAAGAAAGTATTTGTTTTTTTTTGGGACACCCCAATATATATATGTATGTAGGAGAGGGAAGTCACCGGTGCTATAAGCAGCAGTGGAAGTAGTTCGGAGCTCGCCACGAGATCGCGCCCACCACTTGTAGTGTGTCTCTAGTAAGAAACTTATTTCAGAACTGTTAAATTCGAAACTTTAGACTATTTTGGCCCGGGTACGCCTCCGTTATTTGGCAGAGTGACAAGTACCTTTTTTGATGGTAATATAGTACATTCTATATTACATAATGACAAAAATATTTATTATCAATGTTTCCATAAATAATTTTTCTTAGAAATTAAACTTGGACTTAAAAAAAAAATGATTTAAATAAAAAGCGTAGAGCCTCTACTATACAAAACTCACAATTTATTTAACAAATTGCATAGGAATTCAATTATATATAGTTCTACATAATTATATGTAATTATATATAATTATATAGGGCCATTTTTCATATATAATTATGCATAATTATATATAATTTTTTTTAACCGGGAGTTGATATCAATTGGAAGTTAATCAAAATTTGTTAAATAAACTTCAGTAAAATCTTCATTTCAATTTTATACGTCAAAATTTTGAATATTTTAGATTAACATTTATCCAACAAATTATGTTTAGCTTCCAATTGATATCAACTATAATTAATTTTTTTTTTTAATTTTATATCTCGTCGAAATTACTTCTACGTTGCCCTTTTTTAAATTAAAGTTTCAATTTTTTTTTAATTACTTAATTAAATTTCGATACGCTTATGACAATTGAGTCATTGAAAATTTTTAAAAAGTGGAGGACACTGTCTGAATATGGCCTTAAGGTAAATTTTAATTTTTCGATGAAGATGACCCGTGAAAAATGAATCATACATGGCCATGCATGGCCATATATGGTTCATGCATGGAGCATACATGGCCATGCATGGAGCATATATGGAGCATGTATGGCCATACATGAATCATACAAGGCCATATATAGCCATGCATGGACATGTATGACTATATATGTCAGTGATTAATTGAACATATATGGCCATGCATGGCCGTATATGGTTCATACATGGCCATACATGGGCATACGAACTTTTTGAATAGTCATGCATGGCCATATATGAATCATACAAGGCCATGTATGGCCATGCATGGTCATACATAGTCATGGATGACTATTTATTAGACTGCTTTTTTTAGCGACTATTTTTTTTTTCGCTCCCATCCCGAAGTTTTGTTGGAAATACCCCCCAAAAAATTCCCTGAGAGTTTAAGCCCTTGATATTAATATAAAGTACTTTCCCAGAGCAGGCGAAGATTTCCCATTCAAAATACACGTAAACTTGGGTTTTTATGTTTTAAACTTCTGTAACTCCGTGGCATTTCATGACATCATCTCGCCCAAAGTCGGGATTTTCTCAGAATTGAATGCTCTTCAAAAGTAGCCATCGTCGCGAAGTCGTAACTCATACGAGTGGGCTAGTACGGACCACTAAACTAAATTTTTTCATAGAATTCTTGTTTTTTCTCTCATTATCTCATAAACAACAAGACCTACAGAAAAATTATAAGTAGCAATTCTATAGAAAATTCAATTTCCTACAAAAAAGGTCCTTAGCACTAAATCACTACGATCGATATTTTCTGAGATATTAATTATTGAAGTTTACGTAGCATTGAATTCCCATAAAATGTCGAATCAAATCTTAGAAAATACTGATTTTTTATTTGACTAATATCTCAGAAAATATCTTTCTGAGTGATTCGGTGCTAGGAACCTTTTTTGTAGGAAATTAAATTTCCTATAAAATTGTCATTTACATTTTTTTTGTAGGTCTTGTTGTTTATGAGATAATGAAAGAAAAAAATTAAAAAAGTTCGTATGTCCATGTATGGCCATATATGCTCGATGTATGGCCATATATGCTCCATGTATGACCATGTATGAACCCTATACGGTCATGCATGGCCATATATGTCCAACTAATCACTGACATATATAGCCATACATGACCATGCATGACCATACATGGCCTTGTATGATTCATATATGGCCATGTATGATTCATTTTTCACGGATATAAAAAATTTGAGCTGACTATTACAATTACTTATAAACAGGATGTTGTAGTGAAAAAAAATAGAAAATTTTTTTGATATCACTAACAGCATATTGATGATTATATTTTGCTTTTTCGAAAGTGATTATATCCTTTCAATCTTACGTAGCACAAGTAAACTTCGTTGTAACTGTCGGTTGCATAGCTTAGTCAACAAAGCGTCGGTCTCGCGTACGGAAGGTCCCGGGTTCGAATCCTACTAAAGCGGGTGGTGTTATTAATAAGTCTAGCGTTTTTTCTCTAAATTGAAAACTTCCAATTCGATTAGGAATTCAATTATTCGCATATCTGATAATTTCTGCGTCGCCAAAATAATTAAAAAAAAAAAAAAAAAAAATTAAAAAAATTTTTTTTTATTTAGTTAAAATTTCTATACCTAGTCATATCAAGTGATGTATGGCCGTATCAAGCTATGTATAGTCATACATCGCCATGCATGGCCAATTTTCATACATGGCCATGCATGGAACATTCATGCATGGCCATGTATGATTCATTTTTCACGGGGATACATTTGTTTTGATTATTGTGATGATTGATGAATGAATATTTTTGCTATAATTAACAATGATTTATTTCTTAGATAGGCACCAAATATGAGATATTTAAATTTTATTGCCAAAAATATTTATAAAAAAAAATTTATTCTCATAATCTATAAACAATTTATATGTTACAAACATAATAATATAAAAATTTTTTTTTTAATTTGCACCTGTAAAATTTCAAAAACTTTCCCTACGCAATTTTTTAGATTTTTTTATAAACTATTTGATTAACAATTATCTAAAAAGTTTCAAAAATGAGTTGTCTGCTAATTCCAGTTAATATATCCATCCTCATCTACTGTCACGTTTATGAATAGTATTTTTAATTCTTTAGGTGATCAAAAAAATCTTTAGCTTTTGAATGTCGATTGTCACCAATGGAAAACATTAGAGATTTTGGATCACAAAATTTTACAAGTGATATTATCGGAAAGCAGAAAATTAATGCAACAAAGAAAAAGGAAATAAAATATCATTGAAAAATTCAGCTTAGTCAGTTGTCCTAGTGATTGCAGAATCATCTTTAATCTTCGGATCTTTGAGCCGATCGACAAATTTGGATAATAACAAAATTTATAATATTGAAAATAATAATAATTCTAGTAGTAATAATAATTATAATAATAATAGTAATAACAATTGATCTTACTTTAAATCATAATTATTATTATTATTTATGTGTACGCATGCAGACTTTTTCTTTTTAACTATACTTGATGTAATTTTTTATTGTACTAATTTTTATGTTTCAGTATGAGATAATATTAAATTAATAAAAATAAACAAGTGAAGATTTTTTTTAAGTGTCATTTTTAATTATTCGATTATTCCCTATTATTTTTATATCCCATACCTCGATATTATGGTAAGATTGGATTTTTTAATATCTATCACAAATATTAAATGACCTTCAGCTTGCCCTTCATAATAGGTACGATTAATTAATTTATTGATATTGATAAACTGTACTGTTTTTCACAGAGAAATAAAAAATATTAGTTTATTTTTTTACAAGTTATGTTAGTTTAATAATTTTTCGTTAAAGTATAAGCTGATATTTCTTATTCATCTATAAAAAACAGCAAAGTTTATCATTATCAATAAATTAATTAATCGTACCTATTATGAAGGGCAAGCTAAAGGTCATTTAATATTTGTGATAGAGGTTTATAAAGTCGAAATGAGGTTGAAATAACCTCATTTCAACCTCAAAGCCATCTCGACTTTGAGGTTAAAGATGTTGAATTGAGATTATATTTCAACCTCAATTCAACCTCTTACCTGCAGAAAGCGAAAAAAATGTAGCATGGAGGTTGAAATGAGGTTGAAAATTACATTTTATGAGTTCAGATTTAAACTTCATTTCAACCGCCTAAACCTCACTAGTTGTGAGGTTTAGGCGGTTGAAATGAGGGTGGATTTTTCGACTCGGGTAGTGAATCTTACAACACTATTGGATGTGATTAGTTTTGAATAATGTTCTGTTAGTGTTAATTAGTACTCTGGCTAATAAATCTTGCATTATTGTTGGAAGTGATTACTGTTGTATTTATGATCATTAGTACTCCAAATACTGAGTCTAGCTGCACTATTGAAAGTGATTAGTGTTAAATAGCGTTTTATTAGTAATCATTGGTCGTCTGATTAGTGAATCTTACAATATTACTGAAAGTGATGTGCTGACCAGGTCTCATTGGTGGTTTAGATGGTCAGTACTAGTCTACTGAGAAATTCAAATTAATGACACTAAACCCACTTATGGCACTAAATGCACAATGACACTAAATGTACAATGACACTAAATGCACTGATGACACTAATCAGCACTAATGACACTAAACCATAAGTGCGTGAAATAACTAAAGCATTAGTGTTTCTTATTAATGCTGATTAATTTTTTTCTATAAGGGATAAGCCCGAGTTTCACGAGGCTTGGCACAAGCTTCGATTAATCGTGGCCCTAGCTGCTTTTCTTTCCTACCGGGGAAGTAGGATAGTTAGGCGAAACGGGGTTTAATTATAATATATTTCTCCTATTACCATAAACGTTTTCTTACTTCCTCACCCTAGGCCGACAACAATAAAAGAAAACGTGGATGTATCCAGCAAGTATATCTGCAAGCCAATCAAAAAAGACAAAAAACAGTATGGCTACTTTCGACCCGTGTCGAAATTTTTCTTAACTTAAACTCTGTTTCAACCTAATATAGTTTTTAATCTGAACGTCAGGGTAAAATGGGTTTTAGAAGATAGAGAATTCCATTGAAATTAAACCCTATTCTAGTCCAGTAACGCCTACGTACGTTCGTTTTCAGATGAGTTAGGTTAAAAAAGGTTTTAATTCCCGGATGGAAATACTTCAAACTGAAAAAAAAAATCATTTTTTTTCTCGGCCGAAAAAAGGTCCATGTAGTAAACAAGAGGCCAAAATTCGCTTGGCCGAAAAAAAGCTGAAACTCGGCTGAAACTCGTTTGGCTTAAAAATGGTTGACGATGAAGCTTAAAAATGGCTGACGTTAGAGACGAAGATTTATATTATTATTATTAATCTATTTGATTGAATAAAATAGAAATGATTGTATCCATCAAATAGTTATTTAATTGTCCGGAAAAAGTGCATTATATATGGCCATATATTAAAATTTACAATGTATACATAGCTATGGATAAATTTTCAACTCAATTAAAAAAAAAGACACTCGATTTCTGTATTTTTTTTTTTTTTTTTTTTTTTTTTTTTTTTCGTTCAATCATTTCGAGGAAGAACGCTTCGAAATATCAACTTACCGCACACGCTTCAATGAGGTTCGAACCCGGGACCTAGGGAACAAAAGACCGACGCTTTAACGGCTAGGTTATACGCTACCGACAGTGACTACTAGGCTTACTTGTGCTATATGAAATTTAAAGAATACATCACTTTTAAAACAGCAAAATATAATTAAAAATCTATTATTAGTAATAACAAAAAAATTTCTTATTTTTTTTTCGTACCCTATAAAATTTGGTATGTAAGTAATTGTGATATGTGTAATTTTGATTATATAGTTATGTCTAAAATTGTTTAAAAAGTGTATAAGATCTATAAATGGCCATGTATGATCATATGTAACTCGGTTTTTCATGAAACAGGCTGATCCAACTGTCGGCCAAATATCGGCTAAAGATTATTACTTGCGATTATTTTATTGAAAAAAAATATATTCTCGCCGAAAACAAGCCGAAAAAAGGCCGATTCATTGGTCGGCAAAATATTGGCCAATTTTCGGCCTCTTTAAGAATTATAACAATTTTCCGGAGTGATTTCGGCCAAATTAAGCTGTTTCAGCCTTTTTTCGGTAAAATATTTTCACCTGGGTAAATTTATAAACAACATGAGATAATTATAAATAAAATTATACTTTCCAATAAAAACAAAATTAATTGAAAAACATCGCAGTGATTCGCATTATCTTTAATAAATTACTTTACAAATATATATATTATTATGAAAATATATATATCTTTCTAATATGGTATTTATAGTTCTATCTTATATTATTTATAAAGTATGCATATAAAAAAAAATCAAAATTTACGATATTATCCAATCGACTTTGTTTTTATTTAAAAGTATATACTGTAAAAAAACCGATGTTAAAAATGGACTTATTTTAACTCCAGCCAGTGTTAAAATGTAGTTATACCGGTGTAGAAGGCGTAATTCACCGGTGTTAAAATACTGGTGCTAAACGGAGTGAACTGCGTCCGCTTGGAGTATTTTTAAAGATAATAAAACACAAAAAATGACGGTTCTTTATGAAAATTAATAAAAATATCATTTGTTAACAAGTATAGTGATCGAGTAAGTAAAATTATTCACAAAGTAAAATATTTTAACGCCGGTAAAGAATATCTACCGGTGGTGGTGTCCCTGGTCAAAAATAAAACTTGGTTCTGACTTGGTCGTCTTAAATCGTGACTATCCGCATGAAAAAGCTTTATATGTGAAAACATATAAGATAAAATATATGAATATTATAATGTGATATATTGTACAGTATATAAAATAATATTAATATTTTTGCCGAATTAATATATGATAATATATTGAATAAAAATATATTGCTAGAATATATTACCAATATATTTATCAATATATGACTTTTTTATGTATGTTTTACATACACTTATCCAAAAAATAAAAGGAACAAGAAAATTTTATAAAATTTTTAGTGATTTTTGGAAGTCTGTATTTTAGTGAAAAATGATCGTATCGAAAAAATAAAAAAAGCAAATTGAAGCTTGAAATTTCTAGTTTGAAGATCTTTCAGCCAAATAATTTTCTGAGCCACAGTTTTTGCGGAATCATAAGAAATATGCCGAGACAAAATTTTTCTAAATTTTCCAGTTTTGTTTTTTAGGTCTACGGGGCCGGGAAAATTTTTTTCGAAAAAACCAATTCATGGCTCGTTTAGGAAATTTATTCAGCTACAATTTGCTTTTTTTTGTTTCTCTGTACGACAATATGCCGCTGAGATATCAGCCTTCAAATGAAAAAGGATCCTTTTGTCTTTGATTATCGATATCTTAGCAACTAATGGTCGCACAGTAATTTAAAGGGCAGATTGAGAAACTTGAATAAATGCCCTACAAGCTCTATTTTCGATTTTTTTGAAAAAAAATTTTTTTTCATCCTTAATATCAATTTGAAAAACCCACAAAAAATGGCCATTTTCTGGTTTTTTAGTCAACTCATAACTACTTTGTAAATATCGATAAAAAAAATAATGTTGCCAGGTGATTTTACAGCTTAATGTACCCCCAAAAACCCTGGAAATTTTCAGATTGATCCATCGAACCGTTTGTCCGGACCGATTGCTCAAAGTTTTATAAAACAATTAAAGGAACAAGATTTGTTCCTTAATTTGTGTAATCATTACCAAAATGAAAAAAATTGATTTTTTTCGGATTTTCTTTCATTTTCACGTGAGTTATTCGGTAAATGTATGGTAAAGAGAAAAAAAAATTTTTTTTCAAAAAACGAGATAAAACAAGAGTCTTTTTAACATTTTTTTTTTTACATTTTATTCGGGTTTTATTTTTTTTTTTTTCGTTTTTTGAAAAAAAATTTTTTTTTTCTCTTCACCTTACATTTACCGAATAACTTACGTGAAAATGAAAGAAAATCCGAAAAAAATCAATTTTTTTATTTTGGTAATGATTACACAAATTAAGGAACAAATCTTGTTCCTTTAATTGTTTTATAAAACTTTGAGCAATCGGTCCGGACAAACGGTTCGATGGATCAATCTGAAAATTTCCAGGGTTTTTGGGGGTACATTAAGCTGTAAAATCAGCTGGCAATATTATTTTTTTTATCGATATTTACAAAGTAGCGATGAGTTGACTAAAAAACCAGAAAATGGCCATTTTTTGTGGGTTTTTCAAATTGATATTAAGGATGAAAAAAAATTTTTTTTCAAAAAAATCGAAAATAGAGCTTGTAGGGCATTTATTCAAGTTTCTCAAACTGCCCTTTAAATTACTGTGCGACCATTAGTTGCTAAGATATCGATAATCAAAGACAAAAGGACCCTTTTTCATTTGAAGGCTGATATCTCAGCAGCATATTGTCGTACACAGAAACAAAAAAAAGCGAATTGTAGCTGAATAAATTTCCTAAACGAGCTATGAATTGGTTTTTTTGAAAAAAATTTTCCCGGCCCCGTAGACCTAAAAAACAAAACTGGAAAATTTAGAAAAATTTTGTCTCGGCATATTTCTTATGATTCCGCAAAAACTGTGGCTCAGAAAATTATTTGGCTGAAAGATCTTTAAACTAGAAATTTCAAGCTTCAATTTGCTTTTTTTATTTTTTCGATACGATCATTTTTCACTAAAATACAGACTTCCAAAAATCACTAAAAATTTTATAAAATTTTCTTGTTCCTTTTATTTTTTGGATAAGTGTACACGGAAAAAAAAATATTGCGCTTATCGCTCACCAACGGAGAGCGACAGTTGTATCGTGATTAGTACTAAATTGTTACTTGATTTTCACGATATATATATCAATATGAATGAAACACTAGATACTTATTATAATGATCCTACGGATTGTGAATATACTTAAATATATAGTGGTCGTTAGTTAACGTATCCATATCCTACCAAAACGGATCGTGATTATCGCGATCTACTTCTCAAGCGCCACCACTCGTAACCAAATTATTTAATAAAAAATTTACATCAATTACTTACGTATATTCTATTACTTGATTACATTTCTTCATATTAAATAATAATTTTTTATTGCGCTTATTATAATTATTAACATGTAATTATTAATTCCAACTAAAAAAATATTGTAATGAAGTTAATGTTAAAAATTCATCTATTTTAACCTCAAATTTTTATGGGCATTTGACATTATTGTAACAGAACGGATCGTTACTATAGGAAAACGATCTTATGATTTCGGGATCCGCCTGGATAGCGATAATCACGATCCGATAGATCAAGACTTTCCGTATACAACGTATAACCAACCGAAGAGAGTGAATATCACGATACCGTTGAGTGATGAGCACAATATTTTTTTTTCCGTGTATATATTTTAGTATATCTTTTTTTATATAGATATATTATATTGAAAGTAGTATATGAATTAATAGATGGAATTTTTTGTATTTTTTATATATGTTTTTCAGTATGTTGCAAATTTTATGGTTTCTAGTATATTGTAAAATATATGGCACTTTTTTTACTTTTCTTAGGTTATTGCGTTAGTTACTCAGTAAATGAAAGATTAATGAAAAGAAAAAAAATAATAAACTTGGCTTTTTTTTGTGGAATATTGATAAAAATTGTACTCTTCCTTACACGGAAAAATTGAAACCCGACTGGTTCCTGTGCAGCACACGACTGAGTCGTGTGCAAGAAAAAATAAGGGCGAGCACACGACTGGTTCGGGTGCAACATCGTAACTATTCATGTGCTGCTCACGACTCATCCTGGTGCAACACCGTAACTACTCGTGTGCTACACACGAACGGTTGCTGTTTATAACTTTTTAAGTGCAGTTAATGAAAATGTCAACAAATTTCAAAAGCACAAAACCTCAATATTAAAAAATATTTAAAATATATTGTCACACTCAAGAACAAACGATGATGGAATATATTTAAAAATTTTTTACTTACTTACCTTCATACTTAAATGCTATTACCCAACAGAATATTTCAAATACTTTTAAATATTGAGGTTTTGTGCTTTTGAAATTTGTTGACATTTTCATTAACTGCACTTAAAAAGTTATAAACAGCAACCGTTCATGTGTAGCACACGAGTAGTTACGGTGTTGCACCAGAATGAGTCGTGAGCAGCACATGAATAGTTACGGTGTTGCACCTGAACCAATCGTGTCTAGCACCGTACTCAGTCTGGTGTGCCACCCGAACGGGTACAACGGCAGCACCATAATCAGTCGTGTGCAGAACAATACTGATTCATGTGCACACACGAATCAGTATTGTTCTGCACACGACTGATTACGGTTCTGCCGTTCGGGCGCTGCACCAGACTGAGTCTGGTGCTAGACACGACTGGTTCGGGTGCGCACCAGAACCAGTCGTGTGCTTGCCCTTATTTTTTCTTGCACACGACTCAGTCGTGTGCTGCACAGGAACCAGTCGGGTTTCGATTTTTCCGTGTACCTTCACAGATGTGAAGAAACAAATAATTATTTAACTATTCCTGTGTCTTCTTTAGAACGCGTATGCTCTTTTAGTTCAATCGATGGTCAAATTTATTTTTCACAACCAATTAATTCACAAGAATTTGAGTAAAATTTTCATCATACTTGTCACGTTTAACATTTTTACGAATACTTTATTACAATATCAGTGTAATCAAGTCAATCAACATTTTTAACTTGGAAAATGAAATTTTTTGTGTACTTTCGAATCTCTAAGTCAATTATTAAACTCATTATTCAGTCATTAAATCATCTTTTATTTATTAATTTCTTGTATATTTTTAAAAATTTTAGTTTTTTGTCAATACTACAAGGAAAATAATTTCTAAGTTTTAATCCCATTTTCATCCTAAACAAAAATTTACAGGTTCGACTGGTATAGTTTGAAACAGTCTTAAATTTCAAATTAAACCCTGGTTCATTCTTTTTCCAATTTATTTAAAGCGTACTGGGATGAAACAGAGTTTTAACCTTCGAAATAAACCCTAGTTCAATCCTCCTTACCCGAATTTCAGGCGAGTTAGGTTAAAAAAGGTTTTAAAATCGAGGCGGTAAATACCCACATCAAAAGGTTTAGGCTCTACAAGACTCACATGGGGTTTCAATATTTCGAATCGGGATATAATATCGTTATATTATTATTTTTATTGTACTGTTTTAACTCTAAAAATAAGGAATTTGATGAATTATGTATAAACTTAATAATAAAATAATTCCAACCATTTAAATTCTATTGTCTGTATAGCACAAGAGAAAAAAAATCCACGGAAAATAATAATAAATGATATGTGTATATATATCGATAGAATGCATTTCAGCTGTAAAATATCGTGCAAATGATTTGGCTATAATTCCAAAGACATTCGAGACATATCAGAGTCATCCTCACGAGACTAAAATGACAACCCGTAGTCTAACAATACATATATACATATATATCCCGCGGGAAATCGTCGCAGGACGACTTATATACGATTATTTGTTATCGAGCATAAAAGCCCAGTGGTTTATCTACACAGCCTGGCTGTATAAAGTATATATATTTATTTATTGTATATATACATGAGTCTACAGCTGCAACAAATAAAAACTCCTGGACGATAAATCGAGTAAGAAAAAATAAAAAATGATCGACAGCTAAAACTCGTCATCACATCATATCGTGATCTACTTTTTGTATAATACTTTCACCCTCATACTTATAACTTCCTACTATACAACGAATGCATACATATTTAATTCAAATAAAAATAAAAAATATCAATGAAAAAAAAAAAAAAAAAAAAAATGCAGACTATAGTTTATTACCTTTTTATTTCAACTATCCATCGTTTCACTCGTTATTTTATCACGATCTTAAGTACTCACAGAAAACATTACAGACAGTACAAATGAAAAAAAAAGCTCTAAGAAGTCTCTTGGTAATCGTACATGACGTTTAAATTCGATCGATCGTTATTCCGCAACTACACTTGTGATTCACTAAACTGAGTTACTATACGGCTGTATAACGATTAATATCAAGTAGATGTACTTTGGCTTATACGTACATGGGTACACTAGTTACAATTGTTGAATGTTTTAGTAACACAAGCCACTTTCTTTGGTGTACGAAATTTAAAACTGCTGATTTGAGCTCAAGTTTTGTGATTTTACTGCAATCCCGTTTTTCGCTCCTTTTCCTCGTCTTTTCTTGTATTTAACTCGTAGACACTCAAGAAGACTTATAATACTAACGAACGAGAAATTTTGTAAAATAACTCTTTTGTTTCATGTTACATTTTCCCATTATTTTCCAATGGCCTTTGAAAATTAAACTTTTTTATTCCGTTTTCTATGGTAAGTTTATTTTATTTTTACTACTCTTAATTAATTTATGTATTAAATGAAACTATTATGCTGTTTTTTAAATTTATGAGTACTATTTTTTATAAGCCAATAGAACGCTTTATTTATCGTTTTTAGGTAGATTTTTTTAAAAATCTAACTATTGTATTTGTCCTTATGGTCGATTTTTCAAGGAATTTCGTCATAAACTATCATAATTAGTTGAGTAGAGTTCAAAAATACCATTCGTTAAAAAATTTATATATGTATGTATATATATATATATATATATATATATATATATATATATATATATATATATATATATATATATATATATATATATATATGTAATATAACCAATTTTGTCATCATGATTACGCCTACAATTCTTATCGGATCCTAATGAAATTTTCTACACTTGTTCTATGTGTAATTACCACGGTTAAGTTCGAAGATGGGCTAAATCGGTCAATTAGTTTAGAAGTTATGACTGTTTGAAATTTCCACGATTTTCCAAAAAAATCAGTTTTTAATCACTTTTACAGTCCATATAACTTTAAAACTAAAACTCATAAATGATTTCTATAAAAAGTGTTTTAAAGCTTGACTAATAAGCTTTAATTTATGACCTTAAACTTTATATTTTGACCATTTCTTCAAATAATTTGATAACTTTGAAAGTTTTAATGGAATCAAAAAATGTTGAAAATATCGTTTTCATTCCACCTAACTTATGCTTGTCCCATTGTAAACCAGTTTTGTCAGTTGTATTTTATTGTGCACAAAACTAACTGTGAATTTCACTGCTATTTTATATTTTAAAAGTAATTCTTTTATTATTTATGATGTATTAAATGTACCTCTAATCCCTATGATTATCATTGGTCTTGTCATTACGATAGCACCCACAGTTCTTATCGGATCTTAATGAAATTTTTTACACATATTCTATAGGCGATTATCTTAATCAAATCCGAAGATGAGCTTAATCGGTCGATTAGTTTTGAAGTAATGGCTGTTTGAAATTTTCACGATTTTTCGAAAAAATCAGTTTTTATTCACTGTTAAAGTTCATATAACATTAAAACTAAAACTAATAGACAATTTCAGTAAAAAGTATTTTAAAGCTTGTTTAGTAAGCTTTAATTTTTTTCTTAAACTTCATGTTTTGACCATTTTTTCTAATTATTGGATAGCCTTGAAAATTCTAATGGTATCAAAAAATGTTGAAAATATGGTGTTTATTCCATATAACTTATGCATTTCCCATTATAATACAATTTTGTCAGTTGTATTTTATTGTGAATAAAATAACCTGTAAATTTCACAGCTATTTTATATTTTAAAAGTATTCCTTTTGTTATTTATTATGTTTCAATAGTACCTGTACGCCCTATAATTATAACTGGTCTTGCTATCGTAATAGTAAATATAATTATGATCTCATACTAATTAAATTATCTATACATTGTTTACATGATGGTTAGTTTGGTACATTACCTATATAGTGTTTTGTCAAATCAACTATCTGAAGTTCTCTATCGAAAATAATCGTTGTCTTTTTTTACCCTGACTCTTAGAAAAGCGAGCCTAATTTTATATCATGACTATACACTAACATGTATCACAAGATGTGTATATATAAAACTTTTTATATAGATTAATTGAAAAATCTACCTTCCATTTCGGCTGCCGAATGGCCTTTTTTTAATTAAGTAGTTCCGAATTGGGGAGGGCTAGATAAAATGGAGATGTTATGGTGAAAATACAGTTTTTAATCCTGAATTCAGTGTATTAATACACCAAATTTTTACTGAGCCTTTCAAAACTATCGTGCAGAGAGATTCTCTCACACTTTTTTTCCTTTCTAAATTCAAATAGAATGACCCCCTGAAATTTTTTTTTCCTTTCTAAATTTTAATGCTTTAAATGAAACTAAAAACATAAAATTTTATAAATTTGAAAAAAAAAAGAAAAAAAATTATTTGTTTATTAACTGTGAGAGTTTCTCTCATCGCGAGTATTAAGTCAGGCACAAAAAAATTGCTGTTCGTATGAGTTCGTTTGATTTCGGCTGCCTCCGTGGTTTCTAGCCACCATTTTGAATGTATATAGATGTATAAATAAAAGTATTCTAAAAGTCGTTTGCAAGTGTATCTGTATACCAGTATTTTAATTGAAATAAAGAATAAAATAATTCATAAAGAATATTTATAAAAAATCATTTATAAAAAATTATTATTTAATTTTTAGTATTCAAATAAATAATATTTGATATTATATTTTACTTGATATATAACCTAAAATTATTTCTATGTGTTAAATTTCGCTCTTGGCGCTTGCGCAATAGGCATGAGATTTTATCTCATCATGATGACAATGAATGTGGTACGAGAGACGTATGTTCTGAAGGGTTAGAGCTTAAATCAATAAAGAGGACCACTTAGTATAATCGCCTGAAAAAAAAAAAAAAATGATTTTTTGGAATCTTTTTAAAGAAAACTACTTGATCATGTGCTCCCAGCTGTAAATGGCAGGAAAATCCCAACGAGAATCACTAGCGGTGGAGAGTGATTCTCAATCGATTTCACGCCGATTATTTATTAAAGATCGAGTCACTGGGACCAAGTTTCTCGTGGACACTGGCTCTGATTTATCAGTTTTTCCTCACGGCTCGATAAAATCGCAAACAACTCCCATAGGTTATCAGCTTTATGTCGCAAACGGCACGATTATCGAAACCTATGGATTATTATTACGAACGCTGAATCTCGGACTGCGTCAAAATTTCATGTGGAATTTTATCGTTGCTGACGTCACCAAACCGATACTTGGGGCCAATTTTTTGAGTCATTTTGATTTGCTAGTCGACCTCAAACGCAAATGCTTACGTGACAACATTACAGATTTGAGATCATTCGGTTATTTCCACGCAATAACAGCATTGGACGAAATCAAGGGTGTGAATGGTAATTCCGTTTATATGAAACTGCTACGTGAGTTCGCCGATATCACATGACCTGATCCGTCCGACAATAAGAAAAGGAAACATTCAACGGTGCACCATATTCGTACAACACCTGGTCCACCTGTTTCTAGCAAAGCCCGTCGCTTATCGCCTGACAAATTAAAAATTGCTCAGGAAGAGTTTCGTAAGATGATTGAGGAAGGCATTTGTTGGCCGTCACAGAGTGCTTGGTCTTCGCCATTACACATGGTCCAGAAAAAGGACAGTGGATGGAGACCATGTGGTGATTATCGCCCATGAAACGACCGTACTCTTATCGATAAATATGCGCTTCGATATATGGATCATTTTGCCGCGTATTTACATGGGAAACGAATCTTTTCTATCGTCGATTTTACCAAAGCTTTCCTCCAACTTCAAGTAGCTTCAGAAGATGTCAAGAAAACGGCTATTATCAATCCGTTTGGCTTATTTGAGTTTTTATACATGGCGCTTGGCTCAAAAATGCAGCACAGACTTTCTAGAGATTCATCGACGAAATCACCCATGATCTGGGTTTCGTATTTCCTTATATCGACGATATACTAATCGCATCTAAAGACGAAAAGGAACATTTAAAACACCTCAAGATATTATTACAACGTCTTCATGATTACGGACTAGTAATAAACGTTCCGAAGTGCCAGCTAGGCTAAACCAAAGTTAAATTCCTCGGTTATTTAATCCACAAACACGGCATTAAACCATTACCGGAAAAAGTTGAGGTTATCGTTAACATCCAACCTCCTAAAACTATTAAAGCACTTCGTGAATTCTTCGGTACAATTAATTTTTACAGAAAGTTCATTAAGAACGCTGCATAAATTTTAGCGCCGATACATAAAGTACTGGAAGGACCGAAAATCAAAGGATCGCATCTTGTCAACTAGATAGCTAATTTGCAAAACGCCTTTGATGTCGCTAAACGATCTCTTGCTGATGCAACACTTGCGACCTACGAAGCCGTGAGACATTTTCAGTATATTTTCGAAGATTGACACGTAACGATCTACACAGATCACAAACCGCTTCAATGCGCATTTAAACAGTGTACGGAAAGAGCTTCACCATGGCAATTCCACCGTTTGGATTTCATCGGTCAATTTACGACTGACATTGTTACGAGTCGAAGCAGTGTCTACTGCTATTACATCAGAAGATCTTGCCGATGCACAGAAGCAAGATCTCGAGCTTCAACAACTGCTGCAACAGACAACCACGTTGCAGCTTTGACGAATCAATTTTGACAACGGTTTAGCATTGTACTGTGACATTGCGTCAAGTACGCTGTGATGTTCCATAGCCGCTGAGAAAGAAAGTGTTTAATTTACTGCACTCACTAGCTCATCCCGGAATCAAAGGATCACTAAAAATGATCTCCACACGATATGTCTGGCTGCCGATTAATAAAGATTGCCGTGAATGGGCAAAATCTTGCATCGATAGCCAGAAAAATGAAATTCAGAGACACGTTTCATCGCCAATCGCCAGTTCTGAACCTCCAACTGAACGATTCGAGCACATACACATCGACTTAGTATCTTTAAAAATGTCAAGAAGCTTTAATCAATGCTTGACGATCATCGACCGATTCACTAGATTTCCTGAGGCTGTCCAGTTATCCAATGGGACTGAAGAGACGATAGCACATGCACTATCGCTGCTCTAGATTTCACGCCACGAAGTACCGAAACGTATAACTTCGGACCATGGTCCGCAATCCGAATCGTCGTTATTCCAATCGCTAATGAAGATCTATGGAATAAAACACCTGCATACCACGCCGTATCACCCGCAAGCCAACGGTCTCGTCGAACGTTTACATCGTCAGCTAAAATCAGCACTTTTGTGTCATCAAGAATTATGGTATGACGCATTACCGGCCGTTTTGCTCGGCTTACGTGCTGCTTGAAAAGACGACATCCAGATGACTCCGTCTGAACTAGTGTACGGTGAGCCAATTCGTTTGCCTGGTGAGTTATTCCCTCCCGGTAACAAAACTACACCTCATGACATTGTTAATACCTTCAAACGCCATTTTAATTCATTCGCACCGGCTGAAATGTCGCGTCACGGCAAGCATTCTTTTTTCTGTTTCAGGAACCTTAGTACTCGCAGTCACGTACTGGTATGCAACGACCAGGTTGGACCATCTTTCTCGCCACCGTACGAAGATCCATATCGTGTGATAACGACACGATAAATATTTTATTGTCAATTTTCGTGGACGACAAATTTCCGTTTCAGTGGATAGATTGAAGCCGGTTTACGAGGTGAATTCAGTCAACATGGGGACGATAACAACAAACTCCCAGCCGAATTACACAGCAACAGCGGCCCAAAAACGTCGAGTCCGGGTTAATACTTAAAAATTTACGCGATTTAATTTTTTTTTTATATAAATTTTATTTACTTATTTATTTATTCATATCATTTGCAAATATTTCATTACTTTGATCGTCATGTAAAATTCCCATGCAGGCATTGAGAAAATTGCTGTGTTAACATTGCTAGAATTCTTTTAAGATATAGGGAATTCTTCAATGTCAACATGGCAAAAGTTCCTATGTTAACATAGAAATTATTCTCATGTTAACAAAGTAGTAATTCCCATGTACACTGTAAAAAGATCGGTGCTAAAAATGGACTCATTTCAACTCCGTGCGGTGTTAAAATGAAATAACACCGGTGTAGGCGGCGTAATTAGGCGGTGTTAAAATACCGGTGTTAAACCGGTGTGAAAGCGGGGTAACTGCATGTGCTCAAAGTATTAATTTTCGGAAGCTTATAAATCACAAAAAAATTTCTTGATACACATACACACACGCACTCAAATACACGCACTTACACACGCGAGCGTGTACACAAACTTAAATACGCAAGCGCACACACACTCAAACACACATGCCCATACACACGCATACTTGCATTCACGCACAAGTACACACATTCAAATACACAAGCACACACACACACCACACACTGTTTAACTGTAGTGATCGAGTAAAGAAAATATTTTAACTTCGGTAAAGAATATTTACACTGGCGGAGGCTTTATTTTAACACCGCTGTCAGTGGTGAAATTTAACACCGGAAATTTTAACACATACACCGCTTGGACTTACCCTGGTTTTTTTAACAGTGTATGTAAAAATGACAGAATTATAAATTGATGTTTTTTTTTTACGTAATTTATTAAGTAAATCAAAAGAATTTAATTGAATTGATGATTATGTACTGTCGAAAACACGGTGTAACTGATTTTTACGTATTCGTTTATATTCATCGAATTTATGAAAACATTTGTTCAGTGGTAGGTGCTAAAAAAAAATTTTAATTAGATTACACAAAATTTTTTCGAAAACTTTGAAATTCTATTTTCGTAAACCTTAAAACCTTCACACATCTTTATTTTATCGCTTTGAGGCCTAAATGATAATAATGACCAAAATATCTGGTATTTCGTTGGTTTTAGCTTCTTGAGGACTTTTCCTATGCAATTTTTCCTATGTTGGCATTAAAATGTTTCCCATGCTAACATGGGTATTTTTATAATGTTTACATAGAAATTTTTACTATGTTAACAGTGGAATTCTTTCCTTGCCAACATAGGAAAAACTCCCATTTCAATAAAGAAGAAATTACCACGGTAACATGGGAAAAATTCCTATACTGACATAGTGAAAATATCCATGTCAATAAAGGAATTCCAGCAATGTTAATAGAGGAATTTTTCTATGCTTTGGCACGTCTATATTGGCCCATGCTTGGGTCAAGAATGGTTACTCAATCCTGGCCATTCCAATCATTACCCGAGTCTCGGCCAGGACTGGGTTCCTCTATCTTGGCCATTTAATGGCAATCCAGGCATTGGGTAGGACTGGGTAACCTAGCCTTGGCTGATCCAATGATTCCCCGAGTTTGCCAAAACTAGGTTTCCCTGCCTTGATCATTCAATGGCAACCGAGATTTGGACCAAGGTAGGATTATCCAAGCTCGGCTATACCTACAGTTACCTATCCCTGGGCTGGAATTGGCCACCCCAGGCTTTTTTTATTAATTATTTAATTAACTTATTATTATGGCTTTTAAAATTAATAATTATTTATTTTTGAATTAAAATGAGTTTTGATTAATAAAAATTCTAACATTCCCATTAAAATTATTCACAACTAATAATTAAAAAATTTTTTAATTCGTTATTATTTGCAATCAACAACCGTTATTTTATTATTTTACTTAGAAAAATTAATTTAAGTAAGAAATAACTCAGGAATTTTTATAATAAATGTTATTTTTAATGATAGTGGTAGAACAAGATAATTCAACTGGATTCTTGATTCATAATCAATTAAATTTAATGAATTTTATTTTTTGATATTATGTAATTATAGTATGAATAATACGAAATTATTATTTTTTTTTCGTAATCGAAAATATGAATTAAATAGCTCTTTATATTTCATAAAGCCGAGTGGTTGTATTAAAATGAATAAGTAGAACATATGAAAGTTTCAGTTCAGCATTAGTAGCCCGTGAAAAATTTTTCTGATATGGCCTGATATGGCCTGATTTGGGCGGTTCATATCAAGCCTGATATGGAAATTGGCCATATCAGACAATATATGTACAGATAAGATTTGATATGTTCTGATATAGACATATCAAACTATATATAGTGAGATTAACATTGTTATCTCGGGAACTAAATGTATAGATAATTTTATGAAATTGTGTATAACTTTGTAAAGTTGTATATGCAATAATTGTCATGAAAAAAAAAAAAAAAAGAAAAAAAAACCTCGTCAGGTCATGGGTTCGAACCCGAGTACTTCTGATTCAAAGTCTGATCTATTAACCACTCTGCCAAATCACAAACTTGAAATGTAAGGTTGATTATATCTATTTGGATAAAAATGAAACTAAGAAAATTAAAGGCATCAGATAAATGATTGATTTGGTTACTTGTATTTTATTCAATTGTTATTGTTTATAGAGTAACGGGCCCATTAACGGTATACCCACCGGTAACGGGGCAAGAACTACTTCTTTTAGTAAAAGAAAAAAAAAAGAAGTTAAAGATTGTTAATCTTACATGGAGAAAAATGTTCGCTCAAAACCTACCAATTTCTATTATGCTGTCGACCAAACTTGAAACAGGAAGGGAAGCATGCAAAAAATTATTATGCTCATACGAAAAATTACTATTCCGCATCATAATTATTATAATATATGAAAGTAATTGCAATTACATCTCATCGATAAGTTTCTCGCGCGTAGTAAGTATTGCGATACAGCATAACAATTTTTCGTATGAGCATAATAATTTTTTGGATGCTTCCCTTCATGTTTCAAGTCCAGTCGACAGCATAATAAAAATTAGTAGGTTTCAAGCCAACATTTTTCTCCGCGTAATTAAACATTTTTCAATTTAAAATCTCAATTTTTTAAATTTGAATTCATTACGGAAATTTGAAATTCTCTCAGATATTCAAAAATTGATCTCGATAGCTTATTGGAAAAATTTTTCAACAAACTTTGTATACTTTATACTATTAATAAATGCGGTAAATTGAAATATTTAACAGATTTCATAAGATTTTATGGATCATTATAAAATCGGTTTTTCCGGACAATGTTACGTTATTTGGTCATTTCTAAATTATTTTATCAAACGTATGTATATGGAAAACTCGAAAAAACTAGTATATGTGCCCATATCAGGGCATATCAAGCCATATCAAACCTGATCAAGATTTTTTTTGACAAGCATATTAAAATATATATACCCTTATCAAGTTATATCAGGTCATATCAAGACATATAAAAAAAATTATATACAAGCATATCAAGTCAGATCAAGACATATCAAATCTGATATCGACGTATCAAGTTGATATGGCTTGATATGGCCAATTTTTATATCAGACTATATCAGAATATATTAAAATTTATATATGGGCATATCAGATCATATCAGGACAGATATGAATATATCAAATTTTTTGATATGGCCATATCAGGTCATATAAGGCTTGATCAGAAAATTTTTTCACGGGAGGTTCGTCCAGTTGTTAATGTTCAGACTCAGCAATCAGAAGGACGGCAGTTCGCGCCCCGAGCCCAGAAGAATTTTCACCTCTAATAGAATAATAATAATGTAATTTTTTTTTAATTAAACTTATTTCTTTTGTCGATGCCTGGGCCAAGTCTGGCAAGCAAGCATGGGTCAAGGCTAGCAACCAGGCTTGGCACGATATAATGATTCCAGACTTCTACCAAGGCTGGATTACAAGCTTGGCCCAAAGTTCTACATAGTTGAATCGAGCCTGGGCCAGTCGTACTTTCGTGTTTGGGTATTCCTACAACATGTGGGGAAAATTCCTATAAAACATGATTATATTCTCATTTATCCCTAGTAAAATTTCTCATGTTGATAAAGTGAAATTCGCTATGTTAACAAGGGAATTTTTCCTAAGTCAAATAAGCAAAATTCTCATGTTTTTCTCTCCGTGTAGCTAACGATGCGCCGTAGGAAAAATCTGTTGTCATATTTCATAGCGAATCGATTAATCTACAAAAAAGTAATTTATCATCTTTTGATAAATCCATTCGTTAAAAAGTTACTTGAGCTTGAAGTCGAATTTATATTAAATCTTCAGATCTATTTACTTTTCCGGCGAAACTATCAGACTTACCAAAAAATGTTATGGAACCTTTTTTGTAAACAATCTCATTCCCTACAAAGAATCTTTCATCAAGTTCTTTCTAATTCTAAAAAACTTTCTAATTGTTGACATGTTAATGTCAAGTTCTTAAAATCGATTAGAACACTATTTTTTTTATGAGCTTAACATTAAAATGAAAATAACTAGAAAACAATGAGGAATTCGAAAAAACTTTATTGGAAATATTTTGTGATAAGTCCGATAGTTTCGCCGGAAAATTAGAAAGATCTGAAAACTGAATATAAATTCAACTTCAGCTTAAATAACTTCTGAACGAATGGATTTATCAAGAAATGAAAAATGACTCTTTTTAACTTCTAGCTGAGAAAATCGGCGATTTTCAAAAAATTCGGGAAGTTATTGGTTTCACCCCGAAACTCAAAAATCGGGTTTTCATCATATGTTGACGTCTGAAAGTGCAAGGATGCTACTCAGACATTTTCAGAGCGATGCCTGTATGAGTGTATGTGTGTGTGTGTGTGTGTGTGTGTGTGTGTGTGTGTGTGTGTGTGTGTGGGTGTGTGTGTGTGTGTGTGGATGTAAACCTCTCATATCTTTTTAATGACTGAACCGATTTACATATTTTTTTGTGGCATTCGAAAGATTTCTTCTCAACTTAGATTTTCAGAAAATTTTAGATCATTTAATCAAATAGTCTCTGAGATATTTAAGAAATACGAAAAAAAAAAATTTTTTTTGTTTTTTTTTTGGATAATTTGAAAACTGTCGAATCGATCAATTCTAAACTCTAATCAGCTCTAGAACTCGATAAAAGCTTTCGATTGACGCCAAAAACGTCTCAATCGGATAATCTGTTCGAAAGATATCGTCGACGAAAGAAATAGTAAAAAACTGTTTTTTGAAAATATCATCGTAATGACCAAATCAATCATTCATAAAATCGTATCAGCTCTAGACCTCAATGAAACGCGCCTAATCGCCACCTTAAACGTCTCAATCGGATGATTCATTCGAGAGATATCGTCGACGGAAGAATGAAAACAAATCAATGTAAAATCTGTATCAGCTTTTTTCATTGAATAACATCATAATTACTGAACAACATAACTCAAAACTAATATGTTCTTGTTTATGTAAGTCATTGGAAGTGACTTCTTAAAAATCATTATGTTTGCTCGTTTCACGATATACTTACACCATATAGAAACAACGTATCACGTAAACTTATTTTCGAGCGAACTACTGAACATAATTGTAAATAAATATGTAAAAAACGCTTATTTATTAATTATTTTGGAGTCTAAATTTTTAAATTTTAATATAATACGTAATCCTTTTGAGCTTGGAAAGCTCATAAAAAGAATAACAAAGGTTTTTTCGAGCTCGAAAATCTATTTATACTAATGTTTTCGAGATCTTAGAGCTTGAAAACAGCGGGAAGTTACGGGGCTGGCCCACAGGGCCAACCGATGTCCAGATTTTTTTTTTGTAGAGGATTCAATTCTCTACGAAGTATGTCAATAGATTTTTTGTACGGTGCATCGTTAGCTAATTATAAAAATCAGAAGACGCAAAAAAATTTTTCCGTCTTATTCTCATGAAAAATAAAAAAGTGCGATGCGGAACCTCTGAATGCTTATAGGGGAGCCTGGGGCACAAAGGCCCCCCTGGGGCACAAAGGCCCCCTTCAAAAATTAGGTAAAAAATTTTTTTTTATTTTCCGTCAATGTTGACCTCTATAATGTTTTTATCATATTTTAGGCCAATCTGTGAGGTAAAATGGACCATTTGAAAACATTTTTTTTTTTTCATTTTTCGTCAAGTTATGACATTTATAATGTTTTTATGACGTTTTAGGCTAATATGTGATATGTGGGGAAAAATGGACCACTCGAAAAAAAAACTGTAACGAAAAAATTATTTTTTTTTTATTTTCCGTCAAGTTAATTTTTTCATGACAATTTTTTTTTTTTAATGGTTCATTTTACCTCACACATCACATATTGGCCTAAAACGTCATAAAAACATTATAAAGGTCATAACTTGACGGAAAATGAAAAAAAAAAATAATTTTTTCGTTACAATTTTTTTTTTTCAAGTGGTCCATTTTACCCCACTACCACATATTGACCTAAAATATGATAAAAAAATTACAGAGCTCTTAACTTAACGGGAAATAAAAAAAAAATTTTTGTTAATAATTTTTTGGGGAGGGGGCCTTCGTGCCCCAGAAAAAAAAAAAAATTTTTTTTCGATTTCTCGCAAAATTTCGACTGATTCTTCCGATATAGACGGAAAATAAATAAATTGGATGGTTAAAAGCCACAAAAAGAAAAAACCGGCTTAAGGGGGCCTTCGTGCCCCAGGCTCCCCTATTAAGAGCTCTAATTTTCAAAGGCGCATTTTTATACTTAAATGAAACTTTTGAACCTGTTTTCGAGAAGAAAAATAAAATTTGAAATTTGTTAAAACAACCTCATATACATATGATAAATACAAGATAAAATATTTGGACCAAAAAATTGAAAATTCAGCGTTATGTAGTGATAGCGACCTTTACAATACCGGAAACAAGAACAACAAAAAGTTTATTAAAACTAGAAGATATTTTGTGAACCATAACCCTTGGGATAATAACAGCATTGAAATTTAACGAGATGGCAAAATGTAAAAGAAAATTTTCAAATTTTGCGGGAAAATTTGATTATTATTAGCCTGCGAAAATTACATTTTTGATTCGATCGGAAAACTAGAGGTTTATAGAACGTAGAAACATGTATAAAAGACGCTGAAATTTGAATTAAATTCATCGGACGATTTGCCTTTGAGTTACAACTGTAGCTATTTTGAAAAATGTATTTTTGAGAACCGATAAGCGACTGCTCTTCAGATGAAAGTAACTCAAAAAAACTATTCGAGATGTGCACTTTAAATTTTAGTATGTTATTTTTGAAGGTATAGACTATTGAAATATGCAAAAAAAAAAATTGGTTTTTTGAAAATTTCACACTAGTGGTCCGCCTTAAAATTTGTATTTAATTTTTTTTTATTTTCGGATTAAAAAAATTTAATAAATAAAAAAAAGTCATCTTAAAAAAATTTGAATTTTCACAAAATTTGACAAACCTATGATTAATGTATAAATTTAAGTGACAAATATTATTATTATTATTATTTGCAATGGGTCTTTAAAATGAAGCGAATGGAAAAGAAAAGGAAAAAAAGCAAGTATCGAAAAAGATTTCAGAAATAGCCGTTACATATTTTTCACGACGCTCAGATTAATATTCAGGTATAAAAGATTTTTAATTCAGAAACATTAAGTTTTAAGAAATTAATTAATCTCTCTTTGATTAATATGAATAAATTATTTTCATCAGGAGAAAAAAATAACAATATTTAGTTATTTTATCTTAGTCAGTAAGTAATTTAAATTCTAAATAAAACAATCGTGATTAAATGTCACTTTATTGTGTTTATAATATTGAAGATAGTATACATTTATTCGGAGCTCGTGCAGTTTTATTGTATGAGATAACTTCGATTCTATACCTCTACTCTATTCATTTGATTTTTTTTTTTTTTTTTTAAGTTTATCATTGTTTAATTGATATGTGCGTCGCACGAGCACGATCGATGATAAAATTATATATTTATATATATGCACGATACTTATATCGTTATGTGTATGTATATAAATGTATATATGTATATATATATATATATATATATATATATATATATGTATGTGGCCTGTATATTTTAATATTATATTTTATTGATGATAGACAAACTCACACGAGTTTATCGCGCGTGCTAACGTTTGATATTATACAATTATATGAATATCTATTGAGTTTCAAGGAATTATTAAGCATTCTAGGAAATACCTTAATCTCGATAACAGATAAAAATGATCAAAACAACAAAGTGTTTATTCTTTAAGATTTATTTTTTCGAATAGATAAAATATTTTTCATGATACCAGTATCAAAACTAAGTTTCGGTGTCTGTACAGACAGACGAAACGAAATCATTTTAGCCTAATTATGCTTCGAACAAATATGAGTGTATGCGTAAATCACAGATGACTTCAGTCAACAGAAAGACATACACTTGTTTCTTCTCTCGAGAAGAAAGAAATTTTTCTGCCTGCTGAAAGCAAATTCAATTTTTGATTTAAGCTCCGATACTTGTCATTTGTTAATTAGTAATTTCAGATCATGAATTCAATTTTTGTAAATTACAGTTCTTACTTTTTTTTGTGATTAAGTTATATAAAAATGAGTTTAAATGATAAATACACTGTTGAAAAAAATATTGCTGGACCCTTACAGAACAAAAACTAATCAGCACTAATGAGAAATACTAATATGTACTTTAGTTTTTTCGTGCACTAATGGTTTAGTGTAATTAATGTGTTTAGTGTCATTACTTTGAATTTCACAGTAGAGTAATAGTACCGACTATTAGGATTACTAAAGAACACTATTAAAACCTGGTCAGCACTAATCACTTCCTGTAATATTCTAAAATTTACTAATCAGACTACTCATGATTACTAATAAAACGCTATTTAACTCTAAACACTTCCAATAGTGCTGCAAAACTCAGTCTTAGGAGTAATAATGATCACAAATATAACAGTAATCACTTCTAACAATGTTGCGAAATTCATTAGCCAAAGTAATAATGAACACTAATGGAATGTTATTCAAAACTAGCTACTTCCAATAGTATTGCAAAATTCATTAGTCAAAGTACTAATGAACACTAATAAAACACTTATGAACACTATTGAATTCTCAGTAGTGTTCATAAGTGTTCATTAGTTTTTTTCCGTAAAGGTCACACTGTTGGTTTTAAATTAATTTATTTCTGTCTGGCTGCTGATACTGAAAACTTGAAGATCTAATACAGCTAATCATGAATACTATTTAGTGTGTGTGACACATAGGATGATACACGGCTCTAGACTGCTACACGGAAAGAAAATTATAGGAAGTATTCTGGGTATCATGTATTATGGGAATGGTTCCCATAATGGTATAGGAATTGTACCCATACTATTATAGGAATGGTTCCTATATATTATAGGAACCATCCCTATACCATCATGGGAACCATTCCCATAATATTATAGGAATGTTTCCTATAATGGTGTAGAAACGATCCCTATGATATTATGGGAATGATTCTCATAATATTATAGGAATGTTTCCTATAATGGTGTAGAAACGATTCCTATGACATTATGGGAATGATTTCCATAATATTATAGGAATGGTTTTTATAATATTATAGGAACCATTCCTATAATATTATGGGAACCGTTCCTATAATGTTATGGGTATCATTCCCATAATTATAGGAACTATTCTTATAATTATGGGTAACATTCCTATAATTATAGGAACTGTTCCCATAATTTATGGTCGTCATTCCTATACTGGTATAGGATGAAATTTCACAAAATTATAAGAACCATTC
Organism: Microplitis manilae; assembly: GCA_030273425.1. Lineage (NCBI taxonomy): Eukaryota > Metazoa > Arthropoda > Insecta > Hymenoptera > Braconidae > Microplitis > Microplitis manilae. The sequence goes on along the minus strand of CP092722.1, from coordinate 20,629,900 downwards.
CCATAATTTTCTTTCCGTGTAGTGATGTCAACTAATTTCATGGCATAAAATCGTCTTCCTTTGTCTCCTGTCATCAGCATACTATTTTTTTTCTTTTTGGACAAAAAAAATTTTTGAAATTAATGAAAGAAAAAAAGCATTTTCCCGTCCTTTTTTATCTAATGCTGATTATATATAAAAGTTATTGGAAATCAGAAAGTTTTATAAGACAGAGACCAACAGATTCAGTGAATTTTTGTTTTTATTTAAAAAAAGTATAATAATGATACTTAAGTGAATAGAGAAAAAAAGTTAATAAAAGCAATTCGGCCAAAGATAATATTTAATCTCCGACTAATGACTTTTGCCGCAGAAAATAATAATCATCATCTCTCAAAGCTTATTATATACATTAACTATTACCCGAAGCCATAAAGAGATGAAACGAAAACGAGTGACGACGAAAAATCGTTATCCTTGGACAAGCAATGAGAATGCTTTCGAATGCAGTCTTCCGAAAAAACCACTTCCACCGGGAAGAAAAAGATGAAATAAAAATGAACATAAGAACAAGAATAAGAATAAGAATAGAAGTAAGCAGAATAATATAAGATTGAAAAAAAATAAGAAGGAACTTTGCTCTCGATTCTCGATGGCCGAAGGGCTGAGGAGGGTCATCAGCCTTGATGTTGTCAAGTCTTAACTCCCCCAGAACTCTGTGAGAACAGTATGAAAAGTGATACAAGATCGAGGATCGGGGTTTGGGCCACGTTTGTTTCGCGTGCTCTTGTTCACCCAACACTCACTCAACACTACTGTTTCTTCATACACATAAATTGAGCTATTTTTTATGATACGTATCCACAATACTTCTATACATAGCTACATATACACATCACACTTTACACATTACACATACATTAATTCATAAATTACATTAGTACATATATACTTTATATCATATGACCGAATAAATGCACGTGGTTGTGAGAGGAAGGATGTGGTCAACAAGACACTGCCGAAGCAGGTGACGTGCAATATTATACAAGATATCGTGTGGGAAATAATTTATACAAAACAGTTTACGCCTGTCACGAAAGTCTTTTTTTAACTTCCCGCTAAGAAAATTAAAAATTTTCAAAAATTCGGGAAGTTATTGGTTTCGGTCTAATTTTCGAAAACCGAATTTCTATCAGATCTTGACTCTTTGAGGTTTTAGGAATCTATTCTGACTAATGTCAAGATGATATCCGAGTGTATGTATTAGACTGGGCCAAAAAAATTGACTATTTTTTTTTTTCTTAGCTATATCGAAAATATTTTTCAGAATGACGAAAAAAAAATTTCATGAAAGTTTGAGCCCTTAATATTAATTTTAAGAGGTATATCATCACTATTTTGAATTTTAATTCATAATTTGATGTTTTACGTCAGAACTGCTGAAACATGGCGGTAAAAAAAATTAATTTCCACCTATTCCTATGTAAAATTAAATTCCCTACAAAAAAGGTGTGATTGAAAATTTTTGTCAGACAAGCCGTTTCCGATCAATTAAGCTTAATAAATAGCTAAAATTTTTCGATTTAGCATCTTTATTTTTGAATTTTGTAACTGACGAATCAATAAATCTCTAAAGAAGACCATGGAAGGTTTTTGAAGGAAATTTAACGCTCTACAAAAAAGGTTTCTTAACATTTTGTGCTAAAGTCACTCCTTCGAAAGTTATTCAGGTTATTAAAATCGTTTTGACTCAACTTCAACCTTAAATAACTTTCGAAGAAGTGATTTTAGCAAAAAATGTTAGAAAACCTTTTTTGTAGAGCGTTAAATTTCCTTCCAAAACCTTTCATGGTCTTCTTTAGATATTTATTGATTCGTCAGTTACGAAATTCAAAAATAAAGATGTTAAATCGAAAAATTTTAGCTATTTATTAAGCTTAATTGATCGGAAACGGCTTGTCTGACAAAAATTTTCAATCACACCTTTTTTGTAGGGAATTTCATTTTACATAGGAATAGGTGGAAATTAATTTTTTTTACCGCCATGTTTCAGCAGTTCTGACGTAAAACATCAAATTATGAATTAAAATTCAAAATAGTGATGATATACCTCTTAAAATTAATATTAAGGGCTCAAACTTTCATGAAATTTTTTTTTCGTCATTCTGAAAAATATTTTCGATATAGCTAAGAAAAAAAAAAATAGTCAATTTTTTTGGCCCAGTCTAGTATGTATGACTATATAAATATCTGTAACTTGTGAACGAATGAACCAATTTGATCGTCAAGGTGTCATTCAACGTGGCTTGTTAATGTCTAAAAGCTGAGAAAAATTGAGCTTGATCGGTAGGTTGCATTCGGAGATATTCCATAAATAGAATTTTTTTCAAAAATGTTTTTTTTTTTTTGGATAACTTTGAATGTGACCGGTGGATTAATTCCAAAATCTGGTCAGCTCTAGAACTCAATAAAATGCGTCGATTGCCACGTCAGCTGTCTCAATCAATCAATTCGTTTGAGAGATATCACTGGAGAAAAAATGGTAAAAACGGTTATTTTCGAAAGCAATGACATGCAAAAGTATTTTCGAGCTCGAAAAGCTCGAAAATGTAAACACAACCATTTTTTCGAGCTAATCGAGCTCGAAAACAGCGAGAAGTTTTGGGACTGGACCGCAGGGTCAACTGATGGACCGATTTTTTTTACACTAACAATTAATAATTTTTTTAAAAAATTTCACCTCATCTATACCTCGAGCCTTATCTTTTATCTTGACATATAAGGGAGGGCGAGGCACCGCGGAATACCCAAATGCGTAATTAATTGTTGTAGATTTTAATTACCATAGGGGACATCCATTAATTACGTGAGCTATTTTTCGATCAGTTTAGACTCCCTCCCCCCCTTAGGTGAAATTTAGTGAGATTTGCCTGGACCCCCCCCCCCCCCTATCCTCACGTGAGATTGACAGTAAAAATGTTTTAAACTAAATTTATTTTTACTATTCGGGAAAATAATAAACCGATCAGGTGGAGGTGGAGAGGGGAAGAAGAAAGGGGTAGGGCAGGCAAAACGGGGTATCCTAAAATTTTATAAAAAAAATTTTTTTTTTTTTCTTCTAATTACTATAGATCCGATATATTTGCGCATTTTTACTCTACGCATGACACCTGGAGCAAAATGGACCAGCCGAAAATTATGAAAAAATGATCCTTTCAAATTTCTACGTCAAATTAGAAAAAGTTTAATATATTTCCGCATTTTTAGCCTTACCCATAATACCTGGGGCCAAATGGACCAGGCGAAAATTACAAAAAAGTTGAACTCAATGAAATTTGATCAACTTTCAGAAAAAACAGATCAAAACAACACTTTTTTAAAATTTTCACTCAATTCATAGAGACTCGTTTACTTCTTCGATTGAAAAAATTTATAATTAATAGCCATGAGATTTATATTTTATTTAATAATATTAATAAATAATAATTAATGGCCATGGGATTTATTTGAGCGGGAAAAATAAACACTCAAAATAACTTTCTTTTAATATTTGTAATATTTTATATTTTTAGAAGTTGACGTGAGATTTTCGATTATCCCCCCCCCCTCGGTTTAAATGAGATTTGGTGAGATTTCATTGGACCTCCCCCCCCCCCCTTATTCTGAGCTCACGTAATTAATGGATGCCCCCTCATGTTACAATACGTTTTCATGAATGTTTAACAACCCCATGATTACATTACAATAATATTTTTTTTTAATTATTTTTTTTTTTCATAGTGGATTTCCTCAACGCCCGGTCTTATCACAGGTATATGTCCTTACGGAAACAAACTAATGAACACTATTGAAAATTCATTAGTGTCGATAAGTGTTTTATTAGTGATTGTTATTGACCATTAGTACTCTGACTAATGAATCTTACAACGCTATTGGTTGTGAATAGTGTGAAATAGTGCTGTATTAGTGTTCATTAGTCGGATTACTAATGGATCTTGCAACCCTTTTGAAAGTGGTTAGTTTTAAATAACGTTCCATTAGTGTTCATTAGTACTCTAGCTAATAAATCATGCAACGTTGTTGGAAGTGATAATTATTGTATTTGTGATCATTAGTAGTCTGATAAGAGAATTTTATAATTTTACTGCCCGCACGAAAAAATATATATCCTGGCAAAATAGTATATATCCGGCGTATATCTTTAGTATTGTCATATGTATGCTTTTTTGCCGGCATATATTCTCGGATATATCTTTTCCCGTGTGGGTGGAAGTGATAAGTGTTGACCAGGTTTCAATAGTGTTCATTATTAGTCCGAATAGCCGGTACTACTCTACTGTGAAATTCAACTCAATGACACTGAATGCACTGACGGCACTAAACCGTTAGTGCGCAAAAAAACTAAAGCATTTAGTGTTACTTATTAGTGCTGATTAGTGCAGTTTTTTCCGTAAGGGCAATCTTATCACAGATATATAGTTTCGATTGAAAATTTATATTAGACTCAAAGACAAAAAAAAAATCATTCTATCAGTTGACCTGGCGGGCCAGCCCTAAAACTTCTCGCTGTTTTCGAGCTCCTTGAGGAATGGAAACATTGCTGTGATTAAGACGGCTGAGGTGGCGATCGACGCATTTTATTGAGTTCTAGAGCTGATCAAATTTTGAAATTGATTTATCAATTTGTTCTTGAGAAATTTCAAAAAAAACCAAAAAAAAAAATCTGGGCATCGGTTGACCCTGCGGGCCAGCCCAAAAACTTCCCGCTGTTTTCGAGCTCAAGGAGCTCATAAACATCGTTGTAAATACTTTTTCGAGCTCGAAGAGTTCGAAAATACTTTTGCATGCCATTATTTTCGAAAAAAACAGTTTTTAGCATTTCTTTCTCCCGCGATAACTGTCGAAAGAATTATCCGATTTTTAAGTTTGAGGTGGCAATTGACGCGTTCTAATAGATTCTAAAGCTCATTAGATTTTTGGATTTTTTGGTTGAGTCGTTTCAAAGATATTCGCAAAAAACTGTTTTTACTATTTCTTTCTCCCACGATAACTCTCGAACGAATTATGCGATTTTGACGTTTGAGGTGACAATCGACGCGTTTTATTAAGTTCTAGAGCTGAATAGATTTTGAAGTCGATCGTATAAGTCGTTTCCGAGAAATCAATAAAAAACTAAAAAAAAAAAATTTTTTTTTTTTCGTAATTGGCCAATATCTACGAATCTACTTGGTCAAATGATCTGAAATTTTTAGAAAAGTTGATAGCCAAAAAGCTCTTTCGATTGCCGCCTTAACCATCCAAATCGGTTTCTTAGTTAAAAAGTTATAAAGAGTTTACATACATACATACACACACACACACACACACACACACACCCAAATACAGACACTCGGACATCATTCTAAAAATAGTCAGAATAGCTTCCTACAACCTCAAAACGTCAGAATCTGATAGAAATTCTTTTTTTGAGAATCGGATCGAAACCTATAACTTCCCGAATTTTTGAAAATTTTCAATTTTCTTAGCGGGAAGTTAAAAATTTATTGTAATCGTAAAATTTTTTAGTCCTGAGACCCCAGTGTTCCACCCTCCCCTAGTACTAATTTATCATTATGAGTTATATAAAAATATCCATAGTTAAAAAGATTGTCTGGACTTTTCATTTTAAATAATTTTATTGTTAAATTTTTTTTTTTAAGAACGTATTTATTGTTGTTTGGAATCTCGTTAATTTGTATTATCACACTTTTCTGATGATGACGGAATGTGTTGCTAGTAAAAGTTAAGTCGATACCGGTCCAGCTGTCCAGCAGAAGTAGCAGCAGCAGCTACAGGAGCAGCTGTAAGCTTCACCTGCTTGGTAAAAATTGGTTTGTGATGGCTCGTGCCTCGTCTGGGTTTGCCCATAATAAGAGTAGAGACTTGTATCGGATACTTTTTAACTTTAACTTGTTTGACTTGACTGTATGCCGTAGTGTGCATATATACACACATATATATATATATATATATATATATATATATATATATACATATATATATATATATATATATATATATATATATATAATAGTTCGTAAGATAGTTTGAATTGAATGAGTGAAAATGAAAATATATGTGTCTATGCATATATATATATATATATATATATATTATGTATTTGGGTTGGGTGTATTGAAGAAGAGTGTGGAGAGGTGAGAGACGACTTTTTGACCGCACCGAAGCTATCTATTATTTGACACTCTCGAGTGCCATGAATAAAATAAAATTTTTAACACACATCAGTTTTATTATACGGGTGTGACTATATTTAGGAAGCTTGAAAAATTTTTAAATTTGATGGACATGATTTTTTTTTATATTGCGTTATGGAAAATTTTAAATGTCTGTCAATTAGGGTAACAGTATCGGATAATGACCAGGTGCGATGGAATTTAACAAGCGAAAAGATTCTGATAGCAATTGAAATTCGAATAAGTTATATCCTGAATTTTATACTTTAAATGGGTCGTTTGCTCTTGAATAAATTAAAGAAGACTTTTTTTCGTTTTTTTTTTTTAACAGTATTTTTTAGGAACTCATACAGATGACTGCTCTCAAAAAACATGTTATTGTATGGATAGAAAAATACAAATAATATTTCGCACGGTTGTTAACTTTTTAAATTAACATAAAAAAAATTTTGGAAATTAGTTCAAATTTATTAATTGAAATTTTTTTGAAGTTTGTAACAATAATGAAAAATAAAAATATAGTAAGCTTATAAAGCATAACATGTGAAGTAAGTACTTATGAATTTATTTAGTCTGAATAGAAGTCTGTATATTTTTTAGTTTACGAAAAAAATGTACCGGAAGTAAACGGCCCCTCTCCAAAAAATGATAGAAGAAAATCTTTTTTTTTTTTTTTTGTTTTGTAAAATTGTTTTCTACGTTAAGAATGTATTTCTTTTTCTTGACAACTATATTTACTCTTATATTACTCAAAAATGATTTTCGAAAGTGTAATAAATCGTACCCCCACTCTTACTAAAAAAAAGTTGATTGTTATGATTTGTTTACAACTATTGCAATACAATTGAATTTGAATTTGAAATTGCCGCCAAAGAAAAAGAAAAAACACCGGGATTGAGCAAAAATAAAATAAAGTCTAAAACACAAACAAAAATTGAAGAAAAAAAATTTTTCAAAAGTAAAAATTGATGATTGTAACTGTCTTTAATGCAATGGACTTTATTCGAAAGCTAAAAAATCATAGATTCAATGTAAAAATAGTAAGGAATCGTCTCATGATTTCTGTGCAGGTGTAGATGAATATTATTCCGATGAGTAGGCGAGGAAGAGGCAAAACGGGGTACTTAAGGAAATACCAAGTTTTCGAGGACTCAAATACACTAAATCTTTTTTTTTTTTTAATAATATTCAAAGTAAATCGAAAAAATTTTCAATTAATTTAAAAAAAAAACATTTTTCTTTTTTGCGGGCAAAATAGGGTACCCACTAGAAAAGGTAAAAAAAGAGATTTCTGGATTTTAAATAAAATTGATTAAGTTAAACTTTTTTGCAAGTAATTTACATGAAATAATTATATTTTGCATGATTACTGGATACAAAAGAAGAAAAACAAATTTTTAGTAGTTTTTATCATGAAACAAAAGTCATTAATACACGCAAAAAAGAGCAGTTGAAAAATTACAGTTTCTACTGTAAAAACAGGCTTTCCGGGCAAAAATCTGTAAACATTAAAGTTCAAACTGTAATTATAGAAATTTGTTGTAGCAATAAAATTAGTACAATTTTAAGCAGAAAATTTTACAGTTTAAATCGTCAATATCGAGTTTGAAACTGTAATATTTGTTATTTCTGTCGGATTTACTGATAAAAAATGTAATTTTTACGGTTTCGGACTCGGAGTGCTTTACTACTATACGGAACTGTAATTTTTTAACTGCTCTTTTTTCCGTGTATCTTTTAACGGACACTTGATTTTTGAACAAGTTTAACAAAAAATTCCAAAATAACGCTCAACTATATTTACAAAAGTGATTTTGGAATGTTTAAAAACCATTTAATATATAAAATTTTTTTTTACAAAATTTTGGGGTACCCCGATTTACCTACACTACCCCCTTTTGCTCTCCCTTCCCCTATATATTAGGGTGCCCCAAAAAAACCTACTATTTTTTTTTGATCTCTCTATCTCTTTTCGAAGCCTCTCCAAAAATCAGCTCGATAACAAATTTTCAAGAGGTTGCTCACGAATTTTGAAACTATCAAAAATGATCGGAATTCGAATTTTTTGTTTCAAATTTTTTTCTTTCTCGTGGCAGTAATAGTTTATACTCGTAAAATCATAACTGCGCTGAAAATTTAAGCCCAAAATTTAAATATTTAAACCTTGCTCAAGAATTTTGAATGTTTCCGAGTGCTGTCTTTTGAACATTTTCGAGCGACCCTTAAATAATAATAATAAAGCTTCTCGATTTTTTCACCATCAATTTGCATGACAATGAATGACAATATAACCCGAAAAACAGAAATAATAAGTTATTCACATGCTTTTTTATTTTTTAATTCAATTTTTAGGTTTTTTCGCTTATTCAAAACTTACGCAATTATATTGTTTAAGACTGTCCTGTATATTTTTGGTTATGAAAAAGTTATATTTTACTGAAAGAACAATAATTGAGTTATAAAAAAAATACAAAAACTAATTCAAATTATCAGTTACATATTATTAGTTAATATTCAAAATTCTTGAGCGCCGTTTACATATTTAAATTTTGGGCTAAAATTTCAGCATAGTCATGATTTTACAATCATAAACTATTGCTGCCACGAAAAAGAAAAAAATTGGAAATAAAAAATCTTAATTTTAGTCATTTTTGATATTTACAAAATTCGTGAGCGACCTCCCGGAAATTTTTTATCGAGCTGATTTTCGGAGAGGCTTCTTAAACCATCGTAAACCAACAAATTTTCATGTGAGATCGAAAAAAAAAAAAATAGTCGGTTTTTTTGGGCCACCCTAATTTATATATATATATATTAGGGTGCTTTTTATTTTTTGAACATTTTTTTTTTCTTAGCCCATATGAAAATTTTATTGTAAGCGACAAAAAAAAAATTTCCTGAAAATTTTAGCCCTTAATTTTAATTTTAAGAGGTCGCTATTTATTTTTAAAGTTTTCACATTTAAAAAGCATGGGAACGATATCACATTTTTTTATAAAAATTCCTACCCAGGCAGTTCTTGAGCAATTCACTCGTTTTTGGGCTCGTTTCATAGGGCTTATAGTCCTCTTTAAAATTGATTTTAGTGACATAGATGCATTTACAACAGTTCAAAAGTTATGAGACCTCAAACTTCGGAAATTTTTATTTTTGCCAAAAAATAATAATTAATGGCTATTATTATTCCAGCTATCAACTTTCTAGAAAAAATGACATACAACTTTTGTAGTGTGTTAGATACTCTGAAAGAAATACCCAAAACAATTCAATATTATCAACGTTATTGTTTATTTTTTTCAACTCTTCTCTTTTAAAGGGTTTTAGAATTATTTAATTTTAATTTTATTCTCGTGACAAATTGAACTTTTGTACTTATCTTTTTTTTTGGTATTAAATTAATCGGGCTTCATCAATTTTTATGTAGTTCTATGATTAGAAAATAAAATAATATTAAAAAACTGATAATAGATTTGTGACTTGTAATTCAATTTCAGTCTTCAAGACTGAGATTTTAGACCGTCGAAAACTATCGGCGCTTCGATCGATACGTTAAATCATAGAACTACATAAAAATTGATGAAGCCCGATTAATTTAATACCGAAAAAAAAGATAAGTACAAAAGTTCAATTTGTCACGAGAATTAAATTAAAATTAAATAATTCTAAAACCTTTTAAAAGAGAAGAGTTGAAAAAAATAAACAATAACGTTGATAATATTGAATTGTTTTAGGTATTTCTTTCAGAGTATTTAACACACTACAAAAGTTGTATGTCATTTTTTTTAGAAAGTTGATAGCTGGAATAATAATAGCCGTTAATTATTATTTTTTGGTAAAAATAAAAATTTCTGAAGTTTGAAGTCTCATAACTTTTGAACTGTTGTAAATGCATCTATGTCACTAAAATCAATTTTAAAGAGGACTACAAGCCCTATAAAACGAGCCCAAAAACGAGTGAATTGCTTAAGAACTGCCTGGGTATGAATTTTTATAAAAAAATGTGATATCGTTCCCATGCTTTTTAAATGGGAAAACTTTAAAAATAGATAGCAACCTCTTAAAATTAAAATTAAGGGCTAAAATTTTCAGGAAATTTTTTTTTTGTCGCCTACAATAAAATTTTCATATGGGCTAAGAAAAAAAAAATGTTCAAAAAATAAAAAGCACCCTAATATATATATATATATATATATATATATATATATATATATATATATATATATATATATATATATATATATATATATATATATATTGAAAGAATATATGTTGAATGAATTGAAAAAAGAAGTAAATGACCATGAATAATAAAATTTTTTATTTATTTTTAAGTAGGACTTAAACACGAATCATGTTATATTTTAAGACCACATAATTGTTTATTCTAAACGAGAATTCTATTCTTATTTGTATAGTATGAGAATCATGAAATAAATAAAAAAAAATAAGTAATGGTTAATATGTAATTCCTGACGCGGTGACTGTATGATTTTGGATGAGTATGAGTTATATCGAGAGATACTGTATAATATAAAGAGAAGAGAAAGAAAAGACGCGTGGCCCACGAAATACACGCGTACACATAACGGAATTAATGGACATACACTGTGTGTATGACATGTATCCTATACCTTTTCCAAGTAGTAAATAAAAAAAAAAAACATAAATAAATTAATTAATTTATGCTTAGCACGTTTGGTGGGTGAATATGAGAGTATTAATGTCGGGCATATGTTCAACACGTACTACTTTATATTTATATATATAAATATATGTATGTAAGTGTACCTGTACCTAATTTTATTTGTTTCTACGCATATATATATAAAATGATAGATATGGGATTTATTCAAATGGTGATTTTTCCAATGATACTAATTTCGTAATTTTAAATTAATGTTTCCTTTTGATTATCATCTTATTTACACCGGAAATCCGGCGATCGTCAATTACCATCAGCGAGTGGATTCATGGAAACACGTGACGTAAATAGAACACGATAGTGAAGACCCAAATACAATAACAGTTGAACACTGTGGACATTGAAATAAAAATTTCCTTGATTGTGTAAGTACACAAATTGATCAGCTATAAATTAATTTTTTTTGTAAATTATATGTTATTGACCAATAATGGCGTTAATAAAATCGTTTTTTACATTCCATAATGACAGTTGAAAATTTTTGAACTGCCATTGTTTTGCAACAACAAATTTTTTGAGTGTATTTGAATAGTTGAATAAAATATATATGAGGGTGACCCGAAAAACCGACTTTTTGTTTGTTTTCGATTCTCATATCGAAATTTGTTGGTCTCACATGCTTTAAGAACACTCTTTCAGAATCAGCTCGATAAACAATTTTTAGGGGTTGCTCGAGAAATTTGGAAATTCCCAAAAGGATTTAAATTCGGATTTTTTTTTTAATTTTTTCTTTTTCGTGTCGACAATAGTTTATATCTGTAAAATAATGTGCATGCTGAAAATTTTAGCTCAAAATATTGATTTTTAAATGTCGCTCAAGAATTTTGAATATTAACTTATAATAGGTAGCTAATACTTTGAATTAATTTTTGTATTGTTTTATATCTCAATTATCATCATTCCACTAAAATACGACTTTTGCATAACCGAAAATATACCGGAAAGTCTTAAATAATAAGCTTGGGTAAGATTCGAATAACAAAAAAAAACCTAAAAATTGGATAAAAAAATAAAAAGTATGTGAATAACTAATGTTTTCTGTCTCGGGTTATATTTTTATTCGATGGTAAAAAAGTTTTATTCCAATTGATGGTGAAAATATTAAAATGCTTTAATATTAATATTCAAGGGTCGCTCAACAACGTTCAAAAGACAGCACTCGAAAACATTCAAAATTTTGAGCGACGCTTAATTATTTAAACTTTGGGCTGAAATTTTCAGCATATTCATGATTTTACAAATGTAAACCATTCTCTTGTAGGAAAAAAATATTGACAACGAGGCCGGTCTTGACACAATACTGGGCTATCGAGGCTCGGTCTCCCAAGGTTGGTCCGAGATCCAACCAACGTTCGAGTGACGAGCCTCAGTTCGCCAGCTTTGAGCCAAGATTCAACAGACATTTAATTGACAAGCCTTGGTTTGCCAGTCTTGGGCCAAGATTCAACAGACATTTAATTGACAAGCCTTGGTTTACTAGTCTTGGGACAAGGTTCAGCCAATACTTAAGTGACAAGCCTTGGTTTGTCAGTCGAAATAACAAATGGAACCTAAAAACCTCTGGCTTCTGTGAATAACGTAGCAGCCTAGTGGATAAGACGCTTGCCTACACGGAAAAAAACGGAGCTCAAAATTAGATGATATTTATAATTGTCAAATAAAAATTACTTTCCGAAGAGAAATTTACAATCCAAACCAAAAATTACTATTAATAATGGAAAGTTACATTTTTTCTATTGATTCTGACAATCAGTATTGTAAATTTTACGATTTGTAAAAATTATAATGCAGATTAGTAAAAATGAATAAAGAATGGTAACAATCCATAATTATTTCACAACGATCATTCTGGAAGTAACAATATTCAAAAATCTCTTTGATAATATTACAATTCTGAGTTAAAAAGATTTGTAAGCGTAGAAGTTAAATATTACAATTTATTAACAATAAATTACTGTAAAACTTATATTTATTTTTATCTATTCTGTAAAATTCAGTAAATAAAATAAAAAATATTAGAATAAAGTAGATAGTGATTTTTATCTGGAAACAACAGAAAAGTCACACATTACTCAAGTTATATTCATATGAATTTCGCAAAATTTATTCATTTGTATGCCGATTAGTACCATTTGTAAGATTATTAATTTTACTTCATAACATTTTAAAACTATTACTGAAAACATTGTAAAAAGAACTAGAGTATTCTAAAATTTATAATATCAAGTAAAATTTTCTTGAGGTATTGTAGATTTTAAAACATCGGTAATGTGAATCGCCACTTAGCGGGTAAAAATTACTATTGGAGATTGTAACTTTTAATACGTGAGATATAATCTCGAGTTCGTTGTATTTTATTTATATTTGGCATATACTTCGAGAAATTCGAATGGTACTTGTAGCCGAGTGGTTAGCGTGCTTGCATTTGAACTGGATTATTCGCAAAGCGTAGGTTCGAATCCCAACGTGGTCAAAAACAAAAAAGATGGCGGATTTTAAGATGACAGTTGGGATATATCCATAAATAAATATACAGATACATTCCAACAGTATATAATATATATATATATATATATATATATATATATATATCGTTGGAAAAAAAAAAATTTATTATTACACTCAAGGAGACAAATTTTACAATCTGGATTAGTAAAAATTCAATAGCTGTCTCAGTGAAAGTTTTATTCTAAAATAGATTTTTTACTAAATCAAATAGTAAATTTTATTGAATGCTTGTGTTTTGTACTCTAAAACTCATAGTAATTTTACATATAATTTAGTAATTTATAGGATTAAGCGATTATAATTTTTACTTATTTAAAGGAAAATTTCGATATTATTAGACCGTTTCTAGTTTGTCTCGGCGACATAGTAATTTTCATTTGAAAAATAAAAAATATTATCAGATTTTTTTCTCCGTGTACCAGCCTTGACGGACCAGGTTTGAGACCCAGCAAATGCAAAAAAAAATTAGTTTTATCGATCCACCTGATTTCTCTGTGTACAAATTTCCGTCCATATGTTACCATCACGCACATGTCTACTAATTTTTTTTTTTGTTTTTAATTTATTTTGGCAAGTCTACGGTTTCCGTGGCGCCGCCAAATGACTACGGATTCTTATAGAACTCGACGAAACAAGACTTTTTTTAAGAATAAAATTTTTCGATATTTCGCTTAGTTTTCGAGATATCGAATTAAAAAAAAATTGAAATTAAAACTTTTTTTTTTTTTTGCAATGCATTTTGATATAATTCATCATCCAAAAAACGAATTTCAAACGAAAATGATATTATCTGTAATACTTTTAGAGATACAAGCATAAACATGCTTGTGTTGAAATAAAAATTTTCAAATTTGGCGCGGAATGGAATTGAATTTTTTTCCGCTATTATAGAAAAGCGCTGCAAAAAAAATTTACCGCCACGGTCATACTAGGAGATGGAATTTAAACTATGGATGTAATATGACTCGAGATTCCTGAAATTTTAGATATTTTAATTACATATATTTATATTTGATATATTTTCTCATTATGGTGCTGTTATTAGTAACAAGTGGTTTATTTATAATTCTTTTCGAGTTAAACTTTCTGCAAATCACAAAATGTCAGGTAATAAACATCCATTATTACATAAAGATTTGGATAACTTTAGTTTTTTTGTATCTTTTAACAAGTTAATTGCTAGTGAAGATCAAACTATTTCTTTTTTGGAAGAAATAGGCTTGATACCTTCACGCAATTCAACTCCGCCATTATGTTGCGGGCTCCCAATGTCTGTTGAGAATTTTGTTGACAAAAAACTCAAATGGGTATGGAGATGTTCTTCAAAAGGTACAAAAAAAAAAAAGAATCCAAATCTTGTCGTAAAATTATTAATCCATGTACAAACACTTTTTTTGATGGCAATTTATGTCGTATTCCGTTAAGAGAAACCCTTGCAATCGTCATTTGTTTCGTCACGGGAATGAAAATTAGTGATGTGTATGATAATTTACAAGCTTGGCGTTATCATAACGATGGTTCTGAGCTAAGTTGGAATACAGTAAATGATTATTTTAGTTATTGTCGTGAAATAGCTGAAGTAATCGCATCACATACTAATACCATTCTTGGTGGTGTCGGTAAAACGGTCCAGATTGATGAAACGTTTTTAACAAAACGTAAGTACAATCGGGGTCGGATCACCGAACAAATGACTATAATTGTTTTAGGTTTGTATTGCAAGGAAGATAAAACAGGTCTTTTTTCTCGAGTAAATTCAAAATCCAAAAGTGAATTGTGGCCATACATTAAGAAATATGTTGACAATGATACTTCTAAAATATGTACCGACAGTGCAAAGCAAGACCACGGAATTGAATAATTGTTCTCTTCCAATACTGTACATTTGCAAACAAATCATAGTAAGGGAGAATTTGTTAACAAAATTGATAAGGCCAATACCATCAATGACTTAGAGAATCAAAACAAATTGCTGAAAAAGAGCATTGTTTGTCGCAGAACACCTACACTTCTTCATCAATACATGGCTTTGTTTTGGAACAGACGAAATGTTTTGATGAAGTTTAAAGACAAGGGTTCTCAAATCATGCGATTCCTTTTGGATATTAAACAAGTTTATCCGGGTTATGTAAATGGTGAATTGCAGGAAGGATTAACTTTGAGAGCAATTGATCCACCTACATTATCAGAAGAAGATGCACTTTTGCTTCCCCCAGCAAAAAGGCCTCGACTTGATGATAATGTAGGAGGAGCAGTAGATGATTTGGATATTGAGGCAGCAATAGAAAATGACGCTTCTACATCTGAAGAAACTCCAGATGATTTTTTTTGAAGCATACAAATGATTATTTAACACGCGATAAAAGAGTTGAGTCATTCATTGGGTTCAGTAAAAATAGAATTATTTTTACTTAAAACAATTATTAACTAATCCTCTTTTTTCGTGTGTGCGGAACGCAATTGATGATACCTCCTCGTGGTGCGATCTGGGCATTGATAAATTTTTTTATAAAATGTTTTATAAATTAATTTATCTTTGGCGAAATCATCAAAATTAATTTTAGTTGTATTTATAACTAAAATTAAAAAATGTTACATTTGTAACATTCAAAAATCTTTTTTTTTAAGTGGGGGGCTCCGCCCCCCAACCCCCGCCGGGGCTTCGCCCCTGGACCCCGCTAGAATTTCACACACACGCACACACACACACACACACACACGCACACACACACACACACACACACACACACACACACACACACACACAAACACACGCACACATACATACATACATACATACGTACATACATTCATCACACATACATACATCACACATACATACATCACACATACATACATACATACATACATACATACATAAGAAATTTTTGATATCTCAAAAACTAAGCGAGATATCGAAAAATTTTATTCTTTAAAAAAGTCTTATTTCGTCGAGTTCTACAAAAACTAGCATTACATTAGAAATAAAAACCAAAGTTTTAAAATTGCGATATCTCGAAAACTAAGCGAGATATCGGAAAATTTTATTCTTAAAAAAAGTCTTATTTCGTCGAGTTCTACAAGAATCCGTGGTCATTTGGCGGCGCCACGGAAACCGTAGAATCTCCTTTATTTTTAATAATTATTGATGCTTATTTAGCAACAGTATTGACACAATACTGGCTCTCGATATTGGGCCAATACTTAAATGCAGTCTTGGCACAGCGCTGTCACTCAAGCTTGGCTCGGTATTATCATTTCGATGCTTATTAGACAGACTTGAGCAAAGCTTGGATTTTAAGCTTTCCCCAGAGTTAATAAATCTTGCGCCAAGCCTCGGCCAAGCTTGGGCCTATTGTTTCTTCCTATAAGGGTTGCTGCCACGAGAAAGAAAAATATCAGAAAAAAAAAAACTGAATTTCAACCATTTTTGGGAATCTCAAAACTTGTGAGCGACCACTTAAAAATTTGTTATCGAGCTGATTTTTAGAGAGGGGTTTAAAAATATGTTCTACCAAAAAATTTTCATATGAGACTCAATAACCAAGAAAAGTCGGTTTTTTTGGGTCACCCTAATAATGACGTTATGATTGTGATTACTTAAAAAGTAATAATGAGGAAATTTTTTTTATCAGTGAATTTTTGTTACAATATATAAATTTATTTGCTGCCACCTCTTCTACCATCTCGTCATGTCGTTACAAACTGAACTTTTACTATTACCTTAAAGTAATACGCTAATTTTTTTTACGATGCCATTTACCTATTTCTTTTCATTCACTTACGTATAACCTTAAAGTGATATAAAAATCCTTTGACCCGTTTTCATCTCCTTTACCCTCAAGAAAATACAGTAAGAAACTTGTTTTTTTCCATCAAATAAATTAAAAAAATTCATTGCATATTTTATACCATCACTATAAAGTTCTTTTATAACTTGAAAACAATGAAATTTTAACATAATACAAAAGTCTGTTTCCTTATATCTTTGTATCAAATTTATGGATGCAGTAAATACGTGTTTTAATTTTGAAAATTCTCATATGTTAAAAATTTTCTTTTTAAATAAGTATACAAAGGCAAAAAAAAAAATTATATCGCGACGATTAAAAAATATTTCTCTCGTCATTATAGACTCACTACACAATAAAATTATATAATAAATCATTGATTTGACATTTGTCATCAATAAAAAAGAAACGGTAATAAAAAAAATTGAAAACGCTGACTTATATGAATTGGGGAATTATATTTGAACCCTACGACAAAAATCCTATGTCAATAAAGATATAAATGACATTTTTTTATCCATAAGATAACTCTATAACTTTATAACGTTTTCTAGTAAAATCGCAAACCAACTTTTTTTTAATAAATAAAATAAATCATTACTGTACATTGTGCTGTAAATAAATGATTGAAAATCCTCGAATCAACATTTTGGTTAAAAATATAAAGAAAAGTCCGTTGAGAATAAAAAGAGTAAGCAAAAAAAAAAAATATGCAGAGAATGTTTTTAACCACGTCATAGACTTGTATTAGTCATACAGTATTTTTATTACTTTCGCATTTGAAACGTAAATTTTTCTTGATGAATTCACTAGTCACGGACAATTGACAAGATTTATAGTCAGTAGTATTTATTTAGAGAATTTGACACTGAGCAAACGAAAATAATTTTTTTTTTTTTTTTGCAATATTTATTAGTTTAGAGTTTTTTGCACTTGGTCAAATTTAAATATATATATACATAAAAGTAGAATTTTATAACATTTGTCACTTTAGAGTACTGAAATAAATATTTTGGTGGTGAAATTTTTACATTAAATATAAAAAATAAATGACAATTTTTAAGAAAATTTCACTGCATATATGCGTGACATTTCGTATATACAAAGGAGGTCAGAAAGAACATAAATAAATTAAGGATTTTAAAAGTTATAGGAATTTTATAATATAATTCTAAGATGTTCTTAAAGTTACAAACTATATATGTTCTATAAAATCATAGGAGCAGGTGGGGCAAGACGGCCCACTTAAGCCGGTTATTACTTTTTGTGGCTTTCAACCAACAAATAAGTTTACTTTTGTCCTATCTCGAACAAATTCATGGACATTTTGCCGAAACTTAAAAAAAAAAAATTTTGTTTTCTGGGGCATATACCCGCATGGAAAAGATATATATTGTTAAAAGTATATAAAAAAATATACGGTGAATATGTGATAAATATATAACGGCAAAAATATCTATATTGAAAAATATATGTTTTTTACATATTGTAACATGAGGGGACATCCATTAATTACGTGAGCTCAGAATAAGGGGGGGGGAGGTCCAATGAAATCTCACCAAATCTCATTTAAACCGAGGGGGGGGGATAATCGAAAATCTCACGTCAACTTCTAAAAATATAAAATATTACAAATATTAAAAGAAAGTTATTTTGAGTGTTTATTTTTCCCGCTCAAATAAATCCCATGGCCATTAATTATTATTTATTAATATTATTAAATAAAATATAAATCTCATGGCTATTAATTATAAATTTTTTCAATCGAAGAAGTAAACGAGTCTCTATGAATTGAGTGAAAATTTTAAAAAAGTGTTGTTTTGATCTGTTTTTTCTGAAAGTTGATCAAATTTCATTGAATTCAACTTTTTTGTAATTTTCGCCTGGTCCATTTGGCCCCAGGTATTATGGGTAAGGCTAAAAATGCGGAAATATATTAAACTTTTTCTAATTTGACGTAGAAATTTGAAAGGATCATTTTTTCATAATTTTCGGCTGGTCCATTTTGCTCCAGGTGTCATGCGTAGAGTAAAAATGCGCAAATATATCGGATCTATAGTAATTAGAAGAAAAGAAAAAAAATTTTTTTTATAAAATTTTAGGATACCCCGTTTTGCCTGCCCTACCCCTTTCTTCTTCCCCTCTCCACCTCCACCTGATCGGTTTATTATTTTCCCGAATAGTAAAAATAAATTTAGTTTAAAACATTTTTACTGTCAATCTCACGTGAGGATAGGGGGGGGGGGTCCAGGCAAATCTCACTAAATTTCACCTAAGGGGGGGAGTCTAAACTGACCGAAATATAGCTCACGTAATTAATGGATGTCCCCTGATGAAAAATTCGACATCGACTCGCGGGTTGAATTTATTTGAAATCGTCAATAGTTACCGGATGAGCAAAGTCTAGTGACATCTAGAATCGAGAATTTCGACTTCAACCGAGCAATAGATCGACCGCATGGATTTTAGGAGAGATCCGGGATAGACGTCGTACTGAACGGCCGCGTTTTTGTATTTGAACAATTCGTCTCGACTATAAGAACAATTTTGATTCCGATATTTTGAACAATTCGAGATATGCCGTCCCGAACAATTCGAAGTGTACCACGACTGATTATTGCGGGAACAATATTTTGATTATTTCTGTGAACAACCCGAGTCGAAATTCAAGTTCTGTTTTCATTGTAAAAGTATCCAAATCCTTTGTAGTTCAATTTGCCGCTTCCCCAAACGCCTGTTTTGATTGTATTCGCTATGAGCGTGACTGCAGCGCCAGACTAAATATGAACTACGGGAGGCTGTCAGAGTATGTTTCTATACACTGATGGATGGATTTATTTGAGAGTAATTAACCAGATTTATTAAAACTCTTGTGAGGAGCTTCTTCGAAACAAATAAATATTTATTAATAGTTAACAAATGATTCTTTGGCGAATATTATCAATAGATGGCTGCATATAATCATATGTAGTTTGTATATATTAGCAAGAGACTAACTAGACAGTAGTAAGCGTTGTTGCACGGCCGTATTTTATATAAAATATAAAAATTATTTTAAATCATTGTTTTTTAATTATGTAATAAAAATAATTTTTTTATTATAATATATTCTTCATCTTCCCACTTAAAATAAATTTTTAAAAATATTTTTATTTCTATTTCGAGAGAATGAGGTTATATTTTCAAATATGTCAAATTGCGTCAAATAAATTATTTATTAAATATAAATAAATATTTTTTTGATGCAAGGAAATACTTTCTAATAAATAATTTGTTGACTGTTAATCAATATTTATGTGAGTCTGTTCGTTAATAAACCATTTGTTAAATATTAACAAATCTTATTAAATCCAAAGAAATCCCTCTATCAGTGTACGTATGTCAATATCAAGAAACGTAAAAAAATAAATAAATATTATAAGTAATAGTAAAAAAAAAAAGTTATAAAAAATATGTGACAGTTTTATAGTAATTGCAGTGTTGTTTTTTAGTTAAACGAATTAAGATCAACCAAATATAATGATAAAAAATAAAAAAGAATGCAGTAAATAATTAAGTCAAATTGTTTGAAATTCATATCAAAGTCAAATAATGATACTAAGAAAAAAATCAAAATGAAAAATAAATAATTGAGTAATAATAAAATAAATACTTTCACGTGTACTTGCTTACAATTTTAATAATAATAGCCTCCCGTAACTCTGAAAATAACCACTGCGAGCGCTTCAGTTGATTTGATTTCCCCTACCATGGCTGCACTCGGAGCGAATAAGATGACGCAGACTAAAAGTACAACCAAACCAGACCTACACAATGCTCTTTAATCGTAAACATTACCCACATTTTTATTATTGTTATTATTTTTCTAAAATTTTCTACAACGAAACCAGGCGTAAAATAATGATAATAATAATAATAATAATAATAATAATAATAATAATAATAATAATAATAATAATAATAATAATAATAATAATAATAATAATAATAATAATAATAATAATAATAATAATAATAATAATAATAATAATAATAATAATAATAATAATAATAATAATAATAATAATAATAATAATAATAATAATAATAATAATAATAATAATAATAATAATAATAATAATAATAATAATAATAATAATAATAATAATAATAATAATAATAATAATAATAATAATAATAATAATAATAATAATAATAATAATAATAATAATAATAATAATAATAATAATAATAATAATAATAATAATAATAATAATAATAATAATAATAATAATAATAATAATAATAATAATAATAATAATAATAATAATAATAATAATAATAATAATAATAATAATAATAATAATAATAATAATAATAATAATAATAATAATAATAATAATAATAATAATAATAATAATAATAATAATAATAATAATAATAATAATAATAATAATAATAATAATAATAATAATAATAATAATAATAATAATAATAATAATAATAATAATAATAATAATAATAATAATAATAATAATAATAATAATAATAATAATAATAATAATAATAATAATAATAATAATAATAATAATAATAATAATAATAATAATAATAATAATAATAATAATAATAATAATAATAATAATAATAATAATAATAATAATAATAATAATAATAATAATAATAATAATAATAATAATAATAATAATAATAATAATAATAATAATAATAATAATAATAATAATAATAATAATAATAATAATAATAATAATAATAATAATAATAATAATAATAATAATAATAATAATAATAATAATAATAATAATAATAATAATAATAATAATAATAATAATAATAATAATAATAATAATAATAATAATAATAATAATAATAATAATAATAATAATAATAATAATAATAATAATAATAATAATAATAATAATAATAATAATAATAATAATAATAATAATAATAATAATAATAATAATAATAATAATAATAATAATAATAATAATAATAATAATAATAATAATAATAATAATAATAATAATAATAATAATAATAATAATAATAATAATAATAATAATAATAATAATAATAATAATAATAATAATAATAATAATAATAATAATAATAATAATAATAATAATAATAATAATAATAATAATAATAATAATAATAATAATAATAATAATAATAATAATAATAATAATAATAATAATAATAATAATAATAATAATAATAATAATAATAATAATAATAATAATAATAATAATAATAATAATAATAATAATAATAATAATAATAATAATAATAATAATAATAATAATAATAATAATAATAATAATAATAATAATAATAATAATAATAATAATAATAATAATAATAATAATAATAATAATAATAATAATAAAGTCGAATTGGAAAAAAAAATAGCATGATATTTAATAAAAAAACAAAAAAATTGTGAAATTCATGTAAGAAATATCATTAAATTTTTAATCTTTTATGAGATTTGTAAATGTTTCATGAGATTTTAAAATGTTTTATGAGATGTGTAAAAATTTGTAAAAAAAACTTAAACTTCTATTAAATTTTGTGTAATTTTAGTTCATTTTCTTA
This sequence comes from Microplitis manilae, assembly GCA_030273425.1. NCBI lineage: Eukaryota > Metazoa > Arthropoda > Insecta > Hymenoptera > Braconidae > Microplitis > Microplitis manilae. The sequence goes on along the minus strand of CP092722.1, from coordinate 20,607,086 downwards.
CAGATTATTGAAGAGATATTTTTAAACAAATAAAAAATTAAAAAAAAAAAAGAATTAATCTAAGTGGCATTTGTACCCACGCTCGCTAGGTACTTCTGAAGATAGTTGTTATTATTATTATTATTCCAAGCCTGGTTTGATCGTACTTATTCTCATGTTTCATCTTGCACGGTCACAACATCCCACAACACACACACACACACACACACACACATACAGACATCGCTCTGAAAATGTCTGAGTAGCATCCTCGCACCTTCAAACGTCAACATATGATGAAAACCCGATTTTTGAAAATCGGGGTGAAACCAATAACTTCCAGAATTTTTCGAAAATCGTTGATTTTCTTAGCGGGAAGTTAAAAAATACAAAAACTACTATATATTAATTAATATATAACTTTCAATATAATATATCAATATAAAAAAAGATATACTAAAGTATATATGTAAAACATACATAAAACAGTCATATATTGATAAATATATTGGTAATATCTTCTAGCAATATATTTTTATTTAATATATTATCATATATTAATACGGCAAAAAAGTTAATATTATTTTATATATTGAACAATATATCACGTTATAGTATTCATATATTTTATTATATATGTTTTCACATATAAAGCTTTTTCATGCGGGTCACGGCCCTTCCCCATAAAATGATTAAAAAATAATTTTTTTTTTTTTGAATTGTAAACTTGTTTTTAAGGTTAAGGATATATTTCTTTCTCTTGACAATTACAATTACTTTTATATTACTTACAAAAAATTTTTTAAGGTGAAAAAAATCGTTCCCCCCTCTTATTACAAAAAAATTGATTGTAATGATTTTTTCACAACTATTGCAATACAATTGAATTTGGAATCCCGATGAGTATATTCGTAAATACCGTAAAAATTCATCGAATTGAAAAATTTGTGAATTAAAAAAAAATTATTATTTTAAAATAATTTTAGCGGCCATATTGCCCCAGGCATAGAAATTCAGCCGAGAAACGAATAAGCATATTCGATTTTTTATGATTTGACAATTAAAATATGAAAAAATCTTTTTTACTTCCCGCTAAGAAAATTGAAAATTTTTAAAAGTTCGGGAAGTTATTGGTTTCCGTCTGATTTTTGAAAATCAAACTTCTAACAGATCTTGACGTTTTGAGGTTCAAGGAAACTCCCGACTAGAAATTTTTTCAATACATATATTGGGTCCCAATCGAGAATCACTGTGGCATGCCCAGTAGGTCTACTCTATAGTCAGAACCCGATCGGGAACTTGTTGGGATATCCCAATGCCATAATTAGTTACCTGACATCAGTTTTTTCTGAGAGGGAACTAATTAGAAACTCATGGGGATCGGGACCCAGTTGGGAACTCGTTGGGATAGTTTAATGCAAAAGTAAATAACTTTTATTGGTTTTGCAATATCGGGATCCAATCGGGAACTTGTTGGGATAACCCAAGGTAGAAATTAATTATCTAGCATCAGATTTTTTTGAGTGGGACCTGATTGGGAACTTGATGGGAGAGCCCAATTACGAAATTTACTGAAAGATCTCGTAGTAAAGTTCTCCTCGGAGTTAGTTTTCGGAAAAATTCCAATGGCGGAGTGGTTCAATCCACTAAAACCCCCCACGGAAAAGCCAGAGGACATTGATTGTCTCCATCTTTTGTAACATTGAGTATCTAGAGACGATTTTAACATCCAATACGTCCGACTGACGATTCCAACGTTCATTAAGTTCGACTGACGATTCAAATTTCGACTCTGGGCATGATATGAATTTTTGTATTTTTTAATGTGCATTAATCAATAAATACTGATTTTTCTTCGCATAAAAAACTGAATCAGTAGTTATGACTAATTACATGTTACGATCACTATTTTATTCAGTAACAATTTTTTTTTGATTAGAATAGTGAAGCGATTTTTACTGATTGAATCAGTAACATTTTACTGATTTGCAATGATATACTTGGGACTATTTACATCAGTGAATATTCACTGATTCAGATAAAGAGAGTAAATATTAACTTCGCTACATACAATTTATTTACAATATCATCTCATTTCATCAATTAATTTACAACTTTATTTAATTCAGAGGTTATCTTAATCTTAGGAGTCTGCAGAGCTTGCAAAAGAGTTGAACTTTACGAATTAACAATTAACGATATCGAAGACAATGACGTGAACATGATAATTCATATTAATGCCACTTAAACAGTACGCAAATTTTCTGTTGATGGAAAATTTTACAAGATTGTAAAAAAATATCTAAAGCTCCGACCAAAAGTTTGCAAGGCTAGTCAATTTTTTTCAAACTTGCAAAAGGGTAAATGCACCCAGCAAGCGATTGGTGTCAATAAAATTGTAGGTGTACCCCGTAAAATTGCTGCATATTTAAAGCTACCCAATGCAGACCAATTTACTGGTCATTGTTTTCGACGAACCTCAGCATCTCTTCTCGTAGATGCTGGCGCTGATATTACTGCTCTGAAGCGTCATGGTGGCGGGAGTTCGTCGACAGTTGCTCAGGGGCATATCGATCATTCAATATAAAACAAACAAAAAAGTATTTCACCAAATCACCGAATCGATTACTCTAAAATCAACTTCTTATACAAATATCTAACTCATTATCACAAAAAAATTCAAACATCAATCGAGCATTGACCTCAAACGTTAATCATCTCAGCCAAATAACTGCACCTCCCACGGATATTTCTAAAAATGCACCACTAAATATGAATCTACCCGTGAAAAATGAATCATACATGGCCATGCATGGCCGTATACGGCTTATACATGGAGCATATATGGCCATGCATGAAGCATATATGGCCATACATGAAGCATGCTTCATGTATGGCCATTAGGGTGGTCGTTAAAAATTTAATTTTCTCAGACGCCCCATAAAAAGCTTCTTTCTAGTGAAAAAATACGCGGGGAATTTAGTTTTTTTGTTTTAAGTAAAAAGAACACGTGCCGAAGGACGATTTAAGTTCATTTTTCGATACAATCGTGGTTTTTTTTTAAATATCTCATGAAATATGCAGATTAAAGGAAAAAACCACCGAAACAATTTTGTAGGAAATTAAATTCTTGACAAAAAAGGTCATATTCTTTTTTTTCATAAAATGTGTATTTGTGAAGATATTTTAAAAAAATTTCTTTAGGTCTTGTCGATTGGGCATTTTAAGGATAACGAATGTAAAAAATAACGTTTTTTCATAAATATAGATAACTTCGTAACTCGTAACATATCAATTATTAATGCTTGTTACAATTTCTATATACTAAAAAAAATATTATTTTCAAAATTTGTAATCCTTAAAACGCTCAATTTATCAGATCTAAAAAAAGTTTTTTTAAGAATTTCTTCATAAAAAGACATTTTTTGAAAAAAATGAATATGACCTTTTTTGTCAAGAATTTAATTTCCTACAAAATTGATCTCATCATTTTTTCCTTTAATCTGCATATTTCATGAGATATTTTAAAAAAACCGCGATCGTATCAAAAAATGAGCTTAGATCGTCCGTCAGCACGTGTTCTTTTTACTTGAAACGAAAAACCGAATTCCCCACGTATTTTTTTACTAAAAAGAAGCTTTCTGTAGGGCGCCTGAGAAAATTTAATTTTTAACGACCATCCTAATGGCCATACATGGGCATACAAACTTTTTTAATACAGTCATGCATGGCCATATGCAGTCATACAAAACCATGTATGGCCATACATGGCCTTGTATGGTTCATATATGGCCATGTATGACTGTATTAAAAAAGTTGATATGTCCATGGATGGTCATATATGCTCCATGTATGGCCATGTATGACCATATATGCTCCATGTATGGCCATGTATGACCATATATGCTCCATGTATGGCCATGTATGACCATATATGCTCCATGTATGGCCATGTATGACCATATATGCTCCATGAATGGCCATGTATGATTCATTTTTCACTGGAATGCACGTGTCGAACGCTAGTCCTATGATAAGTGAATCATACGTGGGCATACAAACTTTTTAAATACAGTCATGTATGACCATATACAGACATACATGGCCTTGTATGGTCATGTATGACCATATCTGCTCCATGTATGGTTATGCATGGCCATGTATGGTTAATTTTTCGACTATTACAATTACTTATAAACAGGATGTTGCAGTGTTAAAAAAATAAGAAATTTTTTTGATATCACTAACGGCATATTGATGATTATATTGTGCTTTTTCGAAAATGATTATATTCTTTGAACGTTACGAAGCACAACTAAACTTTGTTAAAATTGTCGGTCGCATAGCCTAGTCGTCAAAGCGTCAGTCTCTCGTACGGAAGGTCCCGGGTTCGAATCCTACTAAGCGGGTGCGGTTATTTATAAGTCTAGCGTTTTTTCTCTGAATCAAAAATTTCCATTTCGATTAGGAATTCAATTAATCACATATCTGATAATCTTCGCGACGCCAAAATAATAAAAAAAAAGTTAAAAAATTTTCGTTTAATTTAGTTAAAATTTCTATTCATAGTCATATATAGCCATATCAAGCCATGTATAGCCGTACATGGCCATGTATGATCATACATGGCCATGTATGATCATACATGGTCATATATGGTCATATATAGCCATATATAGCCATGTCTGGCCAATTTTCATACATGGCCATGCATGGAGAATTCATACATGGCCATGTATGATTCATTTTTCACGGGTATATATTTTAATAATTGCCCAAACCTCACTATAATTTTTAATAATAAGGAAAATTGATTTAATAAAAATATACATATATATATATATATATATATATATATATATATATATATATATATATATATATATATATATATTAATTAACCAAAAATTTTAATATTTCTTAGTTTTATGTTTCAAGAAAAACTTCTTTAAGTTTTCATATTAAATAATATCTGTATTAGATATTTCATTAGGTTAGTTTACATGTTTGTTGATTAATAAAATAATGACACAAAAATATGATTTTGAATGATATTAAGTAAATAAGAATTCGATTTTATATTAAATCATATTTAATAATGGAACAAATAAACATTTAAGTAGTTTCTTTATTTACAATTTATTTATAAATCAATAAACAAAACCAAAAAAAAAAAAATCTGGACATCGGTTGGCCCTGTGGGCCAGCCCCGTAACTTCCCGCTGTTTTCGAGCTCTAAGATCTCGAAAACATTAGTATAAATACATTTCGAGCTCGAAAATACCTTTGTTTCACTTTTTTATGAGCTTTCCAAGCTCAAAAGGATTACGTATCATATTAATATTAAAAAATTTAGACTCCAAAATAATTAGTAAATAAGCGTTTTTTACATATTTATTTACAATTATGTTCAATAATTCGCTCAAAAATAAGTTTACGTGATACGTTGTATCTATATGGTGTAAGTATATCGTGAAATGAGCGAACATAATGATTTTTAAGAAGTCACTTGCAATGACTTACATAAACAAGAACATATTAGTTTTGAGTTATGTTGTTCAGTAGTTATGATGTTATTCAATGAAAAAAGCTGGTACAGATTTTACATTGATTATTCCGTCAACGATATCTCTCGAACGAAATGTCTGATTGGGACGTTCTTGGCAGCAATCGAATGCTTTTATCGAATTCTAGAGCTGATTAGATTTTGGAATTGATCGACTCAATAGTTTCCGAAATATTCACGAAAAACGATAAAAAACGATTTGTTTTCATTCTTCCGTCGACGATATCTCTCGAATGAATCATCCGATTGAGACGTTTAAGGTGGCGATTAGGCGCGTTTCATTGAGGTCTAGAGCTGATACGATTTTATGAATGATTGATTTGGTCATTACGATGATATTTGCAAAAAACAGTTTTTTACTATTTCTTTCGTCGACGATATCTTTCGAACAGATTATCCGATCGAGACATTCTTGGCGTCAATCGAAAGCTTTTATCGAGTTCTAGAGCTGATTAGAGTTTAGAATTGATCGATTCGACAGTTTTCAAATTATCCAAAAAAAAACAAAAAAAAATTTTTTTTTTCGTATTTCTTAAATATCTCAGAGACTATTCGATTAAATGATCTAAAATTTTCTGAAAATCTAAGTTGAGAAGAAATCTTTCGAATGCCACAAAAAAATATGTAAATCGGTTCAGTCATTAAAAAGATATGATAGGTTTACATCCACACACACACACACACACACACACACACACACACACACACACACACACACACACACATACACCCATACAGACATCGCTCTGAAAATGTCTGAGTAGCATCCTCGCACCTTCAAACGTCAACATATGATGAAAACCTGATTTTTGAAAATCGGGGTGAAACCAATAACTTCCCGAATTTTTCGAAAATCGTCGATTTTCTTAGCGGGAAGTCAAAAATCGGTCTGTCGGTTGACCCTGCGGGCCAGCCCCAAAACTTCCCACCTATTTCGAGCTCCTTGAGCTCGAAAAGTTGTTATAGTTACATTTTCGAGTTCTTCGAGCACGAAAATACTTTTGTATGTCTTTGTTTTCGAAAGAAAATGTTTTTTACTATTTTTTCTCAAATGATATCTATCGAATGAATAAACCGATTGAGACGTTCAAGGCGGCGATCGACGCGTTTTATTGAGTTCTACAACTGAATAGATGTTGAAATTGATTTATAAAGTTGTTTTTGAGAAATTTTCAAAATACTAAAAAAAATTTTTTTTTTCAATTCTTTCGACAACGATATCTCTTGAAAGAATCAACCGATTTTGATGTTTGAGGCGGCATTCGACGCGGCTTATAAAGCTCTACAGCTCAGTCCATTTTGGAATTAATCCATCAAGAAAATAAAAAGTTATCCCAAAAAAACATTTTTGAAAAAAGTTTATTTTTGAAATATCTCTGAACGAGCCATACCGATCAAGTTAAATTTTTTTCCAGCTTCAAGATATTGACAAGCCGCGTCGAATGACACCTTAAAAATCAAAATCGGTTCATCCGTTCAAAAGTTATAGAATATTTACATATGTACGTACGTACAGACATATAGTCTAAGAGCCAGTGGGCAGCAGACAGGACATATTTTAGGAAAGCCTAAAATTTCCTCAGTGAGTCTGTTGTACCTACCAACCATGAAATGGGAGCTGGCTAAGCTCGATCGCGGTGGCCCCGGCTACACTCAGGTGTGACAGGTGTGAAAATTTCATGAACTCTGGACATATTTTAGGAAAGCTGCCGTTTAGATATGTTAAAGTATACTACTATAGCTATCTAAAATCAAAACGGCAGACCATTATCGCGGTTCTAGAGTGGTGGCAGACAATTTTGAAAATTTAAAAAAAAAATTTTTTTCAACATATTTTAGGAAACTTGAAATTTATATATGTTATTTTTTGAAGTATAAGAAGCTTATATTTCTGGAGGCAGACCGATACGTCGGTTCCTTCGATCTGGCAGACAGTAAAATCTTTTTCTCCCACGAGCTTACCTGGGTGTAGTAAATACGTTGTGTATGAGTAAGACCACGCCAAGTGGACCCCCCATTTTCCACTTGATCATAAAAATTAAGCCTATGTATCTTATTCTCTAATAGTCACTATGAAAAATGAATTCCCGAAACTATTTTTCAAAATTTTTATTTTAAAAATAATTTATTTTACAATGAAAATTTTGACTACTATTAATTAAAAAATAGATTTTAAAATAACCGTTGTAACGGGTAAAACTGGGGTTTATTTTTAAGGTACAATTTACAGGTTAATAATTTATTGATAAGATGAAAATGATGAACCCGATAGAACCAGAAAAGATACCTCAGAAATGAATTTACTTATTAGCCAGTATTATTTAATAAACAATACTTTAAATCAAATAAAATAAAACCAAATTTGAATTACAACACAAACTACCCTTTTTTGCTCGGTTTAGCTCGCCGGAATCCAGGGTTGAAAAGGGGTCTTCCAATAACGACAGACAATATTAATAATAAATGACTTCAATTTTATTAAACAAAATCAATCACACTTTACATAGGCTTCGAGCCTTTGTTCTACTACCCTTTTTACAATAATTTAACTTAATAATTAGTCGCGGTTTTGATATTGCTTATTCATACAATTTACACGGTTCAATGCTATTCACGGTTTGCACGGTTTACACGGTTTGCACGGTTTTATTGCTATTCAAGAAATTCTATGCACGGTTTACACGGTTTACACGGCTTACACGGTTTACACGGTTACGCAATATAACACACACATACATCAAAAGTTCGCGGTCTACAACGCGGTATTACCCCTCCCGGGTGCTTCAGGGGTGTCTGGTCGACTTCCCCGTCGGCCCTGCACGAGTTCCCCTTCCCTGAGGGTAAACGGATGGTCTCCGTCTAGCCCCCACCTAAGCGGCTAGTTTCACCTACCACCCCTTGGCTGAAGGCCTCAGAGTGGGGACCCTTATATCTCCCCGAGAATCAAAATTCGCTTACCTTGGTCCGGTCGGACTCGGGGTAGTCGAAGTTCCAGATGTTGTCCAGGGAATGGTCTTCTCTAGAGAACGTCTCGGGAGACTAAGTTGCCAATACGGGCCCTCCCAAGCGCTTTTATTACCTGGGCTATCCGTCACACATACGGAAAGGGATACTTTCCGTCGCCCTCTAGCGTCGCTCGTGAAAATACGGTGATCGAGAAATTATTCTAAGTCCAAACCGAATAAGTCAATGGGAAACTAAAATTACAAAATAATATCTCAAGAGATTGAATTTCTTCTAAGTTTTTGTGCAGCAATATCAAAGAGAATTTAACAAATATAATTTAAATGAAATATAAAGTGATTTGGAACGAAAAGAATGTGTTTAAGCCTTTGAGTAAACATCTAATACGGCGAAATTAGCCGTGCGGCTTACACACTCGCGAGCGAATGGAAAGAGAATGAAAGAATATGCGATTAAAATACTAAGTTAAATTAAACTCTCTCTCATTATTTTTACATATTCTGTCTTATTTTGTATTTTCTTTCAATCTCTTGAATCTTTTAAACGAATTGTATAGAATTATGTTTCACGTTTTCGGGACTTAGAACAATCCTCGCTTCGGCTCGTATTTTACTCCCTAGGACTTCATAAAGAGGAAAAGAAAAAAACACGCAACAATTTTGTCGTACTATTTTGTTGCGGGTTTTTGTCTTTAAGTGCTCTCGGCCCATCGAACAACTAAATACCTGGGTTGGACATCTCGTTGGACCCTCATACCATACACTCGTATAATCGTAATATCACACAAAAATTATTAATAATAATACACAGCCATAGTAAATAATAAATCAATATAGTTTTAGTGATAGTTTTTAGTATATTCAATAGAAAAATAGAGATAAATAGTAATTAATGAAAATAGTTATAATCACAAATAGTTGTAAGTAGATAGGTAGTATTTAAGTAAACTAAACATAACAATAGCACCATAGTTTTTAGGTTTAGTCGTAATTATAAATAAAAATACTAGTTATAAGTCAAAATAGTAATACTCTAGTGAGTAAGTCATAGTAATAAGAAGTAGTATGAGTACAACAATAGTTTATAAGCAATAGTCTTAAGTAAAACACACTAATAATAATAAAAAAATAAATCACAGCGACAAACTGGTCCGTACTACTGGTCCGCATCACACCGTTAAAGATAAATTGATGAAATTTTCAAGATTTATTGTCAAATATATATATTTTATTAAAATAATAATAGCTTAAAATTATTTATTTACTATCCTATTGTTAATTAACTTTTAAGTAAGCAAATTAAAATTTTATTGACTTCTCGATAAAAAATGAAGTTTTTTTTCATCGGTTACATGTGTTATTTATTAAAGTTTAAGATCCCTAAAGAAAATCTCACTGCTCGCGATTAGTTTAAACAATATGAATGTATTTATCACCGCGCGCAGGGTGCCGGGTGCTCTTAATACAATGCGCGGCCGAGCGTTTCAGGCTATATTGCAGCTTCAGTAGGTCATAATTAAAATAACAATTAAAAATATTGGTATTGAACAACTTTTATTTTTTTAAACAATATCATGGATAATACAATAAAATAATTTTTCATTATTACACTAAAAAAAAAAAAACACGGTATTCAAGTATCTGGGTGTTTGAATCTTCCCGAGTAAATATTTGTTTAATCATAGTAAAATATACTCCAACCACTTGGCGTGGTCTTACTCATACACAACGTATTTACTACACCCAGGTAAGCTCGTGGGAGAAAAAGATTTTACTGTCTGCCAGATCGAAGGAACCGACGTATCGGTCTGCCTCCAGAAATATAAGCTTCTTAAACTTCAAAAAATAACATATATAAATTTCAAGTTTCCTAAAATATGTTGAAAAAAATTTTTTTTTTAAATTTTCAAAATTGTCTGCCACCACTCTAGAACCGCGATAATGGTCTGCCGTTTTGATTTTAGATAGCTATAGTAGTATACTTTAACATATCTAAACGGCAGCTTTCCTAAAATATGTCCAGAGTTCATGAAATTTTCACACCTGTCACACCTGAGTGTAGCCGGGGCCACCGCGATCGAGCTTAGCCAGCTCCCATTTCATGGTTGGTAGGTACAACAGACTCACTGAGGAAATTTTAGGCTTTCCTAAAATATGTCCTGTCTGCTGCCCACTGGCTCTTAGACTAATACACTCGGATATCATCGTGAAATTAGTCAGAATAGCTTTCTAGAACCTCAAAACGTCAACATCTGTTGGAATTTCGATTTTCACAAATCGGACTGAAACCATTAACTTCCCGAATTTTTGAAAATTTGCAATTTTCTTAGTGGGAAGTGAAAAAACATTGATTTCTATAAAATTATTAAAATGATCGCGACTTCATGACGCCGACGTTAGGTATTTAACGACGTTTTAATTTTAAGCATTTCTTATATAGAATATTGTAGACAACTAGTGATATCAAGTATAATACTCGATGGCACTAGTTATCTAAGGTACTGTTTTCCAATTCCCTTTTATTTTATCACTCGGGACTTGGAATAATTTCACTCAGTCGTGCCTTCATACGTTCACATTGTAATGGTAATAATAATAATTCAATCATTGGAATAATACTGATAGTATAATAATAATCACAATAAGAATCACAATAGTTTACAATAGTCATAGTTAAATTAAAATCGGTCTGTCGGTTGACCCTGCGTGCCAGCCCCAAAACTTCCCGCTGCTTTCGAGCTCAAGGAGCTTGAAATCATTGTTGAGAGTACATTTTCGAGCTCGAAAATACTTTTGTATGCCTGTGTTTTAAAAAATAACGTTTTTTACCCTTTTTTCTCCAACGATATCTCTCGAACGAATTCACCGATTGAGATGGTTGAGGTGGCAATCAACGCGTTTTATTGAATTCTAGAGCTGATCAAATTTTGAAATTGATTTATCAAGACCCAGACAGGAAAGTATCACGGGCCCAAGTTTGGCTCAGGCTTGGTTCAACTATGTTGAACTCTGGGCCAAGTTTGTAAGCCAGCCTTGTTCCAGCCTTGGTAGAAGTCTGGAATGATAACATCCTGCCAAGCCTGGTTGCCAGCCCTGACCCATGCTTGCTTGCCAGACCTTGCCCATGCTGGTTGCCAGACCTGGCCCATGTTTTGTTGCCAGACCTGGCCCATGCTTTGTTGCCAGACCTGAACCCTGCATCCAAAAAATCAATAAATTTAATTAAAAAAAAATTTTATTATTATTTAAATACTAGAGTTTGTGATTTTTAACGTTTAAACTATTTAAGTGAGGTAAATGACGTGAAAAAAACTCGATGAAAATTCTGCTGGGATCTGGGCGCGAACTGTCGTCCTTCTAATTGCTGGGTCTGAACGCTGGCTACTGGACGAGCCTACTAATGTTGAATCGAAACTTTTATATGTTCTACTTATTCATTTTACTACAACCCCTCGGTCTTATGGAATATAAAGTGCAATTTAATTAATATTTTCGATTAAGAAAAAAATAAATAATAATTTCGTATTATTTATATTATAATTACATAATTTTTTAAAATTAAATTTATTAAATGTAATTGATTATTTATCAAAAACCCAGCTTAATTATTTTACTCTACCACCATTATTAAAAATAACATTTATTATAGAAATTCGTGAGTTATTTCTTAATTAAATTAATTTTGATAAGTAAAATTATGAAATTACGGTTGTTAATTGCAAATAATAACGAACTGAAAAATGTATTAATTCTTAATTGTTAATAATTTTAATCAGAATGTTAAAATCTTTATTCATTAAAACTTATTTTAATTCAAAAATAAATAATTATTTATTTAAAAAACCATAATAATAAGATGATTGAATAATTAATTAAAAAACTAGATTAGCCAATCTTGGCCCAAGGATGGGAAACTATAGGTATCCCGAACTTGGATAATCCTACCTTGGCCCAAGTCTGGGTTGCCATTGAATGATCAAGGCAGAGGAACCCAGTCTTGGCTTAAACTCGGATAATCATTGGGTCGGCCAAGGCTAGGTTACCCAGTCCTGGTCCGAGCCTGGGTGTCCATTGAATGGCCAAGGCTAGATTACTGTCCTGGCCCAAGTGTGGGTTTCCATTGGATGGCCAAGATAGGAGAAGCCGGTCTTGGCCCAAGTCCGGGTAATTATTGTAATGGCCAAGGCTAGGTTATCCAGTCCTTGTCCAAGCCTGGGTCACCACTGAATGGCCGAAATAGGGAAACCCAGTCCTGACCCAGACTTGGGTAATGATTGGGATGGCCAGGATTGAGTAGCCTTTCTTGACCCAAGCATGGGCCAATATTGACATGCCAAAGTTAGGTTCCCCAGTGCTGAGCCAAGGACGGCCCTTTTGTTCAACTCTGGCAGCTCTTGCATGGGCATACATCAATCAAATAAGTAATATTTATTAAATTAACTGTAGCAAATCATGGTTTGTTATCTTATATGTTTCAAATTTTGGTAAAAAGAAAATTCTATCTTTTATTATATTATGGCCTTGTTTCGAAATTATTAGTATATAAATATGAATTCAAAGTAAAAAATATGTTGCCAACTGATAAATTTTCGAGCCTTCTTTTTTCCGGTACATATAATTAAATAATTTACCAGTATTAACGCTGGGAGTGTCGAAACACATTGCTTTTACTCTATCAACAATATTCTACTCGTTCAACACCTCAACAATAACTTCAGATTGATTAAATCCTGTTGCATTGTCAAGTTTTGGAACGCCAAGTAGTTGTTCAGCACCAACTCCGGAGACTACAATCGGAAGTCGTTCCACTTTTTTTTTTTGCTTAAAACGGTGGGAAGTGATTTTCCATCCCAATGGACGACAAGACACTTAGCGATATTATGATCATTTTTTAATGCCTCCACAATATCTATTCTGAATTTATTACGAGCATTAAAAATGGTTGAATAGCTTAGATTAAAATCATCGATATCTAATCCAAGACTGCCAAGTACCGAAGCGATTTTGTACATTGCTTGCCTATTGCTCGTTTGTGTACGATGTAATGTGAAAACAAGGCCCGGTGTCATGATGTTTATTTTTTTAATCTTAGCTGGAGGACTCTTTTCCTCATAATCAGAATGAGCACGCTTAAAATCACTACATTTTGACGATTGACTACTGGCAATATCTGATATCGAAGTCTGTGATAATTTTTGACTCAACTGTATGGGTGAATTTTCCGGTAACTTATTTTCAATTGGTGCAGATTTATAACTTCTATTGTTTTCACGACATTCTGTTAGATATTTACGCAAATGATCTGGCAAAATTTCAGTTTCATTGCGTTTAGTAATATCAAATAATTGATCCAATTTTTCATTGAAACTTTTTACTTTTTAACTTCCCGCTAAGAAAATTGCAAATTTTCAAAAATTCGGGAAGTTATTGGTTTCAGTCCGATTTGTGAAAATCGAAATTCCAACAGATGTCGACGTTTTGAGGTCCTAGAAAGCTATTCTGACTAATTTCACGATGATGTCCGAGTGTATGTATGTACGTACGTACGTATGTAAATATCTATAACTTTCGAACGGATCAACCGATTTTGATCGTCAAGGTGTCATTCGACGCAGTTTTTTAATATCTTGAAGCTGAAAAAAAATTGAGCTTGATCAGCAGGGCTCGTTCGGAGATATTCCAAAAATAAACTTTTTTCAAAAATGTTTTTTTTTGATAACTTTTTACGGGCTCGATGGATTAATTCCGAAATGGACTGGGCTCTGGAGATTTATAAGCCGCGTCGAATGCCACCTCAAACATCAAAATCGGTTAATTCTTTCAAGAGAAACCGTTGTCGAAAGAATTAAAAAAAAATTTTTTTTAGTATTTTGAAAATTTCTCAAAAATGACTCGATGAATCGATTTCAAAATTTAATCAGTTATAGAACTCAATAAAATGCGTTGACTGTCACCTTAAACATCTCAATCGGTTTATTCGTTCGAGAGATATCGTTGTAAAAAAAATTGTAAAAAACGTTATTTTTTGAAAACAAAAGCATACAAAACTATTTTCGAGCTCGAAGAGCTCGAAAATGTATCTTTTACAGTTTTTCGAGCTCAAGGAGCTTGAAATACGCGGGAAGTTTTCGGGCTGGCCCGCAGGATCAACCGACAGACCGATTTTTTTTGTTAAGTCGGTGATTTTTTTTTTTTTTTGTTGCGATTAACTTTTAATTCTTTATATGAGTTATAAAATTTTTCAAATTTTGTTATGTGATGTTGTATACGACCGATCGGAATACAAAATTTGTTCCATATATCGTGCACATCATTAATTACTTGAGTTGAGCTTTGTCAAATTATAAAATTCAAATAACGATGCTTGTACATAAAAACATTTATAATATCACGATAAGTCGGTAATTTATTTTCATTTAATTTAGTCGACTCGAATCCAATTAATTAATTGTATACTTTATTATTACTAACTTTTTCCGTCATAATTTAAGTATTTTTTAACTGTATGAATGAATTATTTTAATATATTACATAAACAAACGATGTTGTTGATTTTTTAATTACTTATCTAGAGAAAATATTTATCTGCACGCACAGCAATTAACAACAAAAAGTAACCTCAAAAACTGAATAATATAATTGAAGGTACACCCGGGTAAAAAAAATTATATATAATTATATATAATTATGCATAATTATATATGAAAAATGGCCCTATATAATTATATATAATTACATATAACTATATATAATTATATATAACTATATATAATTATGTAGAACTATATATAATTGAATTCCTATGCAATTTGTTAAATAAATTGTGAGTTTTGTATAGTAGAGGCTCTACGCTTTTTATTTAAATCATTTTTTTTTTAAGTCCAAGTTTAATTTCTAAGAAAAATTATTTATGGAAACATTGATAATAAATATTTTTGTCATTATGTAATATAGAATGTACTATATTACCATCAAAAAAGGTACTTGTCACTCTGCCAAATAACGGAGGCGTACCCGGGCCAGAATAGTCTCAAGTTTCGAATTTAACAGTTCTGAAATAAGTTTCTTACTAGAGACTCACTACAAATGGTGGGCGCGATCTCGTGGCGAGCTCCGACTTACTTCCACTGCTGCTTATAGAACCGGTGACTTCCCTCTCCTACATACATATATATTGGGGTGTCCCAAAAAAAAACAAATACTTTTTTTTTAAACTCTTATGAGCCCAAAAGTTACTTTATATTATAAAAAAAAACTTTACCGAATTTTAGCCAGATATCTTTAGACTTGAACTACCACAAAGGGGGTCCCCTTTCCCATTTAAAATACACGCGAAAATTTTTCAGTTTAGTTTTTAGTTATTAAGACTATAAAAAATTTTTTTTTTAATTCTGCCTGGTATAATTTCGTAGGAAATAAAATTCTCTACAAAAAGTGCTGATGCAATTAGTACATCAAACAAACTGGGAAAAAGTTACGGGGCGTCAAACATCGACAAAAATGTAGTTTCCTCAGTATTAAAGTATTTTTTGTTGTTTTTTATTTTAATTCTATCGAAATTTTTTTTTCAAATAATGACAAGCACGGTCTTGTAGCGAATTTAATTTCCTACAAAAAGTATCCGGTATTATATATACGTCAAATGAATGCGAAAAAAGTTAAAGGGTTTTAAATATCAATGAAAAATCAAGTTCACTTTTCGTTGATATTTAAGTTCAGAAAATTGATATTTTTTAAACTTGTTTTTTCGTTGACATTTAAATCTCTGTAACTTTTTTTTCATTCATTTAACGTATGTATGATATTGAATACTTTTTGTAGGAAATTAAATTTCCTACAAGACTGTGCTTGTCATTATTTGAAAAAATTTTTTTTGATCGAATAAAAATTAAAAATAACAAAAAATAATTTGAGGAGACTAAATTTCTGTCGATCTTTGAAGCCCCGTGCCTTTTTCCAGTTTGTTTGACGTACATAATGCATAATCACTTTTTTGTAGAGAATTGATTTTCTACAAAATGATACCAGGTTGAATTTAAAAAAAAATTTTTTTCACAGTCTTAATAACGAAAAATTAAAATGAAAAGTTTTCGCATGTACTTTAAATGGAAAAGGGGCCCCCATTTGTGATAACTCAATTTAAAAGATCTTTGGCTGAAATTTAGTGAGAATTTTTTTAGTAATATAAAGTAACTTTTGAGCTCATAAGAGGTTAAAAAAAAAAACAAATTTTTTTTTTTGTGGTATCCAAAAATTAAAAGTATAAATAAAAATGAAAATTTTGGCACCACTCCAGGCTCCTAATGGTATTAAGGTTTGTCTCAATCAATTTTTCTATTTTCCGTTTAAATAACACGGAAAAAAAAAAATTTTTTTTTTAATTTTTTAGCTCACAAAGCAATCAACGGATTTTTATGCACAATAAATGTTTTCGTAGGAAATTGAACGCTCTACAAAAAAAGTCAAATATAATTTTTTGATAAATCCCACTGTTCAAAAGTTATTTAAGCTTCAAGTCAAATTTATAGCAAATTTAGAGATTTTTTTACTTTTCCGGTGAATTTCGAAAAACTTTGTTCGCAATAATTTGTAAGGAATAAAATTATCTACAAAACGAATCCTACGATATTTTTTGATAAGACCGTTATATCCACTGGAAAAGTAAAAAAATCTTAAAATTTGCTATAAATTTGACTTGAAGCTTAAATAACTTTTTAACAGTGGTATTTATCAAAAAATGATAAGAGACTTTTTTTGTAGAGCGTTCAATTTCCTACGAAATCATTTATGGTGCATAAAAATCCGTTGATTGGTTTGTGAGCTAGAAAATTAAAAAAAAAATATTTTTTTTTTTTTAAACAACCATATTTACATATATATCTTCACTCGCAAGTTATTTTTCTCTATTTTCTATTTTTGTATAGAATTATATATGATTCATATAGAATTATATGTTTTTATATATAATTATATATAACGCTAAAAAAAATGACAAATGATCATATATAATTATAAGCAATTATATATAATTGTATGCTATTATATATAATTGTATGCAATTATATATAATTATATATAATCAGTTGAGATTTTTTCTCATCGTTATATATAATTATATATAATTCTGTATAATTATATATAATTCTATATGAATCATATATAATTCTATATAAATCATATATAATTATATAGGATTATATATGATTATATTGAATTATATATAATTTTTTTTACCCGGGCAGTCAATATAGTAAGGACCTTCAAGAAGAAATTTAATTTACTGAAAGCTCGAGTGCATAGCGATTCATCAAAAGCGCCTCTATTGTGAATAATTATAAAAAAGTTCAAGGTCGAACAGCGGTGCGCCTACAGTGACTTCTCTCTACAAGATTTCGATTTAGAATTTCATATCTCCTTAGACAAAGAAGGAGTTGACTTGCCAATCTCTGAAGTAGCTATTATATAGTACAGATTTTTCATTGCCAAAAATAAAGGAGGAAAGTGTACAACGAAACAATCACGCAAATTATTATGTTACTGTATATAAACATGAGGAAATAATACAAAATGTATACTTTTTTAGTTTAAACCACATAATATTTATTATTCTCTCAACATTTAATAAAAAAAAATTCTTAAATGTTTTATATTTTCTAACCTATGGATTTTATGGATTTCATGCATGGGGCTATTTTCGTAGAGAATTTAATTTCCTACAAAATTTTCATTTACTTTTTTTTCGTAACTCTAACCGTTTAGCCTTCACGTGCAAAAAATATCGTATTTTTTTAAAAATATGACTTCTATCTCGCATAAAAACTGAAATATACGACTTATAATAAAATTGTCATAAGTACATTTAAAGTGCAGCTAATTATCTACAAATCACCCCTATGGGCATTATAGCGCCATGAAATGCCGCCAAGTTATAGGGAATTAAAAAAAAACCTAATATTCCTATGTATTTTAAATGGGAAAACTTCAAAATCAAAATAAAAGTACTTAGACGTAAGATTAAGGGCTGAAACTTTCAGGGAATTTTTTTTTATGTGTGCAATGATATTTTGCTGTGGGAGCGAAAAAAAAAAATGTTCGTTCAAAACGAATCACCCTAATATATATATTACAGTAAATGCCAGACATTTAGTTTGTTTATGTGTATTTAAATCATATGGACGCCTTGGTAAAATTAGCGTGTTTACAAAATTGATTTTGATCATAGTCAAAGTGTGGTAGCGATTTATAAGTTTGTATTTTAAAATTATCAGGCTAGTCAACAAGTTAAAAAACGCGAAAATTCTTGATAAAGCCCTCAAAAATATGAGCAAAAGCTCATTCGATTGGAAATGACGTTTAAAAAAAATACTCTCGAGGATGTATTAGCCCATTAAAAATTTCAATTGTTATTAACAAATTAAGAAAAAAAATAATGGCACTCAATTTTTCGTTAATAACTCAAAATCTATTAACATTTTTGAAATTAGAAAAAAAATCCTTAACCGGTAATGTCAACTCATTGTCGATTCAATTTAATTCACGGACAAACACGGGAAACCCACAATAGAGAAATCTTAGCGTTTTTTGAAACCTTAATAGAGGGCTAAAAATTTCGTAATTTCAAAAATTCTAATTCGTCTTCAAAAAATTGTTTTAAAATTCTCATTAACTACACAAGTACAACAAAGATAGTTAGCTGCTTATTATTTTCAAAAATCATTTTGCGTGAATATGGAAAGGAAACTCGTAATTATTTCCGTACTCAATACAAATGTCAAAATCTCAGAGACCTGAGCTCACTTTATATTAGTAATTTTTTTTTATAATTAATATTTTCCGAAAACCTCCTTCGGAGTATAATTCACCCCAAAGAGGGGTGAATAAATGAGAAATCATTGGTTCCACGTTCACTCTGGATTCACTCCACGTTCAGTCTGCAAATTTTTTACATTGTACTGATACCTTTTCCGTTTTAATAACATTTTAATATACTGTTGAAAATAATAATAATAATAATATTAATAATAAATATGTTACGTAAAGATTACAATAAAATTGATTTAAAATCAAACTTTAGCATTTAATAAATATGAACCAAAGAAGTTTCACTTCTTCCGCGTGTCCATACTGATACACACATCCTTTTTTGTTAAGGTTTGTTTTTGATTTATGTTAATGGCGATAATTTTCAATGTTTTCAGATTTTTATGTTTTATAGACAATTTTCAATTTTGGTGGATATCGGTCTGTTTGTAAGCTATGCTAGGTATAGATATCTATTACTGCTGCGTCATTCAGAACCTCAACAAGAGGCTTTTAAATTTTCTGTTTACTTTTCGGATATTATCTTAATTTTACTGACAAAAGTTAATAGTCATTCCCTTTGAATTAGATATTATTTCAGATGGCAATGAACTAATGTTTTTTTTATATATTATGCGATCCGGGGTGAAATTGACCAATTAATTTATAATTGAAAAATAAAATTTTTAGTATTTTCTTAAATCTAAAAATAACAATAAAAATTTTTTTGCTAAAATTTTGTAGAAGCTTGTTTGCCCGTAGTTCCTCATTTTGCACTTAGTTCCTTATTTTGCTAAACTCTTTCTTATGTCGTCGTTTTCGAAAAATAATGATTATTGAATCAATGAAACGCAATAAGTATAAAGAAATAATTTTTTTTTTTCTATTAAACATGGAAAGAACAAGATGGTACTGGCTACCATCTTGGATTATACTCACCCGTGAAAACTGAATCATACATGGCCATGCATGGCCGTATATGGGTCATACATGGAGCATATATGGACATGCATGGGCATACAAACTTTTTTAATACAGTCATGCATGGCCATATACAGTCATACAAAACCATGTATGGCTATACATGGCCTTGTATGGTTCATATATGGCCATGTATAACTGTATTAAAAAAGTTGATATGTCCATGGATGGTCATATATGCTCCATGTATGGCCATGTATGACCATATATGCTCCTAGGTTGTCGGTATCTCTTATGAATATTACTGATTGCGTCTGATTAAGCAGGTTGAAGGAGAGAACGGTTAGTGGAGAGTTTAGAGATAGAAAGAGAGGAGAGACACGAGGGACAATTACTAGAACAAGACAGAAAATTTACAACTACCAGACCAGACCAGGACGAGACCAAGACGAACACCACGACGAGAAAGGAACTGGAGAATTAGTTGTTGTAAAGGTATTTACTTAAAATTTTTCCAGGCAGGAAGCCGGAAAATTTTAATTAATACATAGTTATATGTCTGGTAGCGTCGCGTCCAATCGTTCATAATTTTATTACTCGTAAATAACTCGTAGATCAAAATTAATAAATTAAACTGGACTTAATTTACATAAAATTAATTAATTAATAAACTCCAAGCAGGTTGCCGGAGCCATTGCGTAGTAAGAAATTTCCAGGCAGGTCGCCGGAAATATTCTAGAAGGTTCCAGGTAGGTCGCGTACCGGAGCTGTTTAATCTAGTCAGAAACTTCTAGTCGTAAAATTAATTAATTATAAGTAAATTTAATAATCAATTAAAATGAAAATCAAAATTAATTAAAAGGGAATAATTAGTTAATTAAAGAAAATAGTTAAAGAAATTAAGAGGTTAAACTAAGAATAGTTATTGTGATACTAAAGTACTGGAATTAGATGTTTAGAACACATATAAATTGTATCAAGGAAAAGTGAGTTTGGAGTAAAAGTCGAGTGACCGCGCGGAAAGAAAAGATGGCGGGTCTTAGCGGCAAATGATCGTTGGATGAACCGGGAAAAGACGAATTGGTGATAAAGTGAAAAGAAAAAATGATAAGGGAAAATTAAGGTTAAATAATAAATTAATTAATAATTATTAATACTCTTCGAATTAATTAATTTATTAAAGTTGCGGGTGGAGTATTATATTAAATTTAGTGAGTTAGGTTTTAATAAAAAATTGTAGTTATTAAGTATCGTGAGGGTGAAGCGATTTTTAACAATTGAGTGTGTGCGTGTGTGATAAAAGTCCAAAGGTAATTGGCTAATTTTAATAAGGAAAATTATTGCGGGTCAATTAATGAAATAGGTTTAAGTGTAATATTGCAGGTCAAATTAAAGGAATTAGGTTTAAGGGAAATATCGCGGCTTAATTAATTATAAGGTTATAAGTTGATAAGGTTTATATAAAGGTTTATAAAAGTTATAAGGTATAAAATATAAGGTTTATAAGTGATAGAGGTTTATATAAAGGTTATAAGGATATAAGGCTTATAAAGGTATAAAGGCTTATAAGGATAAAAGGTTAAAAAGATTATTAAATAAAATAAAGGTTTAAATTGTGAATTGGAGATATTATTTATAAATTATCCTTCCTCATCCTTCTCTTACAATTAAACAAATTATACCGACCCTGACGATCTAAGATCCGGCTCTGGGAGGCCGTTATCACTTCCAGTGGCGCCCTTAATAAAATAAAGGTAAATTAAGGACGACCAGAGTAACAGCATAGCCCTGTTATATAACCCTTTCCCGAAAGTGTGTATCGAAATGTATTGGTGTGAGCTCTACGGGAGTAGCGTTAATCAAAGTTCGTTGTTAAGGCTGTGTGAGTAACGGTTTAATCGTAGTAGTCACTGATCTCTATACTAACTGGATAGCTGATACATATGGAAGAATGTCGAAAAAATAGGCTTCGACCGGAGCGAAGCCAGCGCCGCCGAATAGTTGTCAGGGAACTAATATGAATTTAAAAGCGCAGGCGTTAAATAAAAAAGGACATACATAGGGAAGTAAAATTACGAGAATTTTACTTCGAAGTGTAGAAACTCATTTTACTAGAGTAATTATCGGCTTAAATAAAAAAAAATAATTATTGAAAGAGCAGCAAATGTAATTAGCATATCATATATTAGTAAATTATATAGTATATTTTATAGTAGTCATAAAGTAGTAAATTAAATAAATCCAGCTTACGTAGAGAAAATAATTACAACATATAAAAAGCAAACTTTTTTACACAATTTTTATTGTTAAATATCCCAATAATAATATTTTCAGGTATATCAATTAATATAATAGGACCTATTTAAAGTACAAAAATTCTTTTATTCTTAAATAAAAATAATTTTATATAAATTACTGAAAATTATTTAACTTCGGTTCGACAGTCAATATGTAAAAAAATGCAATCCATTTATTTACATTGAACAATTAAATAGATTACTTTTATAACTATTGTTATCATTAGGTATAAAAATATTTTGTATAGTACAGATTTATAAGTTAATTTTAGATAAAACGTGATTGCAATTTTATTTACAATTGAAATCATTATACTACAACTAAATATTAAATAACATTTTTTTTTTTTTTTCTCGGAACCAGGTTCAAAAGTTTAATTTAGATATAAGAATACGACTGTGAAAATTAGAGCTCTTAATCTTAACATTAAGGAGGTTCATCGGATAATCACTTTTCTTACAATAATTTTCAATTTTTAAATACAAATACTTTGAAGTGTCCTGTATACATAGGAATTTTTTAAAATTGTCCTTGCGGTACTAAATTTCGAAATATTAACAATTAAAAATCGTACATTTAACATGCATTCCCTATGTTGACCGCAGTTAGAGTGAGCATTTTATTAAATAACAATCATACTTTTCTTACAATATTTTTTAAAAGCTGAAAATTATTAATTCAATTTATAACAAGTAATTTTTTTCAATAAAAACATAAACGAGCGGTATTCATTTTTTTGTAATCAATTTTTAAAGTTTGTTACTTTTAATGATTTTCAAGCTTTCTCCCATAACCTGACGAGTGAGAGATAGTGACTTGGCAACGTTGCAGTGCGCGGGAAATTCAAAACACAGTAGAAGCCCAACAGATTTAAATAATTACAAATTATTTTTTAAATTTAGAATTTTTTAAATTTAGTCGTGAAGTCATTATTATTTATTATTTATTATTTGTTGTCTCCAACTATGTATAATCGTGAAATTATTCAAAACACATTCTACAACACATGCTTAAGGGGAAAAATATTCTAAATTAGAATGCAATGTAGCCAAGTCTGAGAAAAGACGCAATGGGATCATTTTTATACTTCTGCGCATATAAGAGGATGCGCAAAAGTGTACTGTATCTCAACCACTTCTTATTGTAGTTAGAATGTTTTACACGGGAGAAATCTTTCTAAAAGTTGCGAACTACTGCTACCGATGAACCTCCTTAAGGAGTTCCGCATCGCACTTTTCTATTTTCCATAAGGATAACATAAAAAAATTTTTTTGGTGTTTCCTGATTTTTATAACTTGCTAATGATGCGCCGTAAGAAAAATCTGCAGACTTAATTTTGTAGAAAATTGATTGCTCTTCAAAAAAAGTTTCTTATCATTTTTTGATCAACCTTTCTGTTCAAAAGTTATTGGAGCTTGAAGTCAAATTTATAGTAAATTTCGAGATCTTTTACTTTTCCGACGAAACTATCAGACTTATCACAAAATGTCACGAAATCTCTTTAGTAAACAATTTTATTCCTTACAAATTCACTTTCATAAAGTTTTTTGAAATTCCGCATTGGTTTCTAGTTATTTCCATTTTAATGTCAAGCTTCTAAAATCGATCAGAATACGCTTTTTCTTAAGAGCTTGGTATCAAAATAGTAATAACTAGAAAACAATGGGGAATTTTAAAAAACTTTATGATAGGTAATTTGTAAGGAATAAAATTGTCTACAAAAGAGATTTTATGACATTTTGTGATAAGTCTGATAGTTTCGTCGGAAAAGTAAAAAGATCTCGAAATTTACTATAAATTTGACTTTAAGCTCCAATAACTTTTGAACAGATGGATTGATCAAAAAATGATAAGAGACTTTTTTTGTAGAACATTCAATTTTCTACAAAATTAAGTCTGCAGATTTTTCCTATGGCGTATCGTTAGCTAGTTATAAAAATCAGAAGACGCCAAAAAAATGTTTTTCATGTTATTCCTATGGAAAATAGAAAAGTGTGATGCGGAACTCCTTAATGTTAATATTAAGAACTCTATTTTTCACAGGCGTATTCTTATATCTAAATTAAACTTTTGAACCTGGTTCCGAGAAGAAAAAAAAATTTTGTTATTCAATATGTAGTTGTACTATAATAATTTCAATTGTAAATAAAATTGCAATCACGTTTTATCTAAGATTACCTTGAATCGTTGATTCGAGAAACCCCATAAGTCATCATTTTTACGAAATTGGGTTTTTTGCATTTTTGTGTTCTTTGGATATCCCTCGATTGTAATCAATCAAAATATGCATCAAATCAGCGTTTAAAGTTCAACCACGCGGGTGATAAATATTTCGTTTAGTTGAGAAACCCCATAAGTCAATGACTAATGGGGTTTCTCAAATGAACATACAATTTTAGATTTACAGAAATTATTTTCTTTTTGTTTTTTCACAGAAAAGTATTTTTTAAATACAAAAAATAATTTTGAATTGAAATTGGCGCCTAAAAAAATTAATGATTATTATTATAATTTACGTATATTATAGTTCCAATACACATTTTGTACTTCATTTTATAAATATAAGAAATAATTGACGGAGAAAAATTGAAAAATGAACGATTTTATAACTATTTTTTCCGTTTTGTTGAGAAACCCCATAAGTCAATCATCTTTAAATCATTATTATTAATCGTAGTAATTAACAATAAAATTTTGAATCATCGAATCTTTTTTAGGGGTGTTAAAATTACTACTATTCATTATTGGTTTATGATTTTTATGCTAACGTGTCTCAAAAAATGTTTTTTACTTCTCCTGAAAAATTTACTATTTTTGACTTACGGGGTTTCTCAAATAAACGATTCACTTATAAATCTGCATTATACAAAATATTTTTATACCTAATGATAACAATAGTTATAAAAGTAATCTATTTAATTTTTCAATGTAAATAAATGGACTGAATTTTTTTACATATTGACTGTCGAACCGAAGTTAAATAATTTTCATTAATTTATATGAAACTATTTTTATTTGAGAAAAAAGAATTTTTGTACTTTAAATAGGTGTTATTATATTAATTGATATACCTGAAAATATTATTATTGGGATATTTAACAATAAAAATTGTGTAAAAAGTTTGCTTTTTATATGTTATAATTATTTTCTCTACGTAAGCTAAATTTATTTAATTTACTACTCTATGACTACTATAAAATATACTATATAATTTACTAATATATGATATGCTAATTACATTTACTACTCTTTCAATAATTATTTTTTTTATTTAAGCCGATAATTACTCTAGTAAAATGAGTTTCCACACTTCGAAGTAAAATTCTCGTAATTTTACTATCCCTATGTATGTCCTTTTTTATTTAACGCCTGCGCTTTTACATCCATATTAGTTCCCTGACAACTATTCGGCGGCGCTACTGTATGCACAGATCGGTGACAATGGCGGACTATAGAATCAGCTATCCAGTTAGTATAGAGATCAGTGGTAGTAGTGCATGAATGCGCCCCCTTCTACTATTTTTTCTGCCCCTTCTCTTTTCAATAGGCTAGCGCTCTCTCGCTTTAAGACGAAGACGTACGATTCAAATTGAGAGTAGGGACTCAAAGTCAACCGGGAAAGGGTTAAACGTTAATGATCATGAACTCTACGAGATTCATAGTAGAAAATTTTTTTTTAACCAAATTTCTTGTTTCGTCTATGTATGGGTAAGGTCTGGCAACGAAACCTGGGCCAGAACTGACAACCAAGCATGGGCCAGATCTAACGACCAGGACTGGCCCTGTGTTATCATTCCAGGCTTCTACCAAGGCTGGCTTACAACCTTGGTTCAAAGTTCTACATACTTGGGCCAAGCCTGGGGCCATCATATTTTCCTCTCTGGAGTCAGATGTAATTGAGTATAATCCAGGAAGGTAGCCAGTACCATCTTGTTCTTTCCGTGAAGGGGATCACTAGTGTGAGATTGTAAAAAGATCAATTTTCATTTTTTTTGCATATTTCGATGGTCTATACCTTCAAAAATATCAAACTAAAATTTAAAGTGTAAATTTCGAATAGTTTTTTGAGTTACTGTTATCTGAAGAGCAGCCGCTTATCGTTTCTGGAAAATACATTTTTAAAAATTGCTGCAGCTATAACTCGAAGACAAATCATCCGATCAATTTGATTCAAATTGTAGCTTCTGTTATACATGTTGCTACGTACTATAAACCTCCAGTTTTCCACGTGAATCAAAAATGTAATTTTGCTAGGCCAAAAATCATCAAATTTTAGCGCGAAATTGGAAATTCTTTTTTAAAACTCCGTCATTTGGTTAAATTTCAATTTTTTTCTTAGCCCGAGGGTCATGGTATGGAAAATACCTTCTAGTTTATTAAACTTTTTAGTTTTTTTGATTCCACGCACGATGAAATTCGCTATCACTGCAGAAGTGGGAGGGGGGCTTGTTTTTGAGCGTTGAGAGGTTGTGAATAACTCGCTGAATTTTTTGATCGAAAAATTTTATCTTGTATTCATTATGTATCCGAAAATATATCCTTAAAACATTAAAACATTCCATGCAGTAGTTTTCTCTAAAAAAATTCCCAAAAATTATCTTATTTTTAGGCGGTCACACTATTAGTCCCCCTTAAAATTAAAACTATTGATATTTACCATTTTTTATAAATGTTTTCTATATTTTCAGTCTCGTGACGACAAAATTAATTCTCCTGTAAGAACTTAAAGTTACTCTTGATAGTTAACAGCAATAATTACTGAAAATAGCTGTTAATTATACAAAAAAAAAAAAAAAAACGTTATTTATAGTATCCTCTAAATAAAATAGATAGCATTTGATATTTTAAAATCCCAGTTGAGCGACGAAACTCCACAGGAAGCAAGCTAATTCCGACCACGTTACTCATAGTAAATGCTCGTGTCTGCACGACATTGAGATGACCTGCTGATAAATAGTATGTACTATGGTCGACGGAATTATGCCCGAGAGACGGAGAAAAACGAGTGGACGGAAGTTAAGGAATAGAAAAAGGATAAGCAGGTGTTATAGTTGGTATTATGTTCTATACGTATTATTTTGAATGCTCTTTGTTGATTAGCACGACAGGTTACTGTGTGTTTTTTTATTTGTTGTTGCCGTCCCCTAAAAATTTTAGTGTAATTAGAAATCCGGGCTTATTTTATCTGCGATCGTGTCCACAGTGTTCGTTTTCGAAAAAACTTATGGTATTTAATTTAATTTAATTCAATTATAAAAAAACAATGGAATATAATAGGTTAATAAGTTACGATAGTTTCAAAATATTCTTTAATTATTTCAAAGATTTTTTCAACAGAATTAAAAATAGATTATTTAAATTTTTTTTTTTACAGGAGAGAGTGGGGCAAGAAAGCCTCCCTTAAATCGGTTATTACTTTTTGGCGTTTTCAACCATCAAATCAGTTTACTTTTATCCTATCTCAAACAAATTTATGGACAATTTGCTGAAACTTTAAAAAAATTTTTTTTTCTGGGGTGTTACACCCGAATAGAAATTCTAGTTAGGCTTGCCGAAAAACTAATTTGATCGGAATGAGGCTTTCCGAAATACGACAAGCCTGATTTGCACCTCATTTCGGCCTCATAATAAAAATCAAAATACGGCAGGCCAAATTCAGGCCTTATGGTATATGCATGAGGAAAACCGAAGCTCGAAATGCCAAAAATATTCTAAACTTAGTTGTTATTGGGGAAAGGTGTGGCATTGCGTTAGTTAGGAATACTTTTGGAATTCCTGACTGATATTTAATGATGACCAAATGCTTGCTGAAGTCTGGTATGCCAAATCAGCGCTTGACCAGAATTCCAGTACGGCATGGTGGAGTACTGATTTGGGACGAATAAGGCTTTCCGAATTACAGCAAGCCTAATTCGAATCTTGTCCCGTCTTTATGAGGAAACCCGAAACTCGATATACCAAAACTTTTCCAAACTTGGTTGTCATTAGGAGATTTCAGCAGGGCGTAAGTTCAGTGAATGTTTGGAATTTCTGACTAAAATCGGATTGGGATGACCAAAGGCTTGCTACAGCAAGACATGCCGAATTTGGCTATTATTAGGAAAGTCTTCGTCATTGCCTAAGTTAGGTATATCTTTGGAATTCCTGGCTGATACCGAATAATATATTTTAATAGCATAACTAAACTTAGGAGCCACAATCGGTAGTGCAGCGCAGTAGTTAAAGCGTCGGTCTTTGGTGAGTAGGAGTTCGGGTTATAATCCCACAACAACGGTCGTTAATAAGTTTCGCGTTTTTCTTCAAATTAGAAATTTTTTTTTTTTCAATCGTCAAGGTGTCATTTGGCGCGGCTTGTTGATATCTAAAAGCTGTAAAAAATTGAGCTTGATTGGTAGAGTGCGTTCGGAGATATTCCAAAAATAAAATTTTTTCAAAAATGTTTTTTTTTTTTTGGAAAACTTTTAATGTGCTCGGTGAATTGGATCCAAAATATAATCAGCTCTAAAACTTTATAAGCCGCGTCGAATGCCTTTCCAAACGCCAAAATCAGTTCATTTATTCAAGAAAAACCGTTGTTGAAAGAATAAAAAAAAAAAAAATTCACCTGATAGACCGATTTTTTCGAAAACAATGGCGTATAAAAATATTTTTGAGCTCGAAGAGCTCGAAAATGTATTCACAACAAAGTTTTCGAGCTCCTTGAGCGGGAAGTTTTAGGGCTGGCCCACAGAGTCAACCGATAGACAGTTTTTTTTTAACTTCCCGCTAAGAAAATCGACGATTTTCGAAAATTTCGGGAAGTTATCGTTTTCACCCCGATTTTCGAAAATCGAGTTCCCATCAGATATCGACGTTTTGAGGTCCTAGGAAGCTTTTCTGACTATTTTCGGAATGATGTCCGAGTGTGTGTATGCATGTGTGTGTGTGTGTGTGTGTGTGTGTGTGTGTGTGTGTGTGTGTGTGTGTGTGTGTGTGTGTGTGTGTGTGTGTGTGTATGTATGTAAACTCTTTGTAACTTTTGAACTAATGAACCGATTTGGATGTTTAAGGCGGGGATTGAAAGAGCATGTGGGCCATCAACTTTCCTAAAAATTTCAGATCATTTGATCAAATAGACTCGAAAATATCTGCGAATTACGAAAAAAAAAAATTTTTTTTTTTAGTTTTTTATTGAATTCTCAGAAACGACTCATACGATCGACTTCAAAATCTAATCAGTGCTAGTACTTAAAAAAAACGCGTCGATTGTCACCTTAAACATCAAAATCGGATAATTCGTTCGAGAGTTATCGCGGGAGAAAGAAATGGTGCAAAACGGTTTTTTCTAAATATTTTCGAAACGACTGACGCGATCGATTTCAAATTTTAATCAGCTCTAGAATTCAATGAAACGCGCCGATTGCCACCTCAAACGTCAAAATCGATCGATTAGTTCGAAAGATATCGGCGTTGAAAAATTAAAAAAATAACATTTTATGTTATTTTTCCCGGATGAATCATAATATAACCTACTAAAATGTGTCTGAAGTCATACTAACTCATTTTTTATATGGTTACTTTCGATACATTATGTCATCGAACTTGGTTTTTAATTTAAATCATAGTACCAACAATGAAATCGATGAAACGTAGTTTTCAATATTTTTCTCGGATATTTCATATTTGATTGTTTCTCACATGAGTCAAAACTCAATTAAATCTTGATTTGAATCCCTGGCATTGATTTTTGCCTGAATACACTTATTTTATTGAACATAATAAAGGATTAAATTTTAAAAACCGCTTCATTAACAATTCTTGATTCTTATATAAATTTTCAAACTTCAGCATAACAGGCAACTTGTTAGAGCTTGAGAAGATCGTAAAAAAATAATCGTATGTGATAGCATTTTCGAGCTCGAAGTGCTCGAAAATATATCTACACTAATGTTTTCGAGCTCTATGAGGTCGAAAACAGCGGGAAGTTTTGGGGCTGGCCCGCAGGGCCAACCGACGCCCAGATTTTTTTTTTTGGTTTAGTTAAATTGTATTCAACGTTAAAAAAGTATTTCCTTCACTTCACAACTATATTTACTTTTATATTAGTCCAAAAAAAATTTTTTGAAGTGTAATAAGTCTTTCTCCCACTCTTACTAAGAAAAAGTTAATTGTAATGAATTTTTCATAACTATTGCAATACAATTGAATTTGACTTTAAAATTGCCACCAATATGAATGAAAAAATACCTGGATTTAGCAAAAATAAAATAACGTATAGCACACAAAACAAAAAATTGAAGAAAAAAAATCGGTCTGTCGGTTGACCCTGTAGGCCAGCCCCAAAACTTCCGCCCATTTCGAGCTCCTTGAGCTCGAAAAATTGTTGTGGATTCATTTTCGAGCTCTTCGAGCTCGAAAATACTATTGTATGCGTTTATTTTCGAAAAATAACGCTTTTTATCATTTTTTCTACAACGATATCTCTCGAAAGAATAAACCGATTGAGACGTTTAAGGTGGCAGTCGACGCGTTTTATTGAGTTCTACAACTGATGAAATTTTAAAATTAATTTATTGAGTCGTTTTTGAGAAAATTTTTAAAATACTATAAAAAAATTTTTTTTTTAATTCTTTCGTTAACGGTTTCTCTCGAACAAATAAACCGATTTTGATTTTTGAGGCGGCATTCGACGCGGCTTATAAAGTTTAAAAGGCTGATTAGATTTTGAGATTAATCCATTCAGCGAATGAAAAGTTATTCAAAAAAAACATTTTTGAAAAAATTTTATTTTTGAAATATCTCCGAACGTACCCAACCGATTAAGCTCAAATTTTTAGTGTTTACAGTAAATCAAAAGCCGCGTCGAATGACACCTTAAAGTTCAAAATCGGTTCATCCGTTCAAAAGTTACAGAATATTTACATACGTACGTACATACATACACTCGGACATCATCGTGAAATTAGTCAGAATAGCTTCCTAGGACCTCAAAACATCGACATCTGTTGGAATTTCGATTTTCACAAATCGGACTGAAACCAATAACTTCCCGAATTTTCGAAAATTTGCAATTTTCTTAGCGGGAAGTTAAAAGTTGTTCAAAAGTAAAAATCGATGATTGTAACTGTCTTTATTGCAATGAACTTTATTCGGAAGCTATTGAATCAATGTGAAATTGTAAGAAATGGTCTCATGATTCCATTGCAAGTGTGGTGAATATTGCTCTGATGAGTATCGAAAAATTTATCAATTGAAAAAAAAATTATTATTTTCAAATATTTATAGCGGCCAAATTTGCCCCGGGCATAGAGAATAAGCCGAAAAATAAAAAAGTTGTGATAGATTAATATCACATTAATAAGTTATGATAGTGTCAAAAATATTATTTAATTATTTCAATATTTTTTTTTGACACAACTAAAAATGGGTTTTTCTTTGCTTTTTTGTTGTAATAAATGATTCATGGCATTAAATAATAATATTAATTCTAATTAATTATTATTGTATTCGGTTATTTAATTTCAAGCAATTTAATGAATTCAACATTTCGATGCTTCGTCACGAACCACTCGTATGTTTTTGGTTCAACAGCACGTACATAGTTTGTAGATAGATATATAGACGGTAGGATCATTAACTATAAACGTGTTTTGTCAAACGTTTTTTCTCTTGTCAATCATTTATTAAAAACGAAACGTTTTTTTTTTTCTTTTATCAAGTTAAATGTTTTTTAATTTAGTTTTTTGTCTTTTCAATGTCCAGGTAGACAAATGCAGGTAGGCGACCTTAATAATTATTATAATACATGAGAAACTTTACTCAGTATAGATAAGGCTGAAAAAATTCGACAAAAAATTTTTTTAATTGAACCATATTTTTTATGAAAATAATAAAAAATATATATTTTAATATAGCTCCGAGCTATTCAAATATGAATAAATGAATAAATTTAATGCATTACTCCAGTTGTGGGAGATTTTCAGGTTCTTTTCTAAAATAAAAGATCTGAACGTAAATTGAAAAACAGATAAAAACTTTAGCTCACATTCAAAAAAAATCTCATGTTTGTTTTGATGAAAAATCTCCGAAAAAGTTTTTATTCAGAGTGTAAATGCAAAAAAAAAAAAAAACTTAACCGTCTGTTCACGTGAGAAAAGAACGAACTTTTTTAATAAATATTGTTAAAGATAATTAATTTTGTTTAAGCCTGAATGCATAGAGTAAATCGTCATTATATGAGCACATGAAAATAATAATGATATATATTAATAATATCAAAATCACGATCGTTTTAAATCTTTGCCTCACCCATCGCGTTGCGGTATTTTGACAGAAATTGATGATTGATTTAATTTTTTGTTTTTTATGTATGTATACTCACACTCCACACGAAAGTTACATGCACTTCTGATACCAAATTGTACTAACCCTTGAGTTATGAATTATTATCACTTATATTATAATAACAACTCACTTAAACTAGAAATATATATTATAATAACACAACAATTTACAGCAGTAAAAGAAAAGCGAAAAAAGATAGTTTATTCACGGAAAAAAAAGTTACCTTGAGTCAAGAAAATATTTTTGAAGACCACCGTTTTCGGGAACCAAGTCAAGATTTTCTTGAGCTAAGTGAATTTATCTTGGTCAGATAAAATTACTACTTTATCTGAGAAAGTTTAGGTCTCCAAAAAAATTATCTTGAATTAAGAATATTTACCTTCAACCAAGAATTTTTTTTTTTCTGTGTTAAGATACAGAATGTCGCTATTTAGTTGTCATTAGGTGACTGACTGACGCTTGCCGCGTTTCTATAAAATAAGAAAAGAAGGCATTTATTTCTTAAACATTCAAATATTTAAAAAGACCAGTTTCACTTTCGTTAAAATCAATACGTAGTATATATTCATTAAAATATGTAATTTATTTTATACGAATTCGCTACATCGAAAATTTTATTGAAGTTTCAAAAGATTCATCAAAATTTCAAACTTAATGAAACGCTTCTTAACACTAATCACTTTCAATAGTGCAGCTAGACTCAGTATTTGGAGTACTAATGATCACAAATACAACAGTAATTACTTTCAACAATGTTGCAAGATTCATTAGCCAGAGTACTAAAGAACACTAACGGAACATTATTCAAAACTAACCTTTCCAATAGTGTTGCAAAGCTCATTAGTACTCCAATTAATGAACACTTTTAATACTAATCACTTATTCCAATAGTTTTGCAAGATTCATTAGTCGAAGTATGAATACTATTACAACACTATTCAACACTAACCACATCTAATAGTGTTGTAAGATTCACTAATCAGAGTACTCACGGTCACTATTATTAGTAATAAAACATCAACACTAATGAATCTTCAATAGTGTTCATTCATTTTTTTCCGTGAAGGTTAAGACTAAGACTGTCTGAGTTAAGTTTGAACCAAGGCGAACTAAATGTATTTCATATCTCCGTGAAAGAAAGTTAAGTTTGTCTTGTGAAAAACAGCTCTAAATTTCGACTTGGTAAACCAAGCCTGAATCAAGTTTTATTTTTGACCCAGGTACATAAATATTAATTCAATAGTAGAATACTGTGAAAGTAAGTGTTTAAAAATTTTTAGATACTTGTTTTAACCTGTTTCACGGGTCACTTTAGTCTACTTGATACATTTATATAAATAAAATAGTAAACATAGTTATTCAAATAGGTGTATATTATTCCCAAGAAATATTTTTAACAATTTTTTTCTTTGTTGAGGTGATGAAAACATGAAAAACTTTTTCTATATTTGATTAGTGTATAAAAAAAACTTGATTGACAACTTTTCACTTCTGTCAGGTTTCTATTAACATATGTTAAATTTGTAACAATTTTCTGAATAGAAAATTGCAGACAATTGAGTTAAATATGAAAATTTTTAAATATTTAAATAAAAAAAAAAAAAAAAAAAAAGAAAATTCTAACGGAAGTGATGTTTTAGTTTAATTATAAGTCTTACATAGTAGGTAGAATTCGGTTTTATGTTAGAAGATAATCCTTCAGGTATATATCGATCTTTAGTAGTTTAGATTTTTAACGTTCAAAATACGGTTTTGAAATCATAGACCAAGTGGAGACAAAACAAGAAGTAAGTATTATATACATAGTTTATAGCTGTACATGTAAAACGAAAGAAAAGAAAATGTAGAAAAAAGAAAGAAAAAAAAATATCAAAGAAAAGGAAAAGAGATTTGAAAAGAAAATCTTAAACAGACTCGAGGGAAACCAGCTGTCGTAGATCCTAAATCTCAAAAAGTTGTCCTCTTTTTCAATCACGTGCACAATTGTGTTGTGAAAGAGACACAATATTATTTGGAAAAGTTCTTCGTTGAATTGGAACATATTTTTGTAACAATGTCGCGGTTGCACTTTTAATATACTTTTTTTTTTCTTTAAACTCAACAGCTTTTTTTTTAAATTTATAATCTAAATAAATATACACACAGACATCTATATACATATATATATACACAAAATCTAAACGTTGTGTATATTATTAAAAAAATATTTTCTCAATAAATTTTTTTATTCCATTTATTGGTATCGGGAAATTTCCAGCTGCCTTTAATCTCCCTCGTAATTTCTCTCGCGTGTATGTATAATTCTTTATTTTTCAATTTTTTTTTTTTTTTTTTTTTATTATAACGTCTAGGTTCTAGATCTACAGTCTAGAAAGATATGAGAAAGGGAAATCTCATGACCCTAAAGATTTTTTGCACGATGAAACCGAACGCTTTGGGTAAAAAAAATAAAGAAAGCGAATAAAGGTGGATCCCCATTTTTTGTCACTACTGTCGAGACGACTTCTTCGACAGGTAAAAATTCATTCAGGCCTGCATAAGGGGATGCCACTCTTCTATTCTCTGTTTAGAAACATATATCGAACTATTCATACATCCTTATACATATACATGTTAAAAATCCATTTTAAAATATCTACGCCATAAAATTTATTTATCTATTTTTTTTAAAGCAACAATACTGTTCATCAACTTTTTTTATTATTTCTATCGATAGTAAAATTCAACTTTGTTAGAAATTAAAAAAAAAAATAAGTTTTATTATTTGGTTGATGGCCAACATGAAATCAAAAAAATTAAAATGGTTTTTATTGCAATCTGACTCGTGTAACTTTCGTTTTCTGTATTTTTTGTATAATAAACCATTTCCAATACTCTTCGTCATAGTGAAATTCACTTCAATAGGATTCAATAAATAAAAAATCATTTACTCCGCGTTCGCTCCGCAAATTTTTACAGTGTTGCTACATAGAACGAACTTAAAAAAAAAATGTTTCTCATCAACAACTTGTGAAAAATAGTTCATTAGCTCACGGTCAGATTCGAACCTGAGCCTCGTCAGTACTTGCGTTCGAGAACAAAAGTATTGTCCAGCATATATATATATATATATATATATATATTAGGGTGATTCATTTCCGCAGAAGTTTTTTTTTTTTTTAAGTGCTCAAGCAAAATCTCAATCTACATCGAAAAACAAAAATTCTCACCAAATATGAGCTCTTAATTCCAATGCTAAGTACTTACTATTTGGTTTCAAAGATTTCCCATTTAAAATACATGTAAATTAAATTACTTTTTTTTTTAGCTTTCTAATACTCAGCTGCGTTTTATGATATCAACACGGTTTTGGTCGCAAATTGTAGGGCATTTGGTGTTCTTCAAAAGTGCCCACAGTTACTTAGCTGTTAATCCAGCTGTTTCACTTGTATCCGCTGCGGAACTCATTTTTCCTATGAAATTGACCATTATTGGCTTGCAGAACGTTAACCAATGAAAGTACATTAAAATCGCTGATGGGAATTTTATAGGAAATTCTATTCCCTTCAAAAAAAGTCCTATGAGTCAAGCCGCTAAAGTCCATAGTTTCCGAGTTATAGTCATTTTAATAATTTGAAAAATATAATAAAAAAAAAAAAATTACAATTGATATTTTATTCTTTAAATTATTAAAATGACTATAACTCGGAAACTATGGACTTTAGCGGCTTGACTCATAGGACTTTTTTTGAAGGGAATAAAACTTCCTATAAAATTCCCATCAGCGATTTTAGTGTACTTTCATTGGTTAACGTTCTGCAAGCCAATAATGGTCAATTTCATAGGAAAAATGAGTTCCGCAGCGGATACAAGTGAAACAGCTGGATTAACAGCTAAGTAACTGTGGGCACTTTTGAAGAACACCAAATGCCCTACAATTTGCGACCAAAACCGTGTTGATATCATGAAACGCAGCTGAGTATTAGAAAGTTAAAAAAAAAGTAATTTAATTTACGTGTATTTTAAATGGGAAATCTTTGAAACCAAATAGTAAGTACTTAGCATTGGAATTAAGAGCTCATATTTGGTGAGAATTTTTGTTTTTCGATGTAGATTGAGATTTTGCTTGAGCACTTAAAAAAAAAAAACTTTTGCGGAAATGAATCACCCTAATATATATATATATATATATATATATATATATATATATATATTCTTTTAAATGAAGTTTATTTCTTTTTAATCAGTATATTATTGCATAGGAGTAGAAATATAACTTAAAAATGACTAAATCACGTTAATACTAGGAGGCAGTAACGTTGGAGCTGCTGCTCACATGCTTGCATGACAAGCTAGACTAATTTAAGCTTTAGTTCACTCTAATTTATGATCTAGAGTGTATCTCAAGAATTATTAGTGATTAGAAAAGGACGGAAAAAATTACTTATTTCAAACCGTCTGTAATTATGTTAGTTGAGTGTTGTTTACCCGACCACAATCACTGGTTTTAATTAGAGTATACCCATGCAGGGGCGACCAGAGTTAAACGACGGGACCCTACTTGCCCAGCACTGGGGAACCCAGCTTTGGCACATCTGTATTGTCCCATGCTTCGCTCAAGAATGGGTACTCAGTCTTGGCCACCTCAATCATTATCCAATTCTGGTCCAAGACTTGGTAACCAAGCCTTGGCTGTTACAATGATTACCCGAGCTTGAGTCGAGACTAGGTACCCCTGCCTTGGCCGTCCAATGGCAACCTGGACTTGGGCCAAGGTAGGATTATCCAAGTTTGGCTATACCTATGGTTTAATAAATTAGGTTAATGATAATAAAAATTTTTTAAATTAAATTTATTTGTTTCGTCGATGTACGGGCCAGGTCTGGTAACGAAGCCTGGGCCAGGACTGGCAATGAAGCATGAGCCGGGTCTAGCAACAGGACTGACCTTGATTTTTCATTCCAGGCTTCTACCAAGGCTGGTTTACTAGCTAGGCCCAAGATTCTACATACTTGGGCCAAGCTTGGGCCCGTCATACTTTCCTCTCTGGGATAATACTATTTAATAGACTATTCGCTTACGAAAAAAATTAATGAACACTTATGAACACTATCGAAAATTCATGAGTGTTGATGAGTGTTTTGTTAGTTATCATTAGTGACCATGAGTACTCTGATTAGTGAATCTTATAGCAATATTGGATGTAATTAGTGTTGAATAGTGTTTTATTAGTGTTCATTAGTCAGAGAATTAATAGGCCTTGTCACACTATTGGAAGTGGTTACTTTGAATGACGTTCCATTCGTGTTCATTAGCACTCTGGCTAATGAATCTTGCAACATTGTTGAAAGTGATTACTGTTGAATTTGTGATCATTAGTACTCCAAATACTGAGTCTGACAGTACTATTTGAAGTGATAGACGTTAAATACCATTTCTTAGTAATCATTAGTAGTCTGATTAGTGAATCTTACAATATTGTGATGAGAACTGGAAGTGATGAGTGCTGACCGGGTTTCAGTAGTGTTTATTTGTAATTCGGATAGTTGGTACTACTCTGCTGTGAAAATCGAATTAATGACACTAATCACACTAATGCCACTAATCTTTCGAATTATTCGAAACTTCGAGTTATTCAATATTTGATTGATATATCGAGTCAAATCCAACTCTTCGATTTGATTCTATTAGAACAAGATTCGCACACCTCTAGTTGGTTTGTTACAGTATTCTTAAAATTTATGTATAGTTTTATTTAATATGATATTGAAGGATAGTTTTACTATGAGAATTATTGTTTTCATGAACAATTCCATATTGCAAGCAAGCATATTTAAAATAAATTTTAACAGATTTTGAATAAAGATTTGAATTTGATTCAATTTTTAATTTTTTTGAGTACATATTAATTTGTATTCAATCGTTTTTCCGGTTTTTGAATTTCCCTAGCTTTCTGAAAAATGTGAAATCAGCACTTTCGACTTCACTTAAATTGGACAATTTATCACGGTAAATATTTTCAAACCATTTTTTAACGAAATACTTTTTTAAATCGGTTCATTGTGCTTATATGGGAAAAATTTATTTTTTTTTTTTTAAATAGTGGACCAAAAAAACCATATTAATCATGAACTAAATACTGTATTGATTTGATTTTACAAAAGAGTGGGGGGGGGGTGCAAATAATAGGTTTGTTCAGGTGATACCATTCTCTGCGTGGTGGCATATATAGGAAATATTGTACATAATACAAAACAATCTTTACCTTTTTTTCTTTTCTGCATCTAAAAATTTCTGTAATTTAATTTTTATACTTTTCATTGTAAAGTCGATTTGAAAATGGATATTTTTTTTATCATAATGCTAGACTGTTTACCTTATTTATATTTATATTTATTATTCATCACGAAGTCATCATTGCACAATAAAATAAAATAATAAACCTTTCACTTTTTCATTTGTATAATAAATATTAAGAAATAATGGCTTATTTGATATAAGTTATAACTATTCCTTGACTCATTTAATAAACTATGTCAAAGTTCTATTTTTCATTTGTCAAATCAGATTGACTGATATTAATTCATCACTATAATAGAGTAGGGCAAAGAGGATTATGAGCGTGCATTCATTTTGAATTAACAAAAGGTCACCTCTTACTTTTTACAGTTACCAAGGTTAAATATTTTAAGTGTCATATTAAGTATATACAGCTATTATATTTTCATTACGTATCTATTAATTCAAATATTCCAGTACATATATTATTATATAATTATATATACCTGTATCAAATACACCGAAATTGAGCGTAAATAATACTTGCACTCTTTTAATATTTGCAAATGATTCTAGTTCACTCGATGCATTTAGACTTTTCAAATAAAACGCTTTTTTTTTTTTTTATTTTCAGAGAAATTCATGAGCCAAAATGGTCGAGTAAGTGGTCATACTTTTTTTTGAGGTCGATGTCTTCAGAGCGGTAAAACGTACATTGTAATGAAATTTTAAATTTGTTTTATATACTCTTGAAATATCAATAAATAAATGATGAAAAAACTTGAAGTTCTATCTTTTCATTAGTCGTAAAAAAAATTCTCAACAAACGCTTTCAAAACATGCCGTTACACGGGGGAATCCCCTTAAATTAGTAATCAGTTATTATTTGTCAATCAATTTTCTTGAGAAAAATACATAATTTATTTAAAAAAGTTCTTAAGAATTTGTTTTGAGCAAAAGTTTTTTCTTTCTTAGTTTATTTACGTATACAAATGTGTGATATTGAATCATGTATGGATGATGCTTTGTATAAGTACATATATATTGCTGATGAATTGACACAACATCAATCTAGTTCAATAAACGAAGAAATACGGGCGTTTATCACGAATAGTTGGATATTGTATAAACATTGATAGTAAGGCAAATACGTGTATGTCGTCACGCAGCTATCCTTGTCGTTCTCTCCCTCATCTTGACCACGTTTATATGTGTATCAAGGGAGATGTCTAATGTGTTTGTATAAGTGTCCCTCCGTGGCTGTGGGTATTTACTTATTGTCGATCGATTCATATATATGTATATATGTTCTATTTCCAACAAAACCTCAAACTAAACCAGGCATAAATGCACGTTACTGTTGTCCGTATGAGTGAGTTTGTTTGTCCAGTTAAATTCACAGCTGAGTTGCTATAGTTGAGATTTTAAAGATAAAGGAAATTTATACCCAAGGTTTTGCACCGAAAAATATTTGTTTTCTATGGATTTTATTTTTATCGTTAGTTTTAATATTTACCACGAAAGTAATAATTTTTTTAATAACTCGTTTTTTAAATTTGGAAGATAACGTTTCTATATTTGCTACACTGTAAAAAGAGCGGTGTTAAAAATGGACTCATTTTAACTCCGCCCGGTGTAAAAATGAAATTATAATTGTATACACCGGTGTAAGAGGAGTAATTCACCGGTGTTAAAAATACCGGCGTTAAAGTGGGGTAACCGGTGTAAAAACGGAGTAGAATCGGTGTAAAAGCGAGGTAACCGGTGTAAAAGCGGAGTAATATCGGTGTAAAAGCAGGATAAGCGGTGTAAAAGCGGGGTAAACTGCGTCTGCTTGGAGAATTAACTTTAAAGATTATAAAACACAAAAAAAGCCAGTTTTTTATGAAAATTAATAAAAAATATGATCTATTAACAAGTATAGAGATCGAGTAAGTAAAAATATTCACAAAGTAAAATATTTTAACATCGGTAAAGAATATCTACACCGGCGGCGGTGTTATTTCTACACCGGTCTAGAATATTTACACCGGCGGCGGTGTTATTTTTACACCGCTTTCGGTGTTGAAATTTAACATCGCTGATTTTAACACCTACACCGCTTGGACTTACCCCGGCAATTTTTTACAGTGTATAATTTTAGGGAAAATTTGTTAATTTCTAATAAAAATAATTTTTTTTTTATACCGTATTACTTTCACCCATATGAATAATTATTATTCAATTTTACAACTTGCAATAATGATTCAAAAATCACGTCGCATGCGGAGTGAATATTGATTTTTTCAAGAGCGGAGTGATTTTGGAGTGACACAGATTTTATTTCACTCCGGTCCAGAGTTTTGATATAAAAATTTAATACATAAATTTAAATTTAAATAGTTTCATATTTAAAAGAAACAGCTATTAATTAGAAGCATAATTTTTTCAATAAATAATTTATTTAATAAATAATTTATTCAGATATTGATGATTAAATTTAAAATATTGTGTTTTTAATTGATAAAATATTTTAGTAACTCACTAAATTATAATTTTATATATATACAGTCGGACCTCGTTATAAGACTATCATTCTGTCTTCTTAATAAACCGGGTATCGCGATAGTTTGAGAGAGAAACTAATCGTCTTATAACGAGGTCCGACAATAATACATAGTAAAAATATTAAATTATTTAATAGCTTTAGTAACATAGTGTTATGGGAATATTTGATACTTCGGTATAATATAAAATGTTATCTTGTGGTGCGGTTGATGTACATCATATGACAGTTTGTGATTCAGTAGAGTTATAATATTACTGAAAATTTCATTATCAGCTGCTTATAGTTCTTAAGAATCATTTCGTGCGAATGTATGGAGGAGGAGATCATAATTATTTCCATACTCAATATAAACGTCAAAATATCAAAGACCTCAGCTCACTATGCATTAGTAATTTTTTTTATAATTAATATTTTCCGAAACTCCCCTTCGGAGTAAATTTCACTTCGGAGTGAATAAATAAAAAGTCATCCACTCCGTGATCACTCCTGATTTACTCCGCGTTCACTCTGCAAATTTTCCACGGTGTAGAAATCCTCGCATAAATATTTTTTGACTTTTTTATAAGTAGTTTTTGGAGTATTTTAGAAAAAAAGTTTTTAAATTAGATCATCTTATGAGGAAGTCGCCTACAAATGGTTTTTTATTTCCAAGCTAACTGGGGTATAGAATCATTTCATGGTATTGAAAAACTATTCATCATTTTTATTAAATATGATAAATTTCAAATAAAAAAACCTATCGCCTACAATTTTCGCATGTTCATATTCCCCTCAAAATCTCATAACATATATGATGAACTACTTCATAAAATACAATAAACATACTCACACACACACACACACACACACACACACACTATGAAACTGAATTGTAAATTGAGGCTACGTACCCCATACAAAGTCAACGTTAATGGAAAAAAAGCCGTAAGTTGGCCGATGTCCGACTGCCGTCGATCGACCAAGCATTGGCAATTAGTAATGGCCCAAACTTGGTCAGTTACCAGCAGCCATTTAATTTTTTGTCAAAATAGCGTAGTCAATTCGAAGTGAGGTTTTAGTAA
This sequence comes from Microplitis manilae, assembly GCA_030273425.1. Classification (NCBI taxonomy): domain Eukaryota; kingdom Metazoa; phylum Arthropoda; class Insecta; order Hymenoptera; family Braconidae; genus Microplitis; species Microplitis manilae. The sequence goes on along the minus strand of CP092722.1, from coordinate 20,564,369 downwards.
AATTTTTGAATGGATATGTTATGGCATTACCCATACAAAGATTGGAAATCGGTCCTATATCCCACAGTTGAAAATTTTGTGTTCTTATGGATAAAAATTCAATGGTTAAATATTTTGTGTCAATTATTTGACACCATCAAGTGTAAATTCAACTAGAGTTGAATGTGTTATCTGATCTCAACAAGTTTTAAACCTGTATTATTGTTTGACATAAGTATAATGTGTTAAATTAACACAAAAAATTGATTGGACCGTTTGGGACATCTGATTTGTGTTAAATTTAACACAAATTTTTCAACTGTGCATCAGGCCATTACTGGGCCAAGAATGTCAATTAATGGTTCAGCAATGGCAATTTTTATTGGCCGATAAACGTCTTATAGCCGGGATGATAAGCTCGGCCCATTAATGGCGCTCGAATTCCGGTTGATGAATGGCAGCTAGTAATCCGCCAAGCAAGCAAAGAAATGTAATTAAAAAAATATTTATTCATTATTATTATTATCCTAGTAGAGTTCATGATCTTTAATGAATAAACTATTTAAGTGACGTAAATGATGTTGAAAAACTGTAATGAAAAATTCTACTGGGCTCTCGGCACGAACTGCCGTCCTTCTGATCACTGGGTCTGAACAGTAGCTACTGATCAAACCTACTAATGTTGAACTGATACTTTTAAATGATCTACTTATTCATTTTACTCGAGCTTATAAAATATGAAGAGCAATTCAATTAATATTTTCAATTAATGAAAAAAATAATAATTTCGTACTATTTTTATTATAATCATCAATAACCCGAGTCAAAAAACAAATTCCAGTTCGGACCACAAAATACTACGTGAGGTTTTTGAGGGACAAGTTGGACTTTGGAGATTGAGAACTGTGTAGAAAGTAATTCCATTTTAGGCCTCAATGTTTTCTTTACAGGCGATTTTACATAATTGAGGGCTAAATTGGTATTAAAAAAATTTTGCGTGGGCCTCAAAATCCTCATAAAACAAAAAAATTTATTACTCCAGGTTTAAGCCTCAATTTCTTCAATGACGTAATTTATATATATTAGACTGTTTCAAATTAGGGGTCTATTTTTATTTTTCTGATTAACATTGAAAAATCGGAAGGGTATGTTAAAATATGGTGACAGTTAAAATTTGAGCTCTTAATATTGATATTTAGAGGTGGCTATTGATAATTTTCGATTTTTTATTTAGTAACATGGTAAAAAGTACATAACTTCCGAAAAAATCAAGATACGAAAAACCTCTCCTTAAACCTTTTGTAGCAAATTTACTGATCTACTAAAAAGGTCTTCTATGATTTCTGCATCAATTCAACCATTCACCAGATACCCGACGTCAAAGTTTGATACAATTCGAAAAACTCGTTTTTGCTCGCTCTGAATTTTATACCATGTCAAGTAAGGAGAATTCAGAAATTCTCAATACAGTTTTTTGTAGGAAATTGAATGTTCTACAAAAAAAGTCTCTTATCATTTTTTGATAAATCCATCTGTTCAAAAGTTATTAGAGCTCGAAGTAAAGTTGGAGATCTTTTTACTTTTCCGGTGAAACTATCGGACTAATCATAAAATGTCATTGAATTTTTTTTGTAGGCAATTTCATTTCCTACAAATTATCTTTGATAAATTTTTTTTTAATTCTGCATTTTCTTTTAGTTATTTCCATTTTAATGCCAAGCTCTTAAAAAAAGTGTTCTGATCAATTTTAAGAGCTCGACATTAAAATGAAAATAACTAGAAAAGATGCAGAATTTGAAAAAAATTTATCGAAGATAATTTGTAGGAAATAAAATTGCCTACAAAAAAGATTCAATTACATTTTATGATTAGTCCGATAGTTTCACCGGAAAAGTAAAAAGATCTCGAAATTTACTCTAACTTGACTTCAAGCTACAATAAATTTTGAACACATGGGTTTATCAAAAAATGATAAGAGACTTTTTTTGTAGAGCATTCAATTCTCTACAAAAAACTGTATTGAGAATTTCTGAATTCTCATTAGTTGACATGGCATAAAATTCAGAACAAGCAAAAACAAATTCTTCGAATTGTATCAAACTTTGACGTCGGATATCTGGTGAATGGTTGAATTGATGCAGAAATCATAGAAGACCTTTTTTGTAGATCAGTAAATTTGCTACAAAAGGCTTAGAAAGAAGTTTTTTGTATCTTGATTTTTTCGGAAGTTATGTACTTTTCACCATGTTACTAAATGAAAAATCGAAAATTATTAATAGCCACCTCTAAATATCAATATTAAGAGCTCAAATTTTAACTGTCACCATATTTTAACATACCCTTCCGATTTTCCAATGTTCATCGAAAAAATAAAAATAGACCCCTAATTTGGAACAGTCTAATATATATATATATATATATATATATATATATATATATATATATATATATATATATATATATTATAAAAGAGGAGGTGTTTGTGCCTATAATACGATTTGAAGTAGAAACTAACTTGATAACTATGAGGGTGTGAAAGATGGGAGTTAAAATAATATGAACTTTGAAAATGGATCTATGATTGATGGTGAATATTCTACATTGTTTTAGGAATTTCAAGAATAATCTAGACATTTCGGGAATAATCTTGAAATCTCAGTTCTAACATATAAATTAGTTTTCCAAATTATTCGAAAATTAATTCTAATTAATCTGGAATGCTTCAAAATGAATTTGGTTGATTTAAATTACTTAAGATTAATTTTAATTAGTCAAGAATGGTCTGGATTGTTCTAAAAATTTCGAGACACATCTAGAATGCTCTAAACCGCACTTAGTTGATTTAAATCACTCAACATTCATTCTAAATAGTCTAGAATGTTCTAGATTGTTGCGAATATTTGGATAATCATTCGGAAAGCTCTCAATTACAATTAGTTGATTCAAATCTTATAAAAATGATTCTAATCGGTCTAGAATGTTTTGCAAGGTTCCGAAAATAACATTCTAGAAACTTCAAATATATATATATATATATATATATATATATATATATATATATATATATATATATATATATATATATAATATATATATATATATATATATATATATATATATATATATATATATATATATATATATATATATATATATATATATATATATATATAGGTATGTATTTACATTAATGTAAATGTAAATGCATTAAATTAAATTACATTAAAGTTCAATAAATTAAATTACTCAAAAATGATTTCATTGATGTTGGATGCTTCCGATTGTTTTAAAAGTTTGGAAAACGTGATAAAAGTTGAAATATATATCTTGAAGTCGTAAGTTATACGAAAATAATCGGAGTAGCCCGATCGAAAAATAGTTTAGAACTATCGGAATTAATTTGAGGGGATGTTCGACGTTCAAATATTTTAGAACTTATCAAATCATTGTCGAAATTTCAGAGCAAAAAATTTAACATGTAAATAAAATCACCACCAAAAAAAACCCAGCGAAGCGGGCGTTCACAGCTAGTATATATATATGTAATAAAAAATTTTTATTAAAACTATTATCTGCATAACAATAAAATTTCTCAACATTAAAGTTACTATCAGACATTTAAAATAAAATTTTTGTATTTTAGAACAAAAATTGAATTTGATGATGATCATTATAATTATTATAAGTATTTTCAGTACTTTTTAAAATATTAAGGTAAAAACCTCATCTATATCCGCTCTCTTTTCATTGGAGTGAGATTAAATCACTCAATATAAATTGATAAATAAAATGAAAAATCATATTGTTAGTTTTTTCTAGTTTCAAGTATCAAAATAAAATTTTACTTTGAAAAATAATGTTGATAATGAATTATTATTAATTTTTTAAGCAAGGTTCTTGAGTGTATTCGTAGTCGCTCACTTAAAGTTGTCATGTACCATTACTCGATCAACACATGGCTCTATACTCGCTTAAAGTCAATATCGATTAAATTATAAGTTTATTGATTTGGAAAATAATTTATAAATTATGAAACTTTATTTTTACATAATATAAAATTTCATGAATTTCAAAAATATATATAATAAGATATAGTTCTAACCATTCTTAAATAGTCTAACGAATGAACGTTAAAGCGGAAAATGCCCGGCAGAGCATGATTTTGAAAACAGTCACTCAATTTGAATTCATAATCTATTATAAAATAATTTGATACATGATATTTTAACGTATTTAAATTCACAAACAATTATTCATTAATACTAATTTTTCCAGTTGAATTTTTTTTTTTTTATAAAAATTATAAAAAACGCATTAAACAGTGAAAGTGAGCAACTAATGATACTAAGCGTATATAGGGACTTTTACTTTAATTAGAAAATCAAATAAAATTATATCATATCAAAAAAAGGACAGATTCATGTATATTAATGTTCTTTTGTTTTATTTGAAAGGAAAAGAACAATCGATAATCGATAAAATTTATTAAAACAAAATCTATAAAAATATAGTTTTTATCATCAAAATCATAATAATATATAGTTTAAAACCTTCTTTAAAACACGCAGAATTTTGTGGTGTAAATTTCATGTCAAAATATTCAGTAGTTTTTACGTGATGCGCGTTCAAAAAAAAGGCCTGTCATTTTATAGATATAGATATATATATTTATATTTCAATTTTTTTTTTTTTTATTAATAATGATAATTTTTAAGAACAGTTGTAACAAGCTGTCATAAACCGAACTTTTCTGAAGTATACTAAATTAAATTATGCTTACTGATAAAAATAATACACAAGCTAAAAAATTTAATGCTCACTATAAAAAAATAATTAACCTGAAAGAACTTCAGAATCGATTTTTTCAATTAAAATACAAAATTTTATTGAAGACAAAACAATTGATATTGCATTCCTCATTATTTTGGAACATTTATTCTGTCGGATTTTGTGTCCAAAAAAAAGTAAATACTCTAGGCTTAATTTTTTAAAAAATTTTTAGGAGTCTATTTTTTTTATTCGATTTACAACTGAGATAAAAAAAAAATATTTTTAAAAACTTCTAAAAGTTTGTCAAGGGCTATATAAAAACGAATAATAATTATTATTGTTAATATTATTATTATTATGAATGAATAATTGTATTTTATTTCCCGAGTAAAAATAAAATTTGACATTTAAAAAGTTAAATTTTCATCTTCTGCCACAACACCGCTGCAACACAGCCGTTTGGAGGACAAAACCGCCGCACGCTAAATTTTTATTCTCTGCCGTCATAGCCGCAACACCGCTGCAACACAGCGGCTCCGGGTGAAAATATTTATTATTATTATTATTTCATTTAATTGAATAGAATAGAAATAATTGTAATTATCAAATACTTATTCAATTATATTAATACTTATATATGGCCATATATTAAAATTCTCCAATATATACATAGCTATGTATAGAAATTTCAAATAAATTAAAAAAAAAGACTTCAGTTACAGTATTTTTTTTTTTTTTTTTTTTTTTTTTTTCGATCAATCATTTTGGTGATGCGGGAATCATCTGATATGTGTTCAATTTAATATCTAATTTAGTAGAAATCTTTTATTACGCGAAAAAACGCTAGAATATCGACTAACCGCGCACGCTTTAGTGGGATTCGAACCCGGGACCTAACGAACGAAAGACCGACGCACTAACGACTAGGCTACGCTACCGACAGTGACTACTGAGTTTACTTGAGCTATATGAGATTGAAAGAATACATTATTTTTAAAACAGCAAAATATAATTGAAAATCTATTATTATTAATAACAAAAAAATTTCTTATTTTTTTTTTTTCGTGTGCTATAAAATCCGGTATGTAAGTAATTGCGATATGTGTAATTTTGGTTATATAGTTATGTATAAAATTGTTTAAAAAGTATATTGGCTCTAGATATGGCCATGTATGGTCATGTTTAACTCGTTTTTCCTATACGATTAACTACTATGCTTACACTGTAAAAAAATTGCGGAGTAAACGCGGAATGAATACGGAGTGAACGTGGAGTGAATGATTTTCTATTTCTTTTGTCCCTCCGAAGTGAATTTCATTCCGAAGGGAAGTTTTAGAATATATGAATTATAAAAAAAATTACTAATACATAGTGAAGTTAGGTCTTATATATTTAGACATTTATATTGACTACGGAATAATTACGAGCTCCCTTTACATATATCCATAAGAAATAATTGTTTAAAATTATAATCTGTTAATAATAAAAAATTTTGCTCGTATGAAGTTCAAGAAATCGATTTTTCATTTTCGCTCATTAATATGTTTTCACTCAGCCATGAACTGTCATACAACTTCCATCAATGATACCACGAAAGAAAATTGTATATTGTACCAAAATATAAGCAATTCCCATGAAAATTATGTCACTATAACTATTCAATGATTAAATGTTTGGTAATTGGGCAGATTCAGGGCTCACTACATTTATGAAAGTTCCAAGTGCTTACACCTTAAAGATCTATAATTAAACTTTTTCCACGTGTTCTGCTACACGGCGGAAAGAATTTTCTGTATGAGTTTATGTCTCTAACACTCGATATCTATCCGAACCTTGTAACTAATGTGCAAAAAATTGGTAAAAATCACACAAAATCATGTGGATTTTCAAAAATAAATTTTTCTAATAATAATAAATAATTTTATTTAAAGCCGTAAGATGGACGGTGGTGATAGAAAGGTCTACCTAAGAGTTAGAAATAATTTTTGAACTCTTGTAATAGTGAAAATCAACATATTTGTGTTATTTCAATGCTTTTAAGGTGTACAACAGCTCACCTAACATTTTGTTACAGGCAGTTTGGACGGTATCCGCCTCCCTTTGCTAGTATAGTGTCTGGCTGAAGCCTACAACACTGTTTCACGCCGGCCCGTACTAGTAAGAGATGTAGTCTAAGGCAAGAGTACGTTAACATAGCCTTACTGACGAGTCCGTTAACGTACTCAGGACGAAACTACAGGCATTATGGCAATAGACATATATCATAAGTTTTGGTGTTGGTTTGAGAGTCAATACATAAGATTATATGAAAAATATGTCAAATAGTGCAGTGTAGCACGGAACTGAAAAACAACAAACAAAAAATCGCTGAATCAAGCAAATGTATACCTAATGTATACACATGTCTTATTGTGGCTTAAATAACATATAATTAAGCAATTATAGTTTCAATCCGCTTAAAAATAATGACGGTTGAAATTGGATTCAAAGCGATATGTCCAAAATTGAATTTTTGACAATTGTAACATGGGTGAGCCCCTCTTCTAAACAATTACCAAATGTTTTCACTATGTCTTATATAAAATTATAACTTAGTAAGTTACTAAAACATTTTATAAATTTAAAACATAATTTTTCTCAAAATTTTGAAATATGTTTTTAAGTTCGACAACTTGAAATTTTTTTATGTTCTATTTTGAATTGCCTGCAATTTTTTTTTAAGTACCATAATTTTATTTAAAAAAAAATACTATGGCCGAAAACAGGCCGATTTAACTTTCAGCCTGTTTTCGGCCAAAGATTTTTGCTCGCGATAATGTTATTAAAAAACAATATATAATCTGGCCAAAAAAGGGCCAATTCATTTATTGGCAAAATATCGGCCAATTTTCGGCATCTTTAAGCAGAATAAAAATTTTTCGGCCGGTTTTCGGCCTCTTTCAATAAAATTTTACAGTTTCGGCGTGATTTCGGCCAAATTAAGCTGTTTCGGCATATTTTTGGCGAAATATTTTCACCTGGGGCTCGCTGATCATTTTTAATCTGAACTTCAAAATAAGTCACATGATGGTATGCGACTTAGAAAATTGTTCCAAAAATGATAAAATATATATGATTCGTCTGTCGAGTGTTGCGGCTATGGTGCAGCGGTGTTGCGGCAATCATAATTTTATTTCATCATAAGCTTGTTGCAGCGGTGTTGCGGAATTTTGGAAGTTTTTCAGAGAATATTTATATAATGCTATCGTGTTGCAGCGGTGTTGCGGCGGTGTTGCGGAAATTCTAATTTTATTATTTCGTTACAAATTTGTTGCTGCGGTGTTGCGGCGGTGTTGCGGGCATTGAGAGCCCGTGCAGCGCTGTTGCAGCGGTGTTGCGGCTATTTTACGTTTTTACTCGGGTTTACATTCAGGTTTTTATATTTTCTTCTTTTTTTTTCAACTCGAAAATTTTCTAAGTCCAGAAAACGGTAATTTATTTTGTGAGGGTTTTGAGACCTTCATTAGTATTTACAAACCGATAAAGAGTTTGAATTTAGACCTCATAATTCTTATTGAGGATTTTGAGTGCCAATATCGTATTATTTATCGTGCGGTAAATGAAAGATCAAAGGAATTGATATTTCTGAGGTCCAAACTAGAATATGTTTTTTGACTCGGGAATATTCAAACCGAAAAATAATATTTCGATAAAAAATAAAGAAAAATAATAAGTTTTTTAGCTCAATAAATTTATTTCTTAACTGAAATTATTTTTTTATTTACGACAAAAAAAATTTCTTGGCCCAAGAAAGTTTACCTCACTTAAATAATTTATTCGTTAATGATCATGAACTCTACTAAGGTAATAACTTAATAATAATAAATTTTTTTTTATTTAAATTAATTTGCTAGCTTGGCGGATTGCTGGTTGCCATTAATCGACCGAAAGTCGAGCATCATTAATGGGCCGAAGTTATCAAATGCGGCTATAAGCCGTTTGTCGGCCAATAAAAATTGCCATTGCTGAACCATTAATCGACATTTTTGGCCGAGTAATAGCCTGATATAGGACCGATTTTCAAACTTTGTATGAGGTCTTAGGTAGTTCGAAATTTTTTTTTGGTGGTTGAGAGTTAAGCAAAGATTGTATATAAAAATAAAAAAATTCGTAATAGTGAGAGACTTAGAAACTATAATTGATTATTTTTAGAAGCGCGCATGATTTGATTGACGATAATATATTTTTTTAGAGAATTGTATTCGAACTTTGATGAGATTTCATGAGATTGACATATGTACAAGAATAACAACAATTCACATTTTCCCTTTTTCAAAAAAAAAAAATAAATAAAGAAACTTTTTTTGGTGTTAAATTGTTGAATATTTCGTTGTAAACATTTACCTACAGAAGGACTTTGGATCAACAAAAGAAATATGTCAAGCTCCATATGTCACCTAAAATTTTTTTGAGATGCGGGTTAGTGTGAAAGGGTAAACTCCTAGTGGAAAACCTCATAAAAGGTATAACTACAAACTAAGATGTTTACAACTTTATTGTTGGCTGTAAACTATCTGAAAAAAATTTACTCATATATGTTTCAAGTACGACACGACATATTTCGTACACATGTTTTTTTCTTTTTATAGATTTTGACCTTTTTGTATTTTCCAAAATGAGAAAAAATTTTTTTTTATTTATAAATTATAATGAATTCCACAGTATCCTGAAATAGACAAAAAAAAAATTTTTCATCGGTAGTTTTAATAAAAATTTTAAACTACATCAAATATGACTGCAAAAACTTTTAATCAATCTTTGAAGTAGATATCTAAAATTATAATAATTAATCGAAATTAATTACTAAATGGTAAATCCAAAATTTTTCGTTTATATAATACTTGAAATTTTTTCGTTGAATTTTAGAAGTAAAAGGGTGCTTGAATATTAATTGGGCAAATATTTTCTTTTATTGAATTTTAACTGACGGATGAATCGAATTCGGTCCAGCGATGTACGGCATCAAGCTAATCTGTATCGACAGAATGGAATCCATTGAATAAAGAGGGTGGTATAAATGTATATATCTATACATTTGAAATGAAGGGGATAGATGTGGAGAGGTAAAGATAGAGGTAGAGAAAGAGAAAGCGAATATCAGTCCAACAAGCTTTTGAATAAATATTCAAGCGGCTCATAGTGCTGCATTGAATTTCATTCCTCTTGCGTAATCCACAGGCTGAATGGTCTTGGTTGCGTTGATGTATACTCGCCGCTTTGGTTCAATCTGCGGTTGAACGATCTGGTTGAAAATCCGTTTAAAGCATTTTCTGTGTGTACCATCAGTTCGCTTGTATTATTCCTTATTCGTGCGTTTAAAAATAAAATGAAAACTAAAATGAAAGATAAAAAAAAAATTTGAATATTTCATTTGATTTTCCCCAATTACCGGTATGATATGCATCATTCGACGAGATCATAATACATGAAAAATTTTTACCTATATATAAGCGGTACTCTGCTTCATGTTGCGTAAATTTTCTGCTGAAATACGAGAGATATATTCTATAAAAAATACGACACTAACGAATTTTTTTGAGGTCATTAAATTTTTATTATATTTTTCCATTTTATGGGATTCATAGAACGTTAATACAATACTCACGTAAAAAATTTTATTTTATTATTTTATTCAATTTTTCTCTTTTTTAAAACGCTGGTACATTGGTTAGATTTTTATTGCATATTGCTGTCCATATTCTATATACTACGTATTGCAGTGATTCAGAGAGAATGCTCGTATCCATTTGAATGGAGTTTATGTCGAATGATAATATTTTAAAACGGGGAGAATTCCATTTCGTATTTTTAGTATTCATAATATAAATACATATATTATTTTTAGTTTTTATTTATGCAATTTTTTTTCTTTTTTGATGTGATTTTCCACAGGCGTCTGTTTTAAAGTAATCATTTGTAATTTTATGTATAGTATAAATTACTGAAAAAAAATATGTAATATAAATGTGAAGAGGAGTATACACTGTAAAAAATTCGCGGAGTGAATGCAGAATGAATGAATTTTTAATTATTCACTCCGCTCGGAGTGAAATTTACTCCACAGGGGAGTTTCGCGGAGTACATAATTTTTTATTAATTTAATTCCTCCGGACATTCCTTCCACTTAATATAATCGAAGTAAAAACTCGTGTATAAAATTACTGATCAGCTAATAGGCACACATACACCCACACACATATTCGAACACAGACACGCACACACAATCAAGCACTCGCACATACGCGGACGGACACAGTCGCACATTTGCACACTTGCACACATTTGCACACACGCACACATTTGTACACACGCATGCCTTTGCGCCCACACGCACATATTTGCGCATATTCACAACTCCCGCACGCACACATTTGCACACACGCACTCATTCCCTGGTAGGAAGGAACCATTGGACAAGGCTCGGACCAGGCATTGGCCAGTCGTTATGCCAGAGTTCCGAGCCTTGGCACCAGCCTTAGCTAAGCATTGGGCCAAGGATTGGCCCAGGCCTAGGATGATAACAATGTCCCCAAGCCTTGGCAAACAAAAAAACTAGGCTTGGGCCAAGCCTTAGGAAATGAAAAATTGAGCCTCGGCCAAGGCTTGGGAAACAAAAAATCAAGCCTCGATCAAACCTCGGGGAGCAAAAAATCCACGCCTCACCCAATGCTCGATCTAAAATATTGTTATTTAAATTAATAAATATAATTAAAAAAAAGTTTGATCACACTTTTATCGACATTACATTAGAGGGTAATTAACTAATTACTGAATTAATGGGAAATAACGAATAAAATTATTTGGGGGCTACCGGGGTTCGAACTGAGATCCTTCTGATTACTAGGCTGGGACGCTATCCACTGCGCTAAATCTGATGTCCAGATAATTATGATTTTTTTGCTTGTTAAATTATTTAAATACAATTTAATTCAAAAATATTAGATCGTAAAGATGAGGTGAAATGTAGTATTATTTAATGAACTTAAAATTGTCTGATGCATTTTTAGGCCTACGCATGACACCTGGGGCAATATGGACCATCCGAAAATTCTGAAAAAATGATTCATATTTTTATCGTCAAAATAAAAAAATTAAATATATTAATCCATTTTTCGGCTGATTCTCCATAGCCGGGGCAAATTCGGCCACTAAAAATATTCGAAAATAATATTTTATTTTTTAATTGATAAAATTTTTGAAATAATGCAAAATAATCTGTAATCTAAAAAATCAAAAATCACGTTTCTTGGGTTCATAATAATGACAAATAAAAAGTATAGAATTGTTTTTTTTTATTAAATAAAAAAATTAGTAAGTAAGATAATCGAAGAGAAACAATTTATTAAACCAATGATGTGAAATGTAATTTTTCTTTATGTATATTACATACAAAAATTTTGAATTTAATGAAATTTGATCAACTTTCAAAAATTTATTTTTCCAACTTTTTTAAAGGGTAGCCCATTTTGCCCGCCAAAAGTAAAAATTTCATGTTAACTAAAGTTTTCTACATAGCAATAACTAATTAAATGAAAATTATTGATATTAATCGTATACTCGGTAGACGGTTATGCCCTGGTCTTCTCTATATACATATATATAGATACATGTAAAGTTGATAATTTTACTATTAAATTATAATTTAACCCAGGCTGAGGCATTGGCCAATGGTCAGCTGCTAAGGCTCAGCTTGACAAAAATTAAACTATCGGACCCAGCCTCGGCCGATCCTTGGGCCAATGGTCAGCAGCCAAGACTCAATTTGACAAAAATTAAACTATCGGGCCTAGCTCTGGCCGAGGCTCAGGCCAATGGTTACTACCCAAGGGTCGGCTTAATTTAATGAAACCAATAGACCAAGCCTCGGCCTAGACTTGGGCCAATGGTCAGCTGCCGAAGCTTGGCAAGTGACAGCAGGGCCAAGACTCGGCCTATTGTCAGCCTTGGCGATTCCTACCTGGGTTTGCACACCCGACATACACACTATTTAACGGCTTAATATAAGTTGAAATAAATTAATTTGTATTAAAACTCCGGGACGGAGTGAATTGGGAGTGAAATAAAATCCGCGTCACTCCGCAATCACTCCGCCAAAAAAAAACTCCCCATTCACTCCGCATGCGGAGTGATTTTTCTTAAAACTCCGGAACTCCGAGTGGCGGAGTGAATGTGGAGTGAATTTGGAATTAATTTCACTCTGAATTCACTGCGTATTCACTCCCGATTTTTTACAGTGTAAGGTCTTTAATATTTTCAAACCCTGGTGGATTTGAATTACGGTGAAATACGATAATTACTGTAATTTACGATATTTTTCAAAATTTCGGTATTTTACAGTAAACGTACGGCATTCTACGACAAAAGTACGGTATTTTTATCGTAAATTTGTGGCAAGCCCGAGGTATTTTACCGTAAAGTAAAGTATTGCACTGTCAAAATTGTAAAAACTAAAAAACATACGGCGCGTACGGTAATTATTCACTTTTACTGTACATTATGTAATAAATAGTAAAAGTAATGCGCACTTATCGATTTGCATTAATATTTATTGTACCATAAAATATATCAAGGTATTGCAATAGTTTTGAGACTCGTTTTTTCCATGTATTAAAACCTCAACGTATCACTCCCAACAGTTTCTAGTCGCGTACGACCCCAGCAGCTGAAAAGCGACTTCAAAAAAAAAAAAAAAAAAAAAAAAAAAAAATTTAATTAATTATTAATTGGTAAAAAAATGTTTACGAAGTATTGATCAAATGTTGGCTGTTAGTACATCTACCCTCTTTGTATGTAATTCTAGAAGAGGGTTGTGAAAAAGAACCTCTGGTATATAGCTTAAAGCATAAAAAAAAGTAGCGAAGAACACTATAAAATACGAACTAGGGAGCTTAAAAATCTAATGCATTAATACTCTAAAATCCAATTTGATAACAAAAAAAAATAATAACAAAGTCATAATCAATGATTTGTCGCGGAGAAAACTTGGGGTATTAAAGTCTTAAAACGTAAATCCCAGTATTTTAATCAACAATAATAATAAATTAATTAAGACAATAAAGACGATTCATTAAAATAATGGTATTAAGTTGATAGAATTTTATTATAGGTTAAAGTTGAGAGAAAGTGAGAGTTAAAATGACAATATAACGGGAAAATAATAATAAAATTAAGATAAAAGAAATATTGGTTTAACAAAGTGTTCAATGTATAAATCTGTATACTCATAAATCAATTGGAATTCTATGTCCTTTTATTTATTGTTTATCATCAGTTCGTAATAGAATGCACGTATTACAGATTAATCGACGGGAAAAACAACTCAGAAATTCTTCGAGTTGATGAACTGAGCTTGTATACATACATATATATTATATCGTGTCACGCGAGAAGTGCACGACAACGAACTGAAAATCAATGTGCAGGCTTTATTTATTCACACCATTTACTTTATTAAAAAAAAAACTTTATTTTCTATTATGGTTTGCAAAATGAAATTCATAAAAGATTGCATAATCGATTGAACCATTAAAAAGTCATTAAAGTAAAAATTTTTTAAAATGGATTTAAAACCACAGGTTAAAGAATCAGTAGAATTTTTTTTTATTTTTTAAGAAACAGGAAAGTTTCAGCTTACAGAAATATTCATTGCTTAATATTCTACTGCCTTTAGAATGACCCAAAGACTCGAAAATAAGCACTAAGTAAATACTAAAACATATATCATAGTAATTTTTTGATTTTTTAAATAAGCCGGTACGAGTCAATTAAAATAATAAATAATGATTGTAATCAATTAGACGAAGAAGTGCAGAAGCGTTGAATAATATTTATTAAAAGCAAAATAATTGCTCTACGATGTGATTAATATAGTAAAAGGTTACACGGATAGATATTTAAGTACCAATTAAAATATAAAAAAGAATAAAGAAACGTATGAAATGAGATGTACTTAATATAACTATATGCACCCACTCGTAATTCTCTCACCTCAACATATGTGTATGTATGTGTATATATATCCAACAAATAGTCTCAGATTAATCTAGCATCTAAATGTGGGATAATAAGCGTCTAATAGTTTGGCATGCACTACGGCAACTACTCGTGATCAACTGGATTTCGTTGATGAGAGAAGTCACGCAAACTCAAAACAATCTGTAGATACGCGTACATATGAGTGTAATAAAATAAGAAAATAAGTTAATAGATTGCAATTGAAAACTAACTATATTACTTTAATGTACTGAACAAAAAATTACTTAATAACGTATTCATAAAATTGAATTAGTTCTATATCTACGTATAAAAGACTGTTACTTTGTATCAAAATTTTGTTTTCCATGCCATCTGTTCATAGTGTAAATTTCGAGACGTTAAGCATTTAGAATACGGAGAAAAAATTATTTTATTCCATTGTTATTTTCACTATTTTAAATATATTTCCACGGTCTTATCCATCATATATAGGGAAAGAGGGGAGGGGGGGGGGCGAAACGGAGTACTTAAAGAGATACTAAGTTCTTGAAGACTCAAGTACGAAAAATCTTTTTGGTTTTAATGATATTCAAAGTAAATGGAAAAATTTTTGTTACCGTTAAAACAAAAAAATTTTCATTTTTGCGGACAAAATAAGGTATCCCCTAAAAAAAATGAAAAAAATAAATTTCTGGATATTTAATAAATTTGATTAAATTAAATTTTTTTATAAGTAATTTACATAATGAAAAATTAACATTTAAGCCATTAACATTTTTCGACTAATACTCAATTTTTAAAAAAGTTTAACAAAAAATATTCAAAATCATGCTCAATCATATTTAAAAAAGTGATTCTGAAATGTTTGAAAAACATTTAAAAAATGAAATTATTTTTTTATCAAATTTTGGGGGTACCCCGTTTTGCGTACCCTACTCGGTTTTGCTCTCCCTTCCGCGATATATTTTGTAGAATGTAATGTATAGGAAAGGCTGAGGCAAGAAGGTCCCCTCCAAACATTATGATGAAAGTGTGACAAAAAAAATTGTTAGCTTACTATGGTACTAATCTTTTTATTGTAAAATGTTAAAATTCATGTATCTCATAAACAGTGGACTTTAGCAATATAAGTGTCATGAGCAATTTTGTAGAGCATAAAATTTCCTAAAAGATTGGTCCTATGCATATTTGTTGTGAGATGAACCATTTCTTCACTATTAACAAAAATAAATGAAAAAAGTGAAAATTTGTCTTTCGGAGCTGATAAAATCGACGTGGATCGAGTTAAACCAAAACCATCGCATACACTTTCAAAAAGCAACAAATACTCTACAAATAAAAACTGATTTCAAAACGATAGCTCAAAATCGGGCTAAGTTATAGTAATTTTAAAAAAAAGTTATTCGATTTACATGCTTTTTAAATGGGAAAACTTTGATGCTCGAGAGGAAGTACTTAAAATTAGAATTAAGAGCTGAAATTTTCAGGGGATTTTTCTTTTAACATAAATAACAAAATTTTCTTGTGTCTGCTAAAAAAAAAAATCTGGGCGTCGGTTGGCCCTGCGGGCCAGCCCCAAAACTTCCCGCTGTTTTCGACCTCAAAGAGCTTGAAAACATTAGTGTAGATATATTTTCGAGCTCTTCGAGTTTACATACATACACATACACACACACACACACACACACACACACACACACACACACACACACACACACACACACACACACACACACACACACATACACACACTCGGACATCATTCCGAAAATAGTCAGAATAGCTTCCTAGGACCTCAAAACGTCGACATCTGATGAAAACTCGATTTTCGAAAATCGGGGTGAAAACAATAACGATATGATTTCGAAAATCATCGATTTTCTGAGCGGGAAGTTAAAAATGTTCGTTTTAAATGGAGCACTCTAATGACTAATTTGCTTATTACTATGATTATTACTACGTCTTACTGCTATGTACTACTATCACTATTGCCATTACTATTGCTAATAATACTACTATAATTGTTGTTGTTATAACTATTACTATGACGATTTACTAGTGTGATTACTATTACTTTTTAACTTGCTGCTAAGAAAATCGATGATTTTCAAAAATTTTGTTTGTACGTACGTAGGTATGCAAATATTCTGTAACTTTTGAACGGATGAACCGATTTTGATTGTCGAGGGGTCATGCGACGCGGCTTGTTGTTTACTACAAGCACTGAATTAGAGCTTAATCGGTAGGGTACGTTCAGAGATATTTTAAAAATGAAATTTTCTCAAAAATGTTTTTTTTGGATAACTTTTGATTCGCTTCATGGATTGATTCTAAAATCTAATCAGCTCTTAAACTTTGTAGGCCATGTCGAATGCCACCTCTACCATTAAAATCGGTTCATTCGTTCAAGAGAAACAGTGGACGAGAGAATTACAAAAAAAATTTTCAACTTCCCGCTTAGAAAATCGACAATTTTCAAAAATTTCGGGAAGTTATTGTTTTCACCCCGATTTTCGAAAATCGAGTTTTCATCAAATGTTGACGTTTTGAGGTCCTAGGAAGCTATTCTGACTATTTTCAGAATGATGTTCGAGTGTCTGTATGTATGTGTGTGTGTGTGTGAGTGTGTGTGTGTTTGTGTGTGTGTGTGTGTGTGTGTGTGTGTATGTGTGTGAATGGTTTATAACTTCTTAACTAATGAATCGATTTGGATGTTTAAGGCGGTGATTGAAAGAGCTTGTTGGCCGTCAACTTTCCTTAAAATTTCAGATCGTTTGATCAAGTAGACTCAAAAATATTGGCGAATTACGAAAAAAAAAATTTTTTTTTTTAGTTTTTTTTTGATTTCTCAGAAACGAATTGAACGATCGACTTCAAAATCTAATCAGCTCTAGAACTCAATAAAACGCGTCGAATGCCGCCTTAAACATCTCAATCGGTTAATTTGTTTAGGAGATATCGTTGGAGAAAGAAATGGTAAAAAACGGTTTTTTTCAAATATCTTCAAGACGGCAGAATCGATCGCTCTCAAATTTTAATCAGCTCTAGAATTCAATAAAATGCGCCTATTGCCACCTCAAACGTCAAAATTGGTTTATTAGTTCAAGAAATATCAGTGTTGAAAAGTTAAAAAAATAACATTCTATGTTATTTTTTCCAGATAAATCAAAATGTACTGTACTAAAATGTGTCTAAAATCTTACAAACCTTTCCTTTTTATGGTCTCTTTTATGTGTGGGTGTTTTAGGTGTTACAAAAAGATAAGGAATTACATAAATTTTTCCCTATCGCGCCTAAAGAAGTTTCACTTCAATAAAAAATCGGTCTGTCGGTTGACCCTGCGGGCCAGCCCCAAAACTTCCCGCTGTTTTCGAGCTCTCTGAGCTCGAAAACATCGTTGTAAATACATTTTCGAGCTCTTCGAGCTCGAAAATACTTTTGTAAACCTTTAGTTTCGAAAAAAACCGTTTTTAGCATTTCTTTCTGCCACGATAACTCTCGAACGAATTATCCGATTTCGACGTTTGAGGGGGCAATCGACGCATTTTATTGAATTCTAGAGCTGACTAGAATTTAAAAGCGATCGATTCAGCCGTCTTGAAGATATTTGAAAAAAACCATTTTTCACCATTTCTTTCTCCAACGATATCTCCCGAACAAATTAACCGATTGAGATGGTTGAAGCGGCATTCGACGCGTTTTATTGAGTTTTAGAGCTGATTAGATTTTGAAGTCGATCGTTTTATTCGTTTTTGAGAAATCAATAAAAAACTAAAAAAAAAAAATTTATTTTTTTCGTAATTCACCAATATCTTCGAGTCTACTTGGTCTAATGATCTGAAATTTTCAGAAAAGTTGATGGCCAAAAAACTCTTTCGATTGCCGCCTTAACCATCCAAATCGGTTTATTAGTTAAAAAGTTATAAAGAGTTTACATACATACATACATACATACATACACACACACACACACACACACACACACACACACACACACACACACACACACAGACACACACACACACACATACAGACACTCGGACATCATTCTGAAAATAGTCAGAATAGCTTCCTAGGACCTCAAAACGTCAACATTTGATGAAAACTCGATTTTCGAAAATCGGGGTGAAAACAATAACTTCCCGAAATTTTTGAAAATCATCGATTTTCTAAGCGGGAAGTTAAAAAAAATACGTTCTAAATACTTTTATAAGTACCAAAAATAAAAAAAATAATAAATAAAAAAAAAATTATGTATATAATTTGAGAAAACGAAATTTCTGTAACTGTAACATTCCACTATCTTTTTATTACTACCAACGGTACATTTCATATTTATCATTGACACTCTCTTATTAAAATTCTCAGCTACTTTATCTTTATCATAATTGAATAAAAGAAACCACTATAAAGAGAATACATATACTAAATTTAAACTGCCGTTGATATTGTCATTGTTATTATAAACTAAAAGACTGAGCATCTAACGAGCATTAAATAGCTCTATTATTAGGATACCAAAAGAAAGAAAAATTTACAAAAAAAGCCGTTCAATCATTAGTATATCGATTCAGGTTCTAAATTTACAACGGCATTTTTTTTTCAATTTTTTTTTTCTTTATTTTTTTTGGATGACATTACCTATTACCCTTTTGAACATCCTTCACCGGCGCTTGAACTCAGATCGGTTTTAAGATGACAAATGATAGCGTATGGATGATTAAATACTTGACCGTGTACTGGGGGTATTGAGATCTTTATTCAACTGTCAACAGTTTCTGCCTAATTCAAAATGACACAACTCCAGCTTCTCCTGTATATATATATATTAGGGTGCTCCATTTAAAACGAACATTTTTTTTTTTTTTAGCGGACACAAGAAAATTTTGTTATTTATGTTAAAAGAAAAATTCCCTGAAAATTGCAGCTCTTAATATTAATTTTAAGTACTTTCTATCGAGCATCAAAGTTTTCCCATTTAAAAAGCATGTAAATCGAATAACTTTTCCTTAAAATTACTATAACTTAGCCCGATTTTGAGCTATCGTTTTGAAACCAGTTTTTATTTGTAGAGTATTTGTTGCTTTTTGAAAGTGTATGCGACGGTTTTGGTCGAACTCGATCCACTTCAATTATATCAGCTCCGAAAGACAAATTTTCACTTTTTTCATTTATTTTTGTTAATAGTGAAGAAATGGTTCATCTCACAACAAATATGCATAGAACCAATCTTTTAGGGAATTTTATGCTCTACAAAATTGCTCATGACACTTTTATTACTAAAGTCCACTGTTCATGAGATACATGAATTTTAACATTTTACAATAAAAAGATTAGTAGCATAGTAAGCTAACAATTTTTTTTATTGTAAAATGTTAAAATGCATGTATCTCATGAACAGTGGTATATATATTAGGGTAATATATAATAGGGTAATATATATATATATATATTAGGGTAATATATATATATATTAGGGTGATTCATTTTAGACCAACATTTTTTTTTTTCAAGTCCCACTCAAAAATCTTGTAGCATATGAAAAATAAAAAATTCTCACCAAATTTGAGCTCTTAATTTCAATTTGTAGAGGTCTCTCAACGAACTTTTAGTTTTTCCATTTAAATAACATGGGAAAACTTTTTTTTTTCATTTTTTACTTCCGCATCTCACCTAAAAATTTTTTTTTCGAAATATCGTTCCGACATTTTTATAGTAGACTAAATGCTCTACAAAAAAGTTCTTTGAGTCGAGTTTGTAAGTTCAATATCTCCATCATAATTCGCGTTGCAAATTGTGATTTTTGTGGAAATTCGATTTAAATGCACTTAGAAACGAAACTATTGGTGATAGAAAAAAACTTCAAATGGCAATTTCGTAGGTCATTCAATACTCTAAAATAATGCAGTAATGACTATCTCTGCACCACCAATAGTTTAGCCTCAAGACGCTCTTAAAGTTCTATTTTTTGAAAATATACTTTCAATGAATGTCGAAACGAAACCATTGATGATAAACAAAAAATTTACATCACAATTCTATAGATCATTTAATGCTCTGATATAATGCCCTCGTGGATATCTTTGTACCACCAATAGTTTAACAGCTTAACGCTCTTAGATTTAAATTTGTTCTTAAAAAAAATAGTGTTGCGATCGATTTCAAGAGCTTGATATTAAAATGGAAATAAACAGAAAATTATGCGGAATTAGAAAAAACTTTCTCTGAGATAATCTATGAGAAATAAAATTGTCTATGAAAAAGATTCTTTGATACTCTATGATATGTCTGATGGTTTCACTGGAAAAGTAAAAAGATCTTAAGATTTACCATAAATCTAATTTCAATCTCCAATAACTTTTGAAGCGATGGATTTATCAAATAATGATTAGGGACTTCTTTTGAAGAGCGTTCAATTCCCTTCAAAAATGTATCCTGGGCTTATTTGTACAGTACGCCATCACCAAGATATAAAAATCCAAACTTAATATTTTCTTTTTCCCATGTTCTTTAAATGAGAAATAGAAAATAGGGATGAGACAATTGTCGATATTAATATTTAGGGCTCTAATTTTAACAGACATCTTTTTTTACCTTATTCCAAGTATAGATACTGTTAGACTGTTGAAAAAAACAAGTTGTCATAAAAGAACACACCGTAATAAATACATTGAAAGTGAATTTTAAGAACAAATTGAAATCTAAGAGCGTTTAGCTGTTAAACTATTGGTGGTACAAAGATATCCACGAGGGCATTATTTCAGAGCATTAAATGATCTACAAAATTGCGATGTAAATTTTTTGTTTATCATCAATAGTTTCGTTTCGACATTTATTGAAAGTATATTTTCGAAAAAATAGAACTTTAAGAGCGTCTTGAGGCTAAACTATTGGTGGTGCAGAGATAGTCATTAATGCATTATTTAAGAGCATTGAATGACCTACAAAATTGCCATTTGAAGTTTTCGTCTATCACCAATAGTTTCGTTTCTAAGTGCATTTAAATCGAATTTCCACAAAAATCACAATTTGCAACGCGAATTATGATGGAGATATTGAACTTACAAACTCGACTCAAAGAACTTTTTTGTAGAGCATTTAGTCTACTATAAAAATGTCGGAACGATATTTCGAAAAAAAAATTTTTAGGTGAGATGCGGAAGTAAAAAATGAAAAAAAAAAGTTTTCCCATGTTATTTAAATGGAAAAACTAAAAGTTCGTTGAGAGACCTCTACAAATTGAAATTAAGAGCTCAAATTTGGTGAGAATTTTTTATTTTTCATATGCTACAAGATTTTTGAGTGGGACTGGAAAAAAAAAATGTTGGTCTAAAATGAATCACCCTAATATATATATATATATATATATATATATATATATATATATATATATATATATATATATATATATATATATATATATATATATATATATATATATATACTGGTCACAAAAATTAAGGGATATAAAAAAAATTATATATTTCAACATACTTTAACTCGGTGAAAAATGATCGTAGAGTAAAAATATAAACTGGAAATTGTAGCCTCAAATTTCTAGTTTTCAGATCTGGGCTAAGGTTTTTTTTATCATCTACGGTTCTGGAGTCATCCTAAGAAAACCGACGAAAAAAAATTTTCCGAATTTTTGCTCATCTTCCAACAAGTCTATAGGCTTCAATCAATTTTTTTTGATAAGTTGACTTCTTGATTTTTTCAGAAATTTTGATGCCCTTTAGTTTGCCAAAAAAATCCATTTTGGATTTGATAATCAATAACTCTGGACATATTGATCGTACAGAGAATGGAAGTGGGGTTTTAAGAACTGGAAAACATTTTCTATAAGGCAAAATTAGTGGCTTTTGATGGAAAATTTTTTTTTGAAGCGATAATATTTTTTAAAAAACAGGTAAAAATTCGCATATTTACGGATATTCAGATTACGGAAATCTTGGTATAACTTTGGATATAACGGGTGAACCAAGGATACCGTTTTTTTTTTCAACCTCAAAGTGTCCTCAAAAAACTCTGTAAATTTTAAAGCGCCGCGATTTTTCTTTCTAAGTGTTCCGGAGCTTTAAATTTATCGATTTTGTCAAAAATCGCATAAGGAGCGATTCTTTGGTTTTTAATAATTTTTTTAATGTCAAAAAGTTTTATTTAGCGACAAGCCTTATTTCTTCAATCAAAACAGTAATTATTGAAATAATTGAAAAAAAAAAATTTTTTTTTTCGATAGTTTGCTTTCTTATTATCTTCTAAATGATTTTAATGTTTATAAAATCAATTTTCAAGATAGTCAAATAGTAATAAGTGAAATAAAAATTAATTTTTTACTAGTGATTGTAATTTTTTTATGAATTGAGATTTTTTATTTGAGATTGCAAATTTTTGGTTATGGTCGTTATTACTATTTAATTTTGAGCGACATTTTTCTCCGTGTAATAATTCCTAATAGTGGTTACTACATTCATATTGTGATGATAACTATATCGAATTAGGCTTGCTAACTATAGAAGTATGGATGTCATAACAATTTTTTTCTCGATTTGCTGAGTAAGAAACTGTTAAATTTACTGCGAAATAGTCACCTCAACTATACTTTTCTGTTACTGTTAACTAATATCATATCATTTAACGAAATTGCACTTAATAGTGGAGGTCTCATTCAACTATGTTTTTTATAGTTCAGAAAACTATTTTTTTCTCTCAGTGTAATTTTTATATTTCTACAGAGTAAAAATCGTTCAATCGTATAATATACTGTAGTACTAAACATTCAGTAATAATTTACTATTTTCTTTAAAACGATTGCTGTTCTATTAACAAAGAGTACGAATGGAGTAGTAATAAAAATAATAATATAGTCATTTTTCAGATAACCATATAGTATAAATTACTATAGGGGAAGGGGGGGCAAAGTGGGCCCCATGGGGCAGAGTGGGCCCCTTAAAATTTTAAAAACTTCAAAAAATATGGGGGCACAGTGGGCCCTTCAAAATTTTCTATACGTCAATTAATTCGGACGGATAATAAGCTTATTGAAATTTCTTATATAATGAGGGATAAAATAGAACACCAAAACTGTTCATTAAATGTAATTTATCAAGAAAGTTAAAGATAGGAGAGCTTGGGACACGACGATTCCTTTCTCAAAAAATTATAAAAAAAAATTTTTTTTTTATTTTCCGTCAAGTTATGACCTCTATAACGTTTTTATCATATTTAAGGCCAATATGTAATATTTGGGGTGAAATGAACCACTCGAAAAAAATTGAAAACGAAAAATAAAAAATTTTTTCGTCACAATTTATTTTTTCGGGTGGTCCATTTTGCCCCACATATCAAATATTTGCCTAGATTATGATAAAAACATTATGGAGGTCATAACGACGGAAAATAAAATAAATAAATTTTTTGCCTAATTTTTGTAGGGGGCCCACTCTGCCCCTAATTTTCGATTTTTCAATTTTAATCGACTCAGTATAATGAAGTGAAAATAAGTATCAAGGGCCTAAAATAAGTAAGCGCGATGAAAAACTCAACGATATTTCAATTATTTTCCTTAAGGGGCCCACTCTGCCCCCCCCCTTCCCCTACATTTAGTTATAAATAGTAAAAGTAATGCATTCATTGATTTGCATTAGTATTTCTCACAAAAATATATTAAATATTAAAATATTTTCGAATCTCGTTTTTTTCGGTGTACTTAAAAAAAATGCTTGTGAATAGTTGAATGAATTTTTTTTTTGGGCAAGTTTAAAATGTGAATAAAGTCGTCACTAAAAATGTCGATTTTCACAAGCATCTATTCACAGACTACACAGACATTTATTATACACGTGTATGACAGAAAAAAGTCGTGCTAGATTTAGATACTTTGCACATTTTATAAGCCCATCCTCAAACAGCGTTAAAAGCTTTCAAATCCTTACTTTACACGATGGCCCCGTTTTATAATTTTTTTTTATCCGATCGAGTCATACCAAATAACATCATTCGTCTTCAATTCTTATCTTGGGGATCTTTTTACAGTGGTGATGATGATTTTATTGTGGTTTTTCATTCCGGAAAAAATAAAAAATTTTAGACATGTTAATTATCTACATAACGAAATCTACTGACCGTAAATTTATCATAGAATTTAATTCTAATTTTTTTTGAACATATTTTGTTTTATAAATTATTCATTAAACTAATAAATTGTGATAATTTATTATTTTCAACAATGAAAAAAAATTTACTAACTTTCTGAATTTTTGTTTTAAAAAAAGTAATTAATCAAATTCATGTAAATTAAATTAAATAAACTTCTTATATAATTAAATTAAATAAATTGTTTTTTAATTAAAAAAACAATTTTAATAAATTAATTTTTCTTTCATTATAAATTTATTTACTGCTTAAATTTTTTCCGTTGAATTTGGTTGTAATAAAATGAATTTAAAGAGATTTTGAACACAAGATCGATTCGGTTACATAATAATTTAACTGATGGGTTCTTTCACCATAAGTTTACCGTTCAGCTGGTAGCATAATTTGTTTTTTTTTTAGATTGAATTTTTGCGGTATGTAAAAAAAGGCAGACAGTCCAATCAGCAAGACGGTCACTTTCTGTTTCTACCCAAAGATTATCGACGACAGGTGTCTGGCAGTTCACGGCAGCTGCATTTACACCGCATTTTGTCACGTGCTATTATCATTTCACCTTAAACTACTGCTTACTGTATACTTATCTAATTTTCCATACTGTTGCTTCGGGAAGACAATCATCAAAAAAGAGGATGGACATAAAATCTCACCGATTGTCAAATTACATGCTCATATTTCATTGTCTACAAAATACCCTCAACTTAATTATATATATAAAATGATATCTAATTTCGTGCTTTCAGGGAAATTCATTTATTTTTCATTATATTTTACTTTTTGTTCACAAAAAAAAAAAAAAATTCAATAAATTCAATCATCTACGGTAAGTAAACTATAAATTTATGTTTAAACTTCCACTTTATCATTTGGATTTAAAGAGAAACAGTTAATTATGCAATCTCAAAATGGTTCTTAGCCGCAGAGTATTTAACTTGTCCACAGTGCAAGGGGGAATGTAGACCCTTCGTATTTAATAAAATGTATAGTTATGGTGAATGTACACGATGTCATATATATATATATATATATGTCGTGGTTCAGCTTCACTCCGCGAGATGGCATTCACAACTCGCGCCTCTCGCAGTATCTCTTCCCTACACTGTAAAAAGAGCGGTGTTAAAAATGGACTCATTTTAACTCCACCCGGTGTAGAAATGAAATTACATCGGTGTAACAGGAGTAATTCACCGGTGTTAAAAATACCGGTGTTAAAGTGGGGTTACCGGTGCAAAAGCAGAGTAACGGCTGTAGAAGCGGGGTAAACTGCGTCTGCTTGGAGAATAAACTTTAAAGATTATAAAATACAAAAAATGTCAGTTCTTTATGAAAATTAATAAAAAATATCATTTATTAACAAGTATAGTAATCGATTAAGTAAAAATATTCACAAAGTAAAAGATTTTAACACCGGTGTAGAATATTAACACCGGTGGTGGCGTTATTTTTACACCACTTTCGGTATTGAAATTTAACACCGCTGATTTTAACACCTACACCGCTTGGACTTACCCCGGTGATTTTTTACAGTGTATGCTTGTTTCAATACATAACATTTCCAACATGTAGCTTCCAACATGGCCTCTTCGGTAGGGTATGCGATAGACACTCCTAACTGAGGAGTCTCAGCTATCGTACACTTAGACGAAACGCCTCTCACTCCACAAATATCTTTTTCCATCTCTCCTCTTCTCATTATCACTCACAACGTTTCACTCTTTCGTAGTTGGCGACTTAGGCAGTGATTATTGCAATCGAAACCTAAAGTATCGTCGGCAACTATATGTATATTAGGGTGTCCGTTATTTCCCAAATTGGTTTTTAACTCTGCAGCGCCCTGAAAAATTTTAGTAAATGGTCCAAAAAAAAATATCCGACCGATATAAGCTCTTAATATTGATAATAACCCGTGCCACAAAGACGATTCATTTCTCATTTAAATAACATGGGGTTTCGGTACTTTTTGCAATTAATTTTTTCTTTCCAAAGCCAGTTGATAAATTGCAGCGGCATCAACTTATTTTTGTAGAAAATTGAATGTTCTACAAAAACTTTTTCTTTACATTTTTCGAAAAAATCACTTGCGTCAAAGTTATTCAAGGTCAAAGTTGAACTAGAAATAATTTTTTATTTTTTTTTTGTTTTGAACAATAAATCATCGTTATTTATATCAAAATTTATTGTTTATTGCCAAAAATATCTTATTTTGAGTATTTTTTTGCATCTGTCAAAACTATTGAAGAGAGAAGAGTCGAACATTCTCAAAAAGAAATTCCGATGAATTAAAAATTTCAGATTCACAATTACTTTTATGAAAAAATAAAATTCGGGCCAACGCATGAGCATGAGAGAGAAATGGAGTATCGTGACTAGCCGGCGTCGTGTATTGACTATTGCCCTGGCGGTCCTGAATTACGGTGATTCACGGTAGTAGCACGGTGATTTACCGTGAGAGTTCACCGTGATGTCGTAGATCACGGCAACCTCGCGAAAATCACGGCTGTTGTATAGAAAAAAAGGCAATGCATTAATGAGTCTACATGAGGTTTGAAAATCACGGGAACCGTTACCGGTGATTACCGTGACCTTGACGAACCGTATCTCCACCGTCCATCTTACGGCTTTTAAAAAGTACAATTAATGTATTGCCTTTTTTTCTATACAACAACAGTGATTTCCGCAGAGTTGCCGTGATCTACGACATCACGGTGAACTCTCACGGTAAATCACCGTGATACTACCGTGAACCTTCACCGTGATGCTACCGTGAATCACCGTGATTCACGGTAGTATCACGGTGAAGGTTCACGGTGATTCTACGGTGAATCACTGTGATTCAGGACCGCCAGGATGACCATAGTCAATACACGACGCCAGCTAGCTACGATACTCCATTTCTCTTTCGTGCGCATGCGTTGGCACGAATTTTATTTTTTCATAAAAGTAATTGTGAATCTGAAATTTTTAATTCATCAGAATTTCTTTTTAAGAATGTTCGACTTTTCTCTTTTCAATAGTTTTGACAGATGCAAAAAAATACTCGAAATAAGATATTTTCGGCAATAAACAATGAATTTTGATATAAATAACGATGATTTTTTGTTCAAAACAAAAAAAAAATAAAAAATTATTTCTAGTTCAACTTTGACCTTGAATAACTTTGACGCAAGTGATTTTTTCGAAAAATGTAAAGAAAAAGTTTTTGAAGAACATTCAATTTTCTACAAAAATAAGTTAATGCCGCTGCAATTTATCAACTGGCTTTGCAAAGAAAAAATTAATTGCAAAAAGTACCAAAACCCCATGTTATTTAAATGAGAAATGAATCGTCTTTGTGGTACGGGTTATTATCAATTTTAAGAGCTTATATCGGTCGGATATTTTTTTTTGGACAATTTACTAAAAATTTTCGGGGCGCTGCAGAGTTAAAAACCAATTTGGGAAATAACGGACACCCTAATATATATATATACACTGTAAAAAGAGCGGTGTTAAAAATGGACTCATTTTAACTCCGCCCGGTGTAAAAATGAAATTACACCGGTGTAGGAGGAGTAATTCACCGGTGTTAAAAATACCGGTGTAAAAATGGAGTAGAACCGGTGTAAAAGCGGAGTAATATCGGTGTAAAAGCAGGGCAACCGGTGTAGAAGCAGGGTAAACTGTGTCTGCTTGGAGAATCAACTTTAAAGATTATAAAACACAAAAAATGTCAATTTTTTATGAAAATAAATAAAAAATATGATCTATTAACAAGTATAGTGATCGAGTAAGTAAAAATATTCACAAAGTTAGATATTTTAACATCGGTAAAGAATATCTAAACCGGTGGTGGTGTTATTTTAACACCGGTCTAGAATATTTACACCGGCGGCGGCGTTATTTTTACACCGCTTTCGGTGTTGAAATTTTACACCGCTGATTTTAACACCTACACCGCTTGGACTTACCCTGGTGATTTTTTACAGTGTATATATATATTAGGGTGCTTTTTATTTTTCGAACATTTTTTTTTTTCTTGGCCCATATGAAAATTTTATTGTAGGCGACAAAAAAAAAATTTCCTGAAAATTTTAGCCCTTAATTTTAATTTTAAGAGGTCGCTATCTATTTTTAAAGTTTTCCCATTTAAAAAGCATGGGAATGATATCACATTTTTTTATAAAAATTCCTACCCAGGCAGTTTTTGAGCAATTCACTCGTTTTTGGGCTCGTTTCATAGGGCTTGTAGTCCTCTTTAAAATTGATTTTAGTGACATAGATGCATTTACAACAGTTCAAAAGTTATGAGACTTCAAACTTCAGAAATTTTTATTTGTACCAAAAAATAATAATTAATGGCTATTATTATTCCAGCTATCAACTTTCTAGAGAAAATGACATACAACTTTTGTAGTGTGTAAAATACTCTGAAAGAAATACCCAAAAGAATTCAATATTATCAACGTTATTGTTTATTTTTTTTAACTTTTCTCTTTTAAAGGGTTTTAGAATTATTTAATTTTAATTTTATTCTCGTGACAAATTGAACTTTTGTACTTATCCTTTTTTTTTGGTATTAAATTAATCGAGCTTTATCAATTTTTATGTAGTTTTATGATTAAAAAATAAAATAATATTAAAAAAACTGATAATAGATTTGTGACTTGTAATTCAATTTCAGTCATAAAGACTGAGATTTTAGACCGTCGAAAACTATCGGCGCTTCGATCGATACGTTAAATCATAGGACTACATAAAAATTGATGAAGCTCGATTGATTTAATACCAAAAAAAGGATAAGTACAAAAGTTCAATTTGTCACGAGAATAAAATTAAAATTAAATAATTCTAAAACCCTTTAAAAGAGAAAAGTTAAAAAAAATAAACAATAACGTTGATAATATTGAATTCTTTTGGGTATTTCTTTCAGAGTATTTTACACACTACAAAAGTTGTATGTCATTTTCTCTAGAAAGTTGATAGCTGGAATAATAATAGCCATTAATTATTATTTTTTGGTACAAATAAAAATTTCTGAAGTTTGAAGTCTCATAACTTTTGAACTGTTGTAAATGCATCTATGTCACTAAAATCAATTTTAAAGAGGACTACAAGCCCTATGAAACGAGCCCAAAAACGAGTGAATTGCTCAAAAACTGCCTGGGTAGGAATTTTTATAAAAAAATGTGATATCGTTCCCATGCTTTTTAAATGGGAAAACTTTAAAAATAGATAGCGACCTCTTAAAATTAAAATTAAGGGCTAAAATTTTCAGGAAATTTTTTTTTTGTCGCCTACAATAAAATTTTCATATGGGCCAAGAAAAAAAAAAATGTTCGAAAAATAAAAAGCACCCTAATATATATATAGGGTGTCTGTAATTCTAATATATTGTAATGAATAGTAACAACGTATTGATCAATATTTCATATCAAATATCTGGTCAATAAAAAAATAAATCAAAATAAAACTAGAAAATCCAAAATAAATCATTGTCTATAGATTAGTGAGAAAATCGGAGCACAGAAGCCCTCCTAAGCCGCTAGTTTTTTTGTGACTTCTGAGCCCCGAGTACAAGTTGTTTTTATATGTCTCAAACAAATTTATCTTAATTCTGGCATAACTTAAAAAAAAAAATCGGACTGTCAGTTGACCCTGTAGGCCAGCCCCAAAACTTTCCGCCCATTTTGAGCTCCTTGAGCTCGAAAAATTGTTGTGGATACATTTTCGAGGTCAAAAATACTTTTGTATGCCTTTGTTTTCGAAAAAAAAACGTTTTTCACCATTTTTTCTACAACGATATCTCTCGAACGAATAAACCGATTGAGACGTTTAAGGTGGCAATCGACATGTTTTATTAAGTTCTAAAGCTAATCAGATTTTCGGATTAGTTTATGTAGTCGTTTTTGAAATATTTCAAAAAAACCAAAAAAAAAAGTTTTTTTTTGAATTCTTTCGTTTCCGGTTTTTCTTGAACGAATGAACCGATTTCGATGGTTGAGCTGGCATTCGACTTATAAAGTTTTTGAGCTGATTAGATTTTGTAATCGATCCATCAAGCACATTAAAAGTTATCCAAAAAAAACATTTTTTAAAAAATTGTATTTTTGGAATATCTTCGAACACACTTGACCGATCAAGCGCAATTTTTTACAGCTTTTAGATATTACCAAGCCGCGTCGAATGACACCTTACAGATTAAATTCGACCCATCCGTTCAAAATATACAGGTATTTACATACGTACATACATATGTACATTATCGTGAAATTAGTCAGAATAGCTTCCTAGAACCTCAAAACGTCAAGATCTGATAGAAATTCGGTTTTCGAAAATCGGACCAAAACCAATAACTTTCCGGATTTTTGAAAATTTTCAATTCTTTTTAGTGGGAAGTTAAAAATGACACTATATTTTGATGGTTGAGGTGGCAATCGATACGTTTTAATAAATTCTGAAGCTGATCAGATTTTGGAATTGTTTACTCCAGGTCTTTCAAAGATATTTGTAAAAAACTGTTTCTTATCGTTTCTTTTTCCCGTGATAACTCTCGAACAAATTATCCGATTGAGATGGCTAGGGTGGCAATCAACGCGTTTTATTTAGAGCTGATTAGATTTTGAAGTCGATCGTATAAGTTATTTCTGGGAAATCAGTAAAAAACTAAAAAAAAAAATTTTTTTTTTCGTAATTCACCACTATTTTCAAGTCTACTCGATCAAATGATCTGAAATTTTTAGAAAGCTTGATGGCCAACAAGCTCTTCCGATTGCCGCCTTAACCATCCAAATCGATTCATTAGTTGAAAAGTTATAGACCGGTCACACACACACACACACACACACACACACACATCATTCTCAAAATAGTTAGAATAGCTTCCTAGGATCTCAAAACGTCGACATCTGATGAAAACTTGATTTTCGAAAATCGGGGTAAAAACAATAACTTTCCGAAATTTTTAAAAATCATCGATTTTCTTAGCGGGAGGTTAAAAATGTAATATTGCTTCAAAAACTAACACATTTTGCTTAAAAAAAACATCTCTCATATTTAGAAATAAAACTCTTGAAAAAAGTAAAACTTTTTAGGTAGATTTCTTTAGAAATCGGCCTATTGCAGAGACCCTCATGATCGAATTATCAAAAAATTTTGCTACCATATATCTTATTTTACTTCGTAGAGTCGAAAAATACCATCCGCTCAAAAATTTATATATGTATGTATGTATGTATATATATATATATATATATATATATATATATATATATATATATATAATACAATATAACGTGCCTTGTCATCACGATAGCACCCGCTATTCTTAACGGATCTTAATGAAATTTTATACACTTATTTATTGGACGATTACCTTGATCAAGTTCGAAGATGAGCCCAATCGGTCGATTAGTTTGGAAGTTGTGGGTGTTTGAAATTTTTTTTGATTTTCATAAAAATGAATTTTCTGGCTTTATCCTTAAATAACTTTTGAACCGAAAATGATAACTCAATTCTGTAAAAAGTATCTTAAAATTTGAACGATTAGCTTTAATTTTCACTGCAATACTGGATTTTTTGAAACATCTTTTCTAACAATTTGATGATATCAAAAATTTCACAAAAAATACAAAAAGCTTATTTTTGCAGCTTAGTCATCTAATAACTTCTAAATAATAAGGCATAACCTATTTCCTTAAAAATCATGTTTAAGCTTACAAAAAAAGTATTAATTACACTATTGTAGCTTTATTGTATTCACATCTATAAGAAATCTACCTTTCCATTCCGGGTAAGGCCGGATGGCTCTTTTTTTATTTAGGCATAAAAATATTCTGACTTGAGAATAAAGTAATTTTGATTCAAGATAATTATTTACTAGGTGCGAAAAAATTTTAATTGTTTGAATCGTTAAAGAAATTTCTGGTATCAAGATTAATTTTCTTGGTTCAAGTGAACCGTACTACTTTGTGGAAAATAAGTCGTAGGAAATGTTTTTCGGCACACCCGAATTTTCATAATATAAAATAATTCCAACTTTTAGTATTGATTACACGGAAAAAAGAAAACAGGAATAATTGCTGTTCGAACGAGCATTTATGACATTTTCAAATAGTAACGCAGCGCTTCATAAACGAAACTGTAAAAGTTACAGTTTGGCTCTGCGAGGTAAGTTTTACATTTTAAGGTAGTTGTTGCGTAGATTAATTCAATGTAGGATTTTTATAAAACTTCACGTGATTGTTTTTTGATTGACTACAAATCATATGAGATTAATCTAAATAACATTGACCACCCCAATTTTATGAAAAACCATTTCAAAGTATTGAGATTTTAACACGGGCTCTTATGGAGAATAGAGATTTTCGGGCGATTTTTTTTGAATAAAATCAAAACCCAATGTAGGATCTTTCTAAAAATTTAATATGCTATCAAAAGTATAATTATAAACCACATAATAAAAAATGATAATTATTGACCACGTCGTTTCTGAATTATAATTTATCAAAGCTTGAAACTTTTTAAAAATTTTAAAGATGTACCAAAACAGTAGTGTAATATGGCAACAGCGCTTATCTTATGTATAGCCAGATAAGTGCGCGAAAATACGAATAGGCGCATAATATAAAAATATAACCAATAAATAAAATTAACGATCATTAATAATTCGGATTATTCTATTATTAATTATAAAAATTAATTAATTAATAAACTTAAATTTTTGTAAATTTATGAAAGCGAAACGTTTTATGAATTTGTTTTCAAACAAAATAAAGATAATTTAACATTTATTTTTTATTTATCCTAAACATAAATACTATGTTCGCACATTTCGTTTGATAAATTTTTAACGTTTATTATAATTAAAATAGAAAAATAATAAAATTTATACATTAAATAACGTGTGTATACGGAGTAACAGTGAACAGTGTTGCCACGATCATTTCTCGAATATTATGGATGTATGCGTATATAAACGTATTAACACTACTTGGGTGTATGTGGAAGCAATGTGACTGTACTTTTACAAAAGTTGCTAAAGAGCGACGTTAAACTAACCACTTTAGTTATACTATTTTTTAAATTTAGTATGCTATACTTTTGAACGTGACTACCTCGAAACAACTACCTTAAGTATGAAATATTACAGTTTGAAAAT
Source organism: Microplitis manilae (assembly GCA_030273425.1). NCBI lineage: Eukaryota > Metazoa > Arthropoda > Insecta > Hymenoptera > Braconidae > Microplitis > Microplitis manilae. The sequence goes on along the minus strand of CP092722.1, from coordinate 20,530,318 downwards.
GTATTAAGTTTACTTTCTCAAACTGTAATATTTGTTAAAAATTATCAAAGTATCATTCGATATGCTTCGAAACTTACAGTTTACCTCATCAAGTTTTACGTTAAAATTTTTAAAACTTTTTTCTCAAAATAACGATATTGCCACTATAAGCTGTATATTTTACATTTTCTGTTAGTAATATTTGCGTTTATTTTTTTCAATAATCAAGTTTGAATAGTGACACGATTCAACATCATCCTTGATAATTAATTTCAATTGAGAAAATAGGTGAGAATAACCTATGGTAACCAAAAATAATAAAAAATAAATTATTACCACACTTTCGAATTTCTTTTTGAATTGACAACAATTAAAATCAATATAAAATAAGAAAACAAAAATAAAATTATTAATAAGCAAGCGAATTGCATAAAAAATTTAATTACCCAATGAAAAAAGATTTTATATATCTGCATACAGTTATATATGAATTATATACAATCGGATAGAGATAATGCATAATTATATGAAATTTTTAGATAGTTATATACAATTATACACGATCGCATATAGATCTATATAAAAATGCAAAAAACAATAATAAAATTATAGACAAATGTATATATTTGTATACAATTATATAGAATCGTATATCATTATTATATAATCTATACAAAAACATTATGTGATTAGATAAAAATTATATACAAATAAGATATAATTATGTACGATTGTATACAAATGGATAGGACCATTTTTTCTATCTAATTTGTATATAGTTTTATACAGTTATATAAAATCTTTTTTCATCGGGTACTTACCAAAAATAATCATTCAACTATCAAAATTTGCAATATTGGAAAACTTTGCACTGTACTAGACGGCACCACGTAGAATAATAACTTTACATGTGACACCCAAGAAACAGAAGACTCTTATTATTATAACCTCTAATGTTGAGGCATGGCTCTTGGCCACTGATCTCTATACTAACTGGATAGCTGATTCTATAGTCCGCCATTGTCACCGATCTGTGCATACAGTAGCGCCGCCGAATAGTTGTCAGGGAACTAATATGGATGTAAAAGCGCAGGCGTTAAATAAAAAAGGACATACATAGGGATAGTAAAATTACGAGAATTTTACTTCGAAGTGTGGAAACTCATTTTACTAGAGTAATTATCGGCTTAAATAAAAAAAATAATTATTGAAAGAGTAGTAAATGTAATTAGCATATCATATATTAGTAAATTATATAGTATATTTTATAGTAGTCATAGAGTAGTAAATTAAATAAATTTAGCTTACGTAGAGAAAATAATTATAACATATAAAAAGCAAACTTTTTACACAATTTTTATTGTTAAATATCCCAATAATAATATTTTCAGGTATATCAATTAATATAATAACACCTATTTAAAGTACAAAAATTCTTTTTTTCTCAAATAAAAATAGTTTCATATAAATTAATGAAAATTATTTAACTTCGGTTCGACAGTCAATATGTAAAAAAATTCAGTCCATTTATTTACATTGAAAAATTAAATAGATTACTTTTATAACTATTGTTATCATTAGGTATAAAAATATTTTGTATAATGCAGATTTATAAGTGAATCGTTTATTTGAGAAACCCCGTAAGTCAAAAATAGTAAATTTTTCAGGAGAAGTAAAAAACATTTTTTTGAGACACGTTAGCATAAAAATCATAAACCAATAATGAATAGTAGTAATTTTAACACCCCTAAAAAAGATTCGATGATTCAAAATTTTATTGTTAATTACTACGATTAATAATAATGATTTAAAGATGATTGACTTATGGGGTTTCTCAACAAAACGGAAAAAATAGTTATAAAATCGTTCATTTTTCAATTTTTCTCCGTCAATTATTTCTTATATTTATAAAATGAAGTACAAAATGTGTATTGGAACTATAATATACGTAAATTATAATAATAATCATTAATTTTTTTAGGCGCCAATTTCAATTCAAAATTATTTTTTGTATTTAAAAAATACTTTTCTGTGAAAAAACAAAAAGAAAATAATTTCTGTAAATCTAAAATTGTATGTTCATTTGAGAAACCCCATTAGTCATTGACTTATGGGGTTTCTCAACTAAACGAAATATTTATCACCCGCGTGGTTGAACTTTAAACGCTGATTTGATGCATATTTTGATTGATTACAATCGAGGGATATCCAAAGAACACAAAAATGCAAAAAACCCAATTTCGTAAAAATGATGACTTATGGGGTTTCTCGAATCAACGATTCAAGGTAATCTTAGATAAAACGTGATTGCAATTTTATTTACAATTGAAATTATTATAGTACAACTACATATTGAATAACAAAATTTTTTTTTCTTCTCGGAACCAGGTTCAAAAGTTTAATTTAGATATAAGAATACGCCTGTGAAAAATAGAGTTCTTAATATTAACATTAAGGAGTTCCGCATCACACTTTTCTATTTTCCATAGGAATAACATGAAAAACATTTTTTTGGCGTCTTCTGATTTTTATAACTAGCTAACGATACGCCATAGGAAAAATCTGCAGACTTAATTTTGTAGAAAATTGAATGTTCTACAAAAAAAGTCTCTTATCATTTTTTGATCAATCCATCTGTTCAAAAGTTATTGGAGCTTAAAGTCAAATTTATAGTAAATTTCGAGATCTTTTTACTTTTCCGACGAAACTATCAGACTTATCACAAAATGTCATAAAATCTCTTTTGTAGACAATTTTATTCCTTACAAATTACCTATCATAAAGTTTTTTAAAATTCCCCATTGTTTTCTAGTTATTACTATTTTGATACCAAGCTCTTAAGAAAAAGCGTATTCTGATCGATTTTAGAAGCTTGACATTAAAATGGAAATAACTAGAAACCAATGCGGAATTTCAAAAAACTTTATGAAAGTGAATTTGTAAGGAATAAAATTGTTTACTAAAGAGATTTCGTGACATTTTGTGATAAGTCTGATAGTTTCGTCGGAAAAGTAAAAAGATCTCGAAATTTACTATAAATTTGACTTCAAGCTCCAATAACTTTTGAACAGAAAGGTTGATCAAAAAATGATAAGAAACTTTTTTTGAAGAGCAATCAATTTTCTACAAAATTAAGTCTGCAGATTTTTCTTACGGCGCATCATTAGCAAGTTATAAAAATCAGGAAACACCAAAAAAAATTTTTTTATGTTATCCTTATGGAAAATAGAAAAGTGCGATGCGGAACTCCTTAAGGAGGTTCATCGGTAGCAGTAGTTCGCAACTTTTAGAAAGATTTCTCCCGTGTAAAACATTCTAACTACAATAAGAAGTGGTTGAGATACAGTACACTTTTGCGCATCCTCTTATATGCGCAGAAGTATAAAAATGATCCCATTGCGTCTTTTCTCAGACTTGGCTACATTGCATTCTAATTTAGAATATTTTTCCCCTTAAGCATGTGTTGTAGAATGTGTTTTGAATAATTTCACGATTATACATAGTTGGAGACAACAAATAATAAATAATAAATAATAATGACTTCACGACTAAATTTAAAAAATTCTAAATTTAAAAAATAATTTGTAATTATTTAAATCTGTTGGGCTTCTACTGTGTTTTGAATTTCCCGCGCACTGCAACGTTGCCAAGTCACTATCTCTCACTCGTCAGGTTATGGGAGAAAGCTTGAAAATCATTAAAAGTAACAAACTTTAAAAATTGATTACAAAAAAATGAATACCGCTCGTTTATGTTTTTATTGAAAAAAATTACTTGTTATAAATTGAATTAATAATTTTCAGCTTTTAAAAAAATATTGTAAGAAAAGTATGATTGTTATTTAATAAAATGCTCACTCTAACTGCGGTCAACATAGGGAATGCATGTTAAATGTACGATTTTTAATTGTTAATATTTCGAAATTTAGTACCGCAAGGACAATTTTAAAAAATTCCTATGTATACAGGACACTTCAAAGTATTTGTATTTAAAAATTGAAAATTATTGTAAGAAAAGTGATTATCCGATGAACCTCCTTAATGTTAAGATTAAGAGCTCTAATTTTCACAGTCGTATTCTTATATCTAAATTAAACTTTTGAACCTGGTTCCGAGAAAAAAAAAAAAAAATGTTATTTAATATTTAGTTGTAGTATAATGATTTCAATTGTAAATAAAATTGCAATCACGTTTTATCTAAAATTAACTTATAAATCTGTACTATACAAAATATTTTTATACCTAATGATAACAATAGTTATAAAAGTAATCTATTTAATTGTTCAATGTAAATAAATGGATTGCATTTTTTTACATATTGACTGTCGAACCGAAGTTAAATAATTTTCAGTAATTTATATAAAATTATTTTTATTTAAGAATAAAAGAATTTTTGTACTTTAAATAGGTCCTATTATATTAATTGATATACCTGAAAATATTATTATTGGGATATTTAACAATAAAAATTGTGTAAAAAAGTTTGCTTTTTATATGTTGTAATTATTTTCTCTACGTAAGCTGGATTTATTTAATTTACTACTTTATGACTACTATAAAATATACTATATAATTTACTAATATATGATATGCTAATTACATTTGCTGCTCTTTCAATAATTATTTTTTTTTATTTAAGCCGATAATTACTCTAGTAAAATGAGTTTCTACACTTCGAAGTAAAATTCTCGTAATTTTACTTCCCTATGTATGTCCTTTTTTATTTAACGCCTGCGCTTTTAAATTCATATTAGTTCCCTGACAACTATTCGGCGGCGCTGGCTTCGCTCCGGTCGAAGCCTATTTTTTCGACATTCTTCCATATGTATCAGCTATCCAGTTAGTATAGAGATCAGTGTTCTTGGCTGAATGCAACGTGTACTCACATATACTATTTCAAAAATATTTACTGAATTTTCATTTTATTTTTACATTTTAAATAGTAAAAGTTCGTGATTGCTAAGGCATTGGTGATACTTGACACAGAAATTTTAAAAATTACAGTGTGAGATTTAATAGTTCCATTTTCAACATTAAGGTTCATATTTGAATGCCCATACTGTAAATCTTCTCGAACCACTCAACAAATTTTCTTATTTGATACTTTAATTTTTACACAACGGCTAAACTGTAATTTTTACAGTTTTGAAGAGGATTAAATGATTTTGAAAAAAACAAACTTTTTGTAAGCAAAAGATAATAATTATTTTACATTTTATTGTGTACGATTTACATTTTCAAACTGTAAATATTACTGCTTAATCTGCAACTAATTTTTTACAGGATAAAATTTAAAAATTACAGTATACATTTTAACTTTTGTAATTTTTAATATGACGGGCTGGTTTTTACATTTTATTCTGTAACTATTCCATTTTTCTTTTTTCCGTGTACAAATACATTGTAACAGTGCGTTTCGACTTGAAAATCGAGCGCCAAACTAGTTAACCTACGGCCATCTATTGTGTTAATTATGCCTTAATTTACACTCATCAGTCACCTGGGGCCATGTCAGAGGCCCCCTAGATCGCATTCTACTGAGACAATAGTGGAGTAGTTTCCCACCCTCAGACTTTTCCTTTAAAAGGGCTAGCAAACACTCTCTTCGCTCTCTTACACTCTGAGTCTCTTAGGTTCTTGGCTCTTAGACTTAAGCCCTGGCTACCACCCAGAGTGGACCGGTAGGGTAGTGGACTGATGACGCTTAGCGAGGTTCCTACTCTACACCCAGAGCTCAATACAATTTACTTGAGCCGGCCTAACGATTTCTAGTCACATCTAGTCATTGAGTCCAGTGATCATTTTATTTAATTTATCTTTGAATTTGTTTGTCTGTTATTAATAGCCGCAGTAATTGTTTTATAAATTATTTATTTGAATAACGTTTTAATTGACCACATTTTGAGTCAAATTTATACACGCGGTCATAAAGTAAAGTTAAAGTTAAATTTGAATTGTGTCGATAAAATTCGTGAGTGTTACCACACCATTGCTGTTCATTTTCTGCGATTTCCATCACCAAAGATTTGGGCCTACACCGCTGCTGCCACGTTTTCTGCCTACGCTTATTGAGGGTCATCTACAATTACAGCAATGGATCATGCAGTAAGGTACAGCGTAAGTGGGATTCCGTCTTCCCCAAATTAAATTTATACTTGGTCTCCTCCCGCGTAAATTGAATTATCAGAACTTATATACCAAATTTTATTCTAATTAATTCTATTGGGAAAATTTTAATATTGTAAATGGGTATTTGGTTAAATAAAATTGATATTTTCTCGTTGATAATACAAAACCAAATCTTTTCACTAAATAAACCACCAGGCATTCCTTTCCATTAATAATTAATAAGCGCTAATTTCAGAGAACGAGGCGAACCCCCCAGCTCATTAGATTAAATTAATTAAGTTAATTATAAGTAACCGTGGTCTGGACAAGAGCTAGCTCAGCCAAGCTAGACCGGTTATAACATTTTACATGATCGGATATTTTCTTGAATTCTAACTACATAGAAAAAACATTTAATTCGAATCAAGAACAATCCGGAAAATCAAAATTATCTTGCAACAAGTAAATAATTATTTTGATATTTGTATCTTAAGTCAAAAAAATTTTTTTTTAAATCGACATATTTTTATGCTTAAATTGAAAAATTTTTAATTTCCTAAAGTTTTTTTATTTTGGATTATGAGAAATGTTTTTTTAAAGAAAGTTTTTCGTTAAAAATGAAAATGACCCTACATAGAAAGAAAGGATATCTTGGCGTAAGAAATTTTTTCTTGCCGCAAGAATATTTTTTGCAATTTTGAATGAAAACGAAAATTTTTTTGATTCAAGAACAAAATTTTCTTAAATTTAGTTATCTTGGTATAAGATTTTTTTTTATTCAACCGATATAATATATATTTCTTGAAGTGAGAAATATTTTCTTAAAGTGAGGAAAATAAATATTTTACCCCGATATATAATCAATTGTCCAAAAAGTAAAATATTCTTTCTTGAAGAATAATTTATTTTGAATCGAGATGATTTGTGACTCGAGTCAAGAATCAAAAGTACTCGACTTAATGGTAAGAAACATCTTGGCTTAAGTATTTGTTGTGTTGCGGAAAGTACGAGTAGACGTTTGTACCAACAGCAACTGCGCTCAAGGCTAAACGCAAAAGTTCTCTTGGGAACGCTAACTGTACTATACTAAAGTGGCGGTAGTTTAGACTCTACATTGTACAGTATGCTAACTGGATATGGGTAAAGTGAACGAACGTTCAGGAAATAGTCGGGTAGCATAACTGGTAAAGCTCTCACGTGATGCCGAATTGGTCTGGGTTCGATTCCTACCATGAGCAAACAATTTATTTTTCTCAATTTGTTCATAAGCCATTTAATCGAGAGAGTTTACTCCTTATCCTCTCTACTGCTGTATTCTGATGTTCTGAATGTACGCATACACTTCCCTGCTTGACAACATTTAACATTTATATTAGGTTAGATTCACTGAAAAATATAGGTCGATATACTTTTTTAAGTAGAGTCATTTATTTTCTCGAATCGAGACTACGTTTTTTTTAAGTCAAGAAAAAAAATCATCAATGGGAGAATTTTATATGTCTTCCGTTAAGTAAATATTTGCATGATTCAAGAAAAGTTATTTTATTAAGTTAAGATTATAATTTATTTAAATCAAAATTAAAATTTTCTCATTCCAATAGACCATTGTCTTGAGTCGATGATGAGGTTTCTCAAACTAAGAGTAAATGTTCTTCTACCACGCAAAAAAAGTTCTTGGTTTGAGATGTTGATATATATTGTGACAATTTACTATACTCACCAACCAAGACAGATAAGTATCTTGTTTTGATAGTTGTTCTTACTTGATTAGAAACAAAATAAATTTGACTTAAAATAAATATTCTTAAACCAAGATTATTTAACTTGAATTAAAATTTAATTATTCTTGATACAATCCCGAGTCGAAATTTAAAGCCGACTTTGAGCCTCCTAAGGTAGTTCTTATTTCGGACTTGGGGGCTTAAACTAGATTCTATTCCCATGTTAAATTAAGTCCGACTTTGGACCCCAAAGTGGTACAAATTTCCATTTTTACCGCTTTGGTGTCCAAAGTCGGACTTCAAGGGAATAAAAATTAGGTTCGACTTTTGACCCCTACAACCTATTTTATAATAATAATAATTCTATCATTATAATAACAATTATTATTAATATAATAATATTGTTAATTCTAATTGTAGTTACAGTTAATAATTGATAATCATTGTTTTTTTTTTTTTTTTTTTTAAATAAGATCATCCATCGTTTGATGTTTCGATGACTTTTACTTTATATTTTTATCACACACGTAATTACTCGTACTCGCACTTTAACACCGATTAAGTAAAATATTTTTACAAATCTTATTCAATTCATCACCGCATTTATTCATTTTACTATATGCACTTTAATATTATAAAACATATTCACACAACTTATTTGATTTGTTACTAAATTTATTTAAGTTCACACACGCCCTTTAACACAAATTAAGAAAAATATTTTCACCAAACACGTTTAATTAATCACTAAATTATTTATTTGTTTGTTTTTTAATTTATTATCATTTGTGTCTTTTATAACATTAAAAAAATTCACGCAATCATTTTTTTTTAAATCTTTGCCTCGCCCGTCGCGTCGCGATATTTTGTAAAATATATATTTTTTTTTATTTTATATCTTTTAATTCACACTACACACACGAAGGTTACACGCACTTCTGACACCAAATTTTAGTAACTGGTAACTTGTTAATATCACTTATACTACAATGATAACACACTTAAACTAGAAATAACAACACCACAATTAACAGCAGTAAAAGAAAGGCAATCGAAGATATAGTTTATAATATACAATTTTAAGAATAAAAATTTGAAGAATAAAATTTTCAATAAAAACGATCCTATGACACTTTGTAATAAGTCTGATAGTTTCACCGAAAAAGTAAAAAGATCTCGAAATTTACTAAAGCTTAACTTCGAACTCCAATAACTTTTGAACTGATAAATTTATCAAAAAATGATAAGAGACCTTTTTTGTAGCGCGTACAATTTTCTACAAATGATGTATTAGTCTATTCGATCCATTCATTAGTTAATGAGTTAAAAATACTCAAAGTTGAAAATCAAATTTTCCCATGTTATTTAAACACGGAAAAAAATAAATAGGCGCTGCAACAGGACGCCGTCCTGTTGGTTCGACAGGACTTTGTCCTGCTAATGAAACAGGATTTTCCTGTTGCAGCAACAGGACACATCCTGTGGGTGCAACAGGATAAAATCCTGTTGCAGCAACAGGATTTTCATGTTGTAGCAACAGGACACATCCTGTGGGAGCAACAGGACAAAATCCTGTTGCAACAACAGGATTTTATCCTGTGGGAGCAACAGGACAAAATCCTGTTGCAGCGACAGGATATTTCCTGTGGAAGCAACAGGATTTTATCCTGTTGTGGCAACAGGACTTTTCCTGTTGTAGCAACAGGACTTTCCTGTTGTAGCAACAGGACTTTCCTGTGGAATCAACAGGACTTTTCCTGTGAAATCAACAGGACATTTCCTGTGGAATTAATAGGATGAGAAACTAGTTTTATGCACCAATTGTTTTTGTCCCTAGGATAAAATTTCGAAGTTGGAAAATAAATTAAAATTTACATAAAAAAAAATCTCTGGTTTTATAGGGGTGGGAGGGGTAAAACGGGGTACTTAAGGAAATACTAAGTTTTCGAGGACTCAAATACGCTATTTTTTTTTTTTTTAATGATATTTAAAGTAAATAGAAAAAATTGTCAGTTACCGTTAAAAAAAAATAAAATTTTTTATTTTTGCGGGGAAAATGGGGTACCTCTTAAAAAAGATAAAAAAAAATTTCTGGATTTTAAATGAATTTGATAAAGTTAAGCTTTTTTGCAAGTAATTAACATAAAGAAAAATTACATTTTACATGACTATTGTATACAAAAGAACAAAAAAAAACAAATTTTTAATAGTTTTTATCATAAAACAGAAGTCATTAATATTTTTCGACTGCGGTCGATTTTTTAAAAAGTTTTACAAAAAAAATTTTAAATAACGCTCAATTATATTTACAAAAGTGATTTTGGAATGTTTAAAAACCATTTAAAATATAAATTTTTTTAAATTATTATTTTGGGGTACCCCGTTTTGCCTTCCCCTCTCTCCTATATATATATATATATATATATATATATATATATATATTTTTTAATGATGCCAAAGAAGTACAACTTCTCACGCGCGTACATAAGTACACGCAGCCATTTTTTTAAGCTGATGAAAAAATTTTTTTTGAAAATTTCAATTTTTTTTAGTCTTGATTTTTTCAAAATTTGGATTTTTTTCATATTGAAATTGATATAAAAATAATTTTAACTAAATAGAAATTGATTTTAATCTCAAAACTCCGTATGTACATGAAACCAGTTTCTTATCTTGTTGATTCCACAGGAAATGTCCTGTTGATTCCACAGGAAAGTCCTGTTGCTACAACAGGAAAAGTCCTGTTGCCACAACAGGATAAAATCCTGTTGCTTCCACAGGAAAAATCCTGTCGCTGCAACAGGATTTTGTCCTGTTGCTCCCACAGGATAAAATCCTGTTGTTGCAACAGGATTTTGTCCTGTTGCTCCCACAGGATGTGTCCTGTTGCTACAACATGAAAATCCTGTTGCTGCAACAGGATTCTGTCCTGTTGCTCCCACAGGATGTGTCCTGTTGCTGCAACAGGAAAATCCTGTTTCATTAGCAGGATAAAATCCTGTCGAACCAACAGGACGGCGTCCTGTTGCAGCACCTATTTATTTTTTTCCGTGAACGGGAAATCGATTTTTTCAATGAGCTAGGTCTGTAATCGACATAGAATTTTTGTTCTTACGCGAGAATTTTTTTTTTTGAGTTGAACTATGATTTTTTTTCCCATGCACTTAAAAAAAAAATGTTGCTCTGAAATGACACACCCTAATAATTATATTGAATTATGTATAATTTTTTTTACCCGGGTTATTGAACGAATTTTCATGCATACATGAAAACATATATACTTACATAGTATATAGAACGAAGTAGGTAAAAAACGGTAGATGGTAAAAGTTAAGTCGTTAGTTGAAACGATGTGTTTACTTGAACTGAACTAACGACAGCTCTTTCGTAAGTTATAAGGATGGTATAGTAAAAAATGTCAAGAGATCTTCCAGGTTATTTCTCAAGTATGCGCATAAGATGATAAAATGAAAAAGAATGAAAACTGGGGTAATATTAAGAATGAAGAAGAAACAAGGTCACAAAGTTTTCTTATCAGTTTATCATAATACTTATGTTATATATGAACAAACGAACGGCTGAGTACGTGAGCAATTTAAAAATCCAAGAGATTATTCACGTACTAGTTTTTTTTTCAGTAATTCATTCTACTAGTTTCTTTAAAAAATATAGTAATCAAAATTTTATATTTTTGTTTTCAAGTAATTTTTTTTTTTTTTTTTAACATAACGAAAAAGTCAGAATTTCGTTACTCTTATCTAAATATCACAAAAACGAAAACATTTGGATAATAAAAAATTAATTTTTACATTAAAAATAAAAATTTTATTTTCAGATTAAAAATAGACATTTAAATCAATTGGAAAAATGATTTTTATTATATGGACAGTAGTGTATTTTTAAAATTCAGTATTATAAATAAATATTGCGTAACTCTTTGTAATTTAAAAAAAAACCTAGCAGTAAATTGAATATTCGAAAAGTGTAATTAACAAACGATTCGGTATGAGCTTTAATTATTTAGTTTATTATAAATTATTGAAAATTGATCGATCATTTTAAGAGAAAATATCATTGATTTCTCGCAGTCATCCGACTAGAATTTCTTCCTGATTTGCCTGAAGTACGATAAGGACCTTATCAGGTTACTATAAGGTTTGCCTTATTAGGGCAAACCTGACGAGTTCCTGATCAGGACCTCATTAGGATATCCTTATTCAAAAAAAAGTTATTTGCCATCGGGTCGACCTGATAAGTTCCTTGCCAGGACCTCATCAGGATATCCTTATTCATAGAACAAAATATCTCATCCCTTCAAGTATTTTATTTACAGACTAAAAATTAAACAAAATACAAAAGAATATTGTATAAAAATCACGTCGATCATTGCAGCACAGATTTTTTACTTCTTTATCAGTTATTCTTTGACATCACAATGAATATTATATTTACACTTACAAGATCACATATGTACGTCAGCGCAGTGGATAGCATCGAGGACTTTGAATAGGAAGGACGCAGGTTCGAGCCCAGCAGTCATCGGGATTTTTTCATAAATAAAAACCATGTTCACTTTCTCTAATCGGTGCTCTCAGTACAATAGATAACATTCTCAATCGAATTAAAATTCTCTTATTTTTTTTCGCAATTTAATATTTTTTTTTTAAATAATTGCTAATAAGGTAATCCTGATAAGGATTTGATGAGGATATCCTGATAAGGACCTTGTAAGGCAATCTCGATAAGGATCTCATGGGTCTTAAGCGTTACATCCATATCAGGATCCTCGTCAGGATACCCCGATCGGGACCTTATTTGAAATGAGGTTAACCTGATAAGGACCTTGTCAGATCCTTATGAAAAATTCTAGTCGGGCAGCATGCAACTGTAGATTCTAATAAAATGAGTTTTTTAATTAACTAATGCTTTGATACCTACATTGATTGATTGCATCTAAAAAAAAGTTTATATACTCTTTTATATTAAGAAATCTAAGAAATATTTAATTTTAGTTGATTGTCATTTTATTTTAATTTTATGTCACGACAATAGTCATCAACTTTTGAAGTATATAACTATTACCGTGGTTTTATTTCTATACCACGTAAATAGAAACACAACTTACTTTCTTATGTACATGTGACATTTAACGTGGTGGACAAATCATTTTTTCGTAACCTAAAAATTAATATACCTCGCTGTTTATACTGTTCTCTATAATGACAAAAGTTCAGGAGAATTCTAAAAATAATGAAAAAGAAAAAGTTAATACGGTTAAAATACTCTTACGTCACTCATTTTATATGTATTCATTAACCATACCAAAGTTTGAACGTGCTGCACTCTAAAACCAAGCGTGTTACGAGTGTATTATTTTAACACACATAAATGTGTTCTACACGGAAAAAATTAGATAGGAGTGGTTACTGCACCCAGGTAGGAATCGCCAAGGCTGACAATAGGCCGAGTCTTGGCCCTGCTGTCACTTGCCAAGCTTCGGCAGCTGACCATTGGCCCAAGCCTCGGCCAGGGCTTGATCCAATGGTTTGATTACGTTAAGCCAAGTCTTGGCAGCTAACCATTGGCCCAAGTCTAGGCCGAGGCTTGGTCTATTGGTTTCATTAAATTAAGCCGAGCCTTGGGTAGTGACCATTGGCCTGAGCCTCGGCCAGAGCTAGGCCCGATAGTTTAATTTTTGTCAAATTGAGCCTTGGCTGCTGACCATTGGCCCAAGGATCGGCCGAGGCTGGGTCCGATAGTTTAATTTTTGTCAAGCTGAGCCTTAGCAGCTGACCATTGGCCAATGCCTCAGCCTGGGTTAAATTATAATTTAATAGTAAAATTATCAACTTTACATGTATCTATATATATGTATATAGAGAAGACCAGGGCATAACCGTCTACCGAGTATACGATTAATATCAATAATTTTCATTTAATTAGTTATTGCTATGTAGAAAACTTTAGTTAACATGAAATTTTTATTTTTGGCGGGCAAAATGGGGTACCCTTTAAAAAAGTTGAAAAGATAAATTTTTGAAAGTTGATCAAATTTCATTAAATTCAAAATTTTTGTAGGTAATATACATAAAGAAAAATTACATTTCACATCATTGGTTTAATAAATTGTTTCTCTTCGATTATCTTACTTACTAATTTTTTTATTTAATAAAAAAAAACAATTCTATACTTTTTATTTGTCATTATTACGAACCCAAGAAACGTGATTTTTGATTTTTAGGTAGATTTCTTTAGAAATCGGTCTATTGCAGAGACCTTCATGATCGAATTATCAAAAAATTTTGCTACCATATATCTTATTTTACTTCGTAAAGTCGAAAAATACCATCCGCTCAAAAATTTATATATGTATGTATGTATATATATATATTAGGGTGTGTCAAAAAAAAATGATTTTATTTTTTTCTAGGTCTCATAGTCTCAAAAGTTTCTTTGAGACCTAAAAAAAATCCTCCTAAAAAATCAGCTCGATATCTCGAAAATTGAGCTGGCGGTTTACAAATTCATTTTCCCATTTAAAATACATGTGAAAAATTTTTTTTTTAGTTTTTCAAGGACAAATCAAAGAAAAAAATTTTTTTTCCAATTTTGAATTTCATACCCTTTTAGGAAATCAAATTCCCTACAAAAATGTCCAAAATAGTCATGCTCGTAACTACAATATAAAAAAAGTTACAAGCCCCCAAAGTTCGAAAAAAAATAATTTTTTTTTATGTATAATTATTGTTTTTACTTTTTTGTTATTAATTGGTGATATTTTTTTCTTCTGATTTTAAATTGCAAACGTCTATATAATATCTATTTTTATGCAATATATTATTATTTTATCATGCTCTTAAAGTTAAAGAAAAAAAATTTTCCGTATAGCAATAATTTATTTTAAAAATTATAAATTATATTTATTATAAATAAATAAATAAATAAACGTTTCTTGCATAAAAATAGATATTATATAGAAGATTGCAATTTAAAATCAGAAGAAAAAAATACCACCAATTAATAACAAAAAAGTAAAAACAATAATTATACATAAAAAAAAATTATTTTTTTTCGAACTTTGGGGGCTTGTAACTTTTTTCATATTGTAGTTACGAGCATGACTATTTCGGATATTTTTGTAGGGAATTTAATTTCCTATAAGGGTATGGAATTCAAAATTGGAAAAAAAATTTTTTTCTTTGATTTTTCTTTGAAAAACTAAAAAAAAAATTTTTTACATGTATTTTAAATGGGAAAATGAATTTGTAAACCGCCAGCTCAATTTTCGAGATATCGAACTGATTTTTTAGGAGAATTTTTTTTAGGTCCTAAAAAAACTTTTGAGACTGTGAGACCTAAAAAAAAATAAAATCATTTTTTTTTGACACACCCTAATATATATATATATATATATATATATATATATATATATATATATATATATATATATATATATATATATATATTAACGCGCCTTGTCATCACGATAGCACCCGCTATTCTTAACGGATCTTAATGAAATTTTATACACTTATTTATTGGACGATTACCTTGATCAAGTTCAAAGATGAGTCCAATCGGTCGATTAGTTTGGAAGTTGTGAGTGTTTAAAATTTTTTTTGATTTTCATAAAAATGAATTTTCTGGCTTTATCCTTAAATAACTTTTGAACCGAAAATGATAACTCAATTCTGTAAAAAGTATCTTAAAATTTGAACGATTAGCTTTGATTTTCACTGCAATACTGGATTTTGTGAAACATCTTTTCTAACAATTTGATGATATCAAAAATTTCACAAAAAATACAAAAAGCTTATTTTTGCAGCTTAGTCATCTAATAACTTCTAAATAATAAGGCATAACCCATTTCCTTAAAATTCATGTTTAAGCTTACAAAAAAAAGTATTAATTACACTATCGTAGCTATATTGTATTCACATCTATAAGAAATCTACCTTTCCATTCCGGGTAAGGCCGGATGGCTCTTTTATTTAGATTACAGATTATTTTGCATTATTTCAAAAATTTTATCAATTAAAAAATAAAATATTATTTTCGAATATTTTCAGTGGCCGAATTTGCCCCGCCTATGGAGAATCAGCCGAAAAATGGATTAATATATTAAATTTTTTTTAATTTGACGATAAATATATGAATCATTTTTTCAGAATTTTCGGATAGTCCATTTTGCCCCAGGTGTCATGCGTAGGCCTAAAAATGCATCAGACAATTTTAAGTTCATTAAATAAAACTACATTTCACCTCATCTTTACGATCTAATATTTTTGAATTAAATTGTATTTAAATAATTTAACAAGCAAAAAAATCATAATTATCTGAACATCAGATTTAGCACAGTGGATAGCGTCCCAGCCTAGTAATCAGAAGGATCTCAGTTCGAACCCCGGTAGCCCCCAAATAATTTTATTCGTTATTTCCCATTAATTCAGTAATTAGTTAATTACCCTCTAATGTAATGTCGATAAAAGTGTGATCGAGCTTTTTTTTAATTATATTTATTAATTTAAATAACAATATTTTAGATCGAGCATTGGGTGAGCCGTGGATTTTTTGCTCCCCGAGGTTTGATCGAGGCTTGATTTTTTGTTTCCCAAGCCTTGGCCGAGGCTCAATTTTTCATTTCCTAAGGTTTGGCCCAAGCCTAGTTTTTTTGTTTGCCAAGGCTTGGGGACATTGTTATCATCCTAGGCCTGGGCCAATCCTTGGCCCAATGCTTAGCCAAGGCTGGTGCCAAGGCTCGGAACTCTGGCATAACGACTGGCCACTGCCTGGTCCGAGCCTTGTCCAATGGTTCCTTCCTACCAGGGTGTGCTACACAAGAATGACCGTAAAGTATGTAGAAACTGATCTTAGTATATATTACTAGTTCTAATTATAATAGGAGTGGGTCGTTTCTACATACGACTGTAAGATTTAACATAGTAACCATTACTATGTTACACATTATGTCAAATACACGACTAGTTGTCCTATCCACTGTCATCGATCGCTTACCAGACAATACAGGTTTTTTAAGGTAGTATCTGTGTTACTATATAAAATAGGTATAGACGCTATATGTTTGGACGCTAAGTGTTAAATCACTATGGTCATAGTAAAATCGACAGCGGTTACAGTAATTTGGGATATAATCGTTGTCTATTTTACGATGGTCGTAATACGTTTCACATTCGTTTATGTATTTTAATTTCTGCAGGCATCCGACATGGCTCGCCTGGGTCAAAAAATCACACGTCGCGTCTTAAACACGATCGCACTCGATAGATAAACTACTAATAGGTAAACGTAGTGGAATAATTCATAGTTAATTTAGTTATGATAACAATTTTATTTGTTCGCTGTCAATAATGAATACTAGTGCCATTCCTAAAAAAAATTATTCAAGCCATTACGGGAAAAAATATCTCAGATAATACTCATTACTATCTTACATAGAAGCTACTACTACGATACACAGTAACGAGTAATATGTAAACATAGACACAGGCGTTACCTGCAGATAGCAGTGGATAATATGTTTAAAATAACCTTTGCTATTTGACATACGACTGTATGTAGGATGTAGGATCTAGATGCGGAATGACCGTCATTTTCATTTTCGGCCAGGAAACGGTCATAAGACCGTCTTGAGACTTTCACATGATTTAAAAAAATTTCCGTAAGGCTGGAATGACCGTCATGTTTCAAACGGTGACAAAGTTCATCATTTCCATCTATATAGACGTTTTTGACAGAATTTTTTAATAAAGCAGTTTTGGAGAATTAATGCAAAGGGCCATGAGACGATAAGAATACCGGATCGGCCCCAGAAAGGTATTGGGCTCATAATTTCAGAAAATGTTGGTGATCATAAGATATTTTGATGCTACGAATTTCAGATCTTTATCTATTACTGTTTTTGAATAAATTGAAAAATGCTGAAAATCAGTAAAAATTGTTATTCTCAGCACCTTGTAAATCAATTGATCTGAATACTGGATATGTTTTCGGGCATGATGGAAGTTTCTAAGAAAAAAAAATATGAGCAATATCTGTTCATAAGAACCTTAAAAAAAACGAGGTTATTTTCTTAATTTTAATTTTTAATCATGTTACGATAACGCTAAAAATATGAAACTATTTTTTTTTCAATTCCTCATTCAATTTTCGATGGAATTATGAGCTTCAGGAAATTTTTTAAAACGGTACGTCATATTAAAAAAAACTGAAAAACGATTTTTTGCTCAAAACTCGATTTCGTTTTATGATTAAACTCTTGAAATGATAAAATACAGATGTAACTCATTATCTTCTAATTAATGGTCAACGACTTACACCCTTCAGAATAAAATCAGCATGCATGATCAAGCATGATTCAGGCAAGACCAAGCATAATCAAGTATGGATCACGCATGAATTATGCACGATCAAGCATGATTCATGCAAAGTCATGTCTGATCATGCAAAAAAATACAATCAAAATCCGATCGAGCTTCAATCGGATTTAATCAAAATTTTTAATGAAGGATAATCACATATTTTTGATGAAAAAGTTTGAATAATAAAACACTTATTTTTATTTTGACGATAGTAGTTAGAATTATTATATTTTTTTTTATCGATGATAAAAATAAATTCAGTCTATAATTATTGATTCAGTTAATAATTAAAATTAATTTTTTTTCCAAAAAATAATTAAAATAGATTTAATTACATTTTTTTTTTAATTAATTGAAGAATTGAATCAATAAAGTTTTGCAAAATTGATAATAATAATCAATACAATTACATTTTTTCTTTTTTTAATAAATAATGAAGATTAATTTAAGTGTTAGATTTGCTTGTAATTTATAACCAGAATTCATTTCATTCATCATTAAAAAAAAAATCTAACGAACAAATCTAAATTGAATTCCAATAATATTTTATTTTTTACAACCCTGAGTTTGCAAAAGGTGTTAAAAATCTTTATAAACTGAACGAGACAGGGCAGCCTAGTGGACAGTGGACGTGCTTCATAACACAACGATCGTGGGTTCGAGACCCGTCACGGGTAAAATTTCAATATTATTTTTCAGCCCGTAAACATCAACTATACGACAATAGTAGTAAAATAAGTTAATTCAAAGTTGAATTATCGTTATTTCAATTTTTTTTTTAAATAACGGTAGGGATTGTGTTTGAGCAGGCCTGATCATGCTTGGTCAAACATGATTATGCTTGCTCAAGCATGATCATGCCCATATATTCGCCAGCCATGAGCATGCGTGATCATGTATGAGAGAGTATAATCATGCCTGACCAAGCATGATCACTCATGCTGATAGCTGACGAATAGTCATACAAGAACATGCGTGAGATTAACACATGATCATGCATGATCAGGTCTGATGATTATTTCCCGGGACTGTTTTCTATTTTCATGAAAACCCCCCAGTTCTGTAGATAACCTTAAAATTATTTACTTTTGATATTCTAAACAAGTATTGGTCGTACTTTTGTCTGTATTTAACTATATTATTATTTAATTGAAAATATGTCGACACCTAAAGCAAATAATCCAAAGTGTTGCATTTGTTCGAAATTCATAAAAAAAAAAAAAAAAAAAAACGCGAGGTACTCCAAAATATATACAATCTGATGAAGGTGCTAAAGATTTTTCAACAATCTTTGATCATCCAATTGTAGTTGGTGTTTTTAAAAGAACTGTTGCAAGTCACCGATATTTTTATGTATGTTCTATATCAAATCGAAATCTGGTAGTTGTTCCTGAAGATGCTCTTACGCAATGCTTTATTATGAAAAGAATTTTCATTCCGGATGAAAATCTATGCTGCAGCGATCCTCTCATCAAAAAAACGCTTTTATACTGAAGATTTGAATTTATTAAAAATTTATTCCAATTGGAGTTTTTTAAAATTGTCAGAGTTAACTAAAATGATGGAAATCTTGGCTGTTGAATGTGCCTCTTCACTGATTGATAAAATGGATGATTTTCGTATACCTGGTGACAACTTTACATATTTACTGGATAAAGACGCGAAAACATAATTGAGTTGCGAGATTTATTAATAACTATAAGAAGTACAGATTCTCGTACAGTTACTAAACCTCTTATCGTATTTTTAATTAAGCTACGTACTGATAACTCAAACAGATTGATATCAGCGACTTTACAATTGGAAAATGAACAGTTGGTTTGAAAATATTGTGACCGAGTGATATAATCATTTGAGAAGGATGTTTTACCTCGGAATTTTGGTTTTCGGTCTGTGTCTCGAGATGATCCCATTTAAAATAATTCATCACCATTTTTAAAAGGTTTATTTGCTAATTGCAGTGATAAACTTTTCTTGATTTGTAATGGAACGTATGCTCGTCACTAAAAGAGATCGAATAACGCATATCAAAGAAAGTCTTACTCTGGGCAGAAGAAAGAACCGTTATGTAAGCCATTTACTATTTGTACGACAAATGGATACATGGTAAATATGTTACGGTCATATGAAAAACCGTCATGAATTTGGTCATTTGCATCTATATAGACGTTTGTCACAAAAATTTTCAATTATAATTTATTCTCAAATAAAAACTATAACAGAAATTGATCATTGTATAACCGAATTCTACCGAGATATTTCAGTTATTGCTTGCACATGTAATCATTTTAAAGTCGAAGAAAAATAATTTTTTCATGTACCATTTTAAAATTGTCTTTTAAAGTACTTTTCAACCATAAAATGATGCAATAAATATGGAATGACATAAATCATATTATTATTATCACAAAAGTTTCTTTATTAGGTAGATTTTTTTAAAAATCTAACTATTGTATTTGTCCTCATGGTCGATTTTACAAGGAATTTTGTCATAAACTATCATAATTAGTTGAGTAGAGTTCAAAAATACCATTCGTTAAAAAATTTATATATGTATGTATATATATATATATATATATATATATATATATATATATATATATATATATATATATATACAGAGATCGGCAAAAAAAAAATTTTCATTTGCCATTTTTTAATTATTTTTGTCACTATAATATTAATTAAGAAATTTTTAATTGATCAAAAATAAAAAAATTGGGATTTTTTATTTTTCATTGTTTTGTTAACTAAAAATTCCAACAATTTAATTTTTAATTACTTAAAAAATGGAATTTTTTTTCAAAATAATTTTCATTAATAAAGTAATTAATAAAATTATTCGAAAATTGTAGCATTGTTGAAGTAATTATCATTAAAAATGAAAATTTTTTCAATTACCAATTTTCATTATTTAAAAAATGAAAATTATTTCACTCAAAAATACTAATTATGAAAAAATTTCGAACTATTTTTCATTACAATGTTCGTAATTATGATAATTAATGTTGCATAAACTATGAGAATTATGATCAAATACACTGAGAAAAAAAATACTTTTATTAAGAATATTTACTCGATACAAGAACATATATTCTTGATAATTTTCGAGAATATATAATTTTGTCTCAAGAATTCGTAGAATTGATGAAAATAATTTCTATTTAATTCAAGTAAAGCTATCCTTTTGTTTACTCATAATATAATATAATATCAAATTCATATAATAACAAAAATAAATTTGATGTTCTTTTGTCAAGAAATTGATAATTGATAATAATAAAATAAATATTTCGAATGGATTTCTTGAACCAAGAAATTCTTTGTTGGACATCAGTATTTTATTTTCTCAGAGTAATAGTCAAATTATGAATCAAGTTTTTTAATTTTTTTATTGATCAGATTTTATAAATTTAACTTATATCACACTTTACTAGTACTCTAAGTTCAAAATTATCATCCAAAAAAATCATCAAGAGCAGACACTTTTTATTAATTCATTTTTTCCGTATAGAATTCCGGTAATTTTTGTGAAAAAGAAGAATAAGAAGTATACTTAAAAAATATAAAGAAGTATACTTAAGAAGTATACTTCTTTATATTTTTTGACGCATGATGCAAATCGTGGATCTCATTGAAAGTCTTATGTCCCTGTTATGAAGCCTTTTGCGAAAAATACCCTTTAATGCTGTCAAAAATATTTAAAAACTGTAAAAAATGTAAGGAATTCAATGGTGCCATTTACACCCTTTCTGATTAGCCGCATCCTTGCAATAAACATAAATGTTGTACAAGTAACTGTTAGGTTTGACTTTAATCGTCAATAATGAAATACCTATCGGGAATTAGTGACCTCGATCATTAGAACTTAAAATCCCAATCATTTCTAAAGAGATATCAATCAATTTTTTCACAAAAATTACCGGAATTCTATACGGAAAAAATGCATTAATAAAAAGTGTCTGCTCTTGATGATTTTTTTGGATGATAATTTTGAACTTAGAGTACTAGTGAAGTGTGATATAAGTTAAATTTATAAAATCTGATCAATAAAAAAATTAAAAAACTTGATTCATAATTTGACTATTACTCTGAGAAAATAAAATACTGATGTCCAACAAAGAATTTCTGGGTTCAAGAAATCCATTCGAAATATTTATTTTATTATTATCAATTATCAATTTCTTGACAAAAGAACATCAAATTTATTTTTGTTATTATATGAATTTGATATTATATTATATTATGAGTAAGCAAAAGGATAGCTTTACTTGAATTAAATAGAAATTATTTTCATCAATTCTACGAATTCTTGAGACAAAATTATATATTCTCGAAAATTATCAAGAATATATGTTCTTGTATCGAGTAAATATTCTTAATAAAAGTATTTTTTTTCTCAGTGTATTTGATCATAATTCTCATAGTTTATGCAACATTAATTATCATAATTACGAACATTGTAATGAAAAATAGTTCGAAATTTTTTCATAATTAGTATTTTTGAGTGAAATAATTTTCATTTTTTAAATAATGAAAATTGGTAATTGAAAAAATTTTCATTTTTTAAATAATGAAAATTGGTAATTGAAAAAATTTTCATTTTTAATGATAATTACTTCAACAATGCTACAATTTTCGAATAATTTTATTAATTACTTTATTAATGAAAATTATTTCGAAAAAAAATTTCATTTTTTAAGTAATTAAAAATTAAATTGTTGAAATTTTTAGTTAACAAAACAATGAAAAATAAAAAATCCCAATTTTTTTATTTTTGATTAATTAAAAATTTCTTAATTAATATTATTGTGACAGAAATAATTAAAAAATGGCAAATGAAAATTTTTTTTTGCCGATCTCTGTATATATATATATTTATGTAATAGAACCGACTTTTGAGGACACGATTGCGTCTACAGTTCTTATCCGATCTTAATGAAACTTTCTACACTTATTTTATGTGTAATTATCACGGTTAAGTTCGAAGATGGGCTGAATCGGTCGAATAGTTTAGAAGTTATAGCTGTTTGAAATTTTAACGATTTTTCGAAAAAATCAGTATTTAATCACTTTTAAAGTCCATATAACTTTAAAACTAAAACTCATAGATAATTTCTGTAAAAAGTATTTTAAAGCTTGACTAATAAGCTTTAATTTGTGATCTTAAACTTTATAATTAGACCGTTTCTTCCAATAATTTTCTAACCTTGAAAATTTTAATGGAATCAAAAAATGTTGAAAATATTGTTTTCATTCCACACAACTTATGCTTGTCCCATTAAAATCCAGTTTCGTCAGTTGTATTTTATTGTACACAAAATAACCTGTAAATTTCACTGCTATTTTATATTTTAAAAGTACTTCTTTAATTATTTATGGTATCAAATGTACCTCCAATCCTGATGATTATCACTGGTCTTGTCATAACGATAGCGCCTACACTTCTTATCGGACCTTCATGAAATTTACCACACTTATTCTATAGGTGATTACCTCGATCAAGTTCAAAGATGGGCTGAATCGTTCAAATAGTTTTGAAATTATAGCTGTTTGAAATTTTCATGATTTTTCGTAAAAATCAGATTTTAATCACTACTAAAGCTTATATAACTTCAAAACTAATACTCACAGACAATTCCCGTAAAAAGTATCTGAATAATAATCTTTAATTTATGACCTTAAGCTTTATGTTTTGACTATTTCTTCCAATAATTTGATAGCCTTGAAAATTTTAATGGAATCAAAAAATGTTGAAAATATGGTTTTCACACCACATAACTTATGCATTTCCCATTATAAAACAATTTTGATACGTGTATTTTATTGTGAACAAAATAACCTGTAAGTTTTACAGCTATTTCATATTTTAAAAGTATTTCTCTTATTATTTATGATGTTCCAATCGTACCTGTACGTCCTATAATTATAACTGGTCCTGCCATTGTAACAGCGATTACAATTATAATCTAATACTAATTAAATTTCCAATACTTCATTTATGTGAAGGTTAGTTTGGTACATTGCCTATATAATGTTATGTCAAATCAATTATCTGAAGTTCTCTATCGAAAATAATCGTTGTCCTTTTTTAGCCTCACTCTTAGAAAATGAGTTTAATTTATGTCATGACTATACACTAATATATATCACAAGATATCTATGTATGAAACTAACTTTTTATATTGATTAATTGAAAAATCTACCTTCCATTTCGGCTACCGAATGGCCTTTTTTTAAATAGTATTTTCTATCTTTTAGAGAATACTGGTATTAATTTTAATTATTCAAACCATTGCATAACATATATTTTAATTTAGCTTTTAAGCATCAAATATTAATATTTCACTGATCTCTATGCTTATACCCTCGCAACCTTGAGCTCACCGTGGAAATACCGTGGAAACATTGTGTTTGTGGAAACACCGTGCAACCTATGCAGTTTCCACGCTGTTTCCACGGTTGATTTGTTCCATTTTTCCACGATATTTCCACGATAGTTTCCGCTGGGTCCACAGTGTTTCCATACCAAATCTACGGTAGGAACACAATGAATAATCACCGTGATTTCACGCTGAATCCACGTTCGTTACACTTTGAACCCATAGTAAATCTACAATGATTTCATTGTGCTTATGTCATTGATCCACAGTGAAAAAACGATGTATTTACGATGGGTTTGCAATTAGTTTTTTCAATGATTAAACGAAGAATTCACGGTAAATTCGCGATGATTATGTAATAGTTACACAGTAATAACATCGAGAATTTACGATGAAAACTCGATAATCTAACTGTAACAACATACTGTCTATGAGAAATTAACATAAAAAATCAATTGAGTGGCATTTACTTAACTGGGAAACTCTTATCAATATTATCTGATTGAATAATTAAAAAAAAAGCGCTTATGAGAGCTTACCTATATCAGTTAAATGAACATCTTATTTATATTTATATCCAACAATTTCTATTAAAATAAATAAAAATGTCTTTAAATATTTTTCCAATAATTTGATTTCTTTCCACTCAATATCAAAATTATTAGGATTTTTTTATTTTTTAACTGGTTAAATTTCAAATTCTGATTTAAAATTATAAAACGATTAAGTATAAACTATTAATAATTAAATAATTCTATATAGTTACAATTTAGCGATGTATATATAAGGGTTGGCCAAAAAACAACTAATTATTTGAAGTTGATTTCTTTTGGCGCGTTTAGTAGAGAGTAAAATTGAGAGCTGCACGCGCAAGCGTACCGCAAAAACGACATGATGAAGTTGGCCACCAAATATAATTAAAAGTGAATATTTATTTTACTGACTATTAGGTTAACTTGTATACAGAATAATCGCAAGGTATCCAACAAAACATGTGGTTATATTTGGAATCGATAGAAAAGCCAATGTACGAAAAACATTTCATCTACATTTATTATAAAACGTGAATTATTTATATAAATATAAATATATTATCTATAAATGTTTCCTAAATTATGGTGTAAAAAACGTATCAGTGATGAAAAATTTGTTAAAACTTTGTGTTTTAAAAATTTGAGGTGAATTTTTTTTAATTGTGTAAAACCTTCGAAAGTTTTAAGTATTTGAACTTGATTTTATGTAAGTATTATTTTTAATAAATTAATGAAATAATTACTAATTTAAGTTATAAGTAATTGAATATTTCCTAAAACATATTTATTTTTAATAAATAATTAAAAACAAATTTCATTATTTTTAAGGAGTAATTTAAAAAAATTTCAACACATTGTTACAAAAATAAATCTATGCATATATATATATATATATGTAGCGACCACGTCGCTACTTATATTATTTAATATTCATAATTTCGGATAAGTCCGTCAATCATCGATCGTCATCGATCGCCGAATATTTCCCCCACGCGGATACGATATTCGGTAGCAACAGTTCACACAAGTACACGGTACAGTACACGCGTACAATTAGAGAGATACACAGCAAGTAGCTAACACATATCTATAGTGCAACTAGCATTATCTTGTATTATATAATTTTAAAAAAACTCATTATTTATTATTTTGTTAATACTAAAATTGGAGTCAGATAATTTATTTATCGTAGTGATTAAGTTCCAAGAACCACATCCCGGTCACTACATTGGTGACCCCGACGTGATTTTCAAGAGGACGCCATTTCGTGCACACATTCCACGTGGCAAATAACACGTTGAATGTAAAATACCGCGTCTACGCTGATAGCTAATCGCGACATATTAATTCCGCGAGTTCTTTACAACAGTGAAGTGCGTGAATTAAGTGTTGTTTAAGCCTTTTATCACGGCTGGTGCATTGCGGGGCATTTTGGACATATGCCGCACTGGTTTATAATTTAAGGGACATCATCGGGGTGCAAATTAAATTGTGATAAAAGTAATTAGTGAATTCCTGTGCAAATACAGTGAATAAAGTTATTGGTCGCGTTAAATTTTCGCCCAGTGATAATTTTCGTGCGATTCGAAGCGTCTCGAACATTCCTAAACGGTGAGTCAGCTTCGACGGACACTAATCCGCTTACAGTGGTATTAAAATTTCATGTTAGTTTTATCGTGTTAGTGTTTCTCCTATATTAGCTATGTCTGATCCAAAGAATTCAGACGACAAGAAAGACGATGTCTTTTTGGACGCCAAGCCAGTGATTATCAACTCTCTCAAGGCACCTCACTTCAACCCGAAGCGAGTGCGTTTATGGTTTGCGCAGCTCGAGGCTCAGTTTGCGATCCACGGCGTAGCAACTGAGAAAGAGAAATTTAACCACGCGGTTTCTCTCATCGACACTGAGTATGCATGTGAGGTTGAGACCCTCATCATCAATCCACCGACGACGACGCCATACTCCCAATTGAAAGCCACGCTCATTGCGTGTTATTCGAGGTCCGAAGAAGCCAAACTACGTCAGCTTCTAGATGGCGAAGCGATCGGTGACCGATCACCTTCGCAGTTCCTACGCCATCTTAAATCACTTGCCCCGACCATTGATGACGCTGTTCTGAAAGCAAGATGGCTGGCAAACTTGCCCAAGGAGACACAAGAGCTTCTAGCCATCTCTCCGACCACGGCTACCATCGTTGAGCTAGCCAAGACAGCCGACAAGCTACACGAGATGTTTCCGGTGACTCACACCGCTGTCGTAGCTTCATCATCATCTTCTCAGGAGACGATGGCGCTGCAAAGACAAGTCAGCGAATTATCCCGACAGGTAGCAGCACTGACGACAGCTTTTAACAAGAACCGCGGCAGATCTCCAGCCCGAAAATCAAACCAACGCTCTCGAAGCAATTCGAAGCCACGCAAGCTTGATAAAACAGGCAGCTGTTATTACCATGCCAAGTTTGGTAAAACCGCGTACAAATGTACGCCGGGCTGCAAGTTCTCAGGAAACGTAAACGGGAGTCACTAGCGGCGGAAAGCGACTCTCTAGCATCTTCAAACCGCCTCTTCGTCGTCGATCTAACCACGAATACTCAATACCTCGTGGATTCTGGTTCAGATCTCTCTGTTTATCCATACGGGCGGATGAAATGCAAGCCTACGCTAGTAGGTTACCAACTTCACGCAGCAAACGGCTCGTCGACAGAAACATACGGTTGTATCACTCTGTCACTAAACCTCGGATTACGTCGATAATTTACGTGGAGATTCATCATCGCTGACGTCACGAAACCAATAATTGGCGCCGATTTTCTAAGTTATTTTAACTTGTTAATCGACCTCAAACATAAACAATTACGTGACAGCTCCACTGGTCTCCAAACACGCGTAGATTCAATACGCTCGGATGCAAAATGCATCAAATTAATCGAAGGTGATACAGTTTACCACAAACTGTTATCAAACTACCCGGCTATAACTCGCCCTGAAGGAATAACTTCAGCCAAGAAGCATTCCACGGTGCACCATATTAAGACGACATCAGGACCTCCAGTATCGTGTAAAGCGAGACGTCTTGCGCCCAATAAACTGAAAATTGCTCAAGAGGAATTTCGCAAGATGGTTCAACTGGGTATCGCACGTCCATCGACCAGTCCTTGGGCATCCCCACTTCATCTTGTACCCAAGAAATCTGGAGATTGGCGACCATGTGGCGACTATCGACCACTCAATACGCGTACGATACACAATAATTACCCGGTCCGACGACTCGACGATTTTACCGCAACGCTGCACGGTAAAAAAATATTTTCAGTGCTAGATGTGGTTAGAGCCTTTAACCAAAATCCCGTCGCCGAAGAAGACATTGAAAAGACAGCCATCATCACTCCTTTTGGCTTGTTCGAATTCCCATACATGACGTTTGAACTTCAAAATGCCGCACAAACTTTTCAAAGTTTCATCGATGAAGCCACACGAGATCTACCGTTTGTCTTCCCATTTATCGACGACGTGCTAGTAGCTTCAGAGAACCAGGAGCAACACCTCGAGCACTTAAAAATTTTATTTCAACGCTTACAAGACTACGGGCTTGTCATCAACGCAGCCAAATCGGTGTTGGGCCAGCATGAGGTAAAATTTTTAGGTCATCACATCAGCAGTAAAGGTATCAAGCCGTTGCCCGATAGGGTAGACGCAATTATTAACCTAAAATTTCCTAGTACGATTTCTGTATTACGTGTTTTTCTAGGTATGATAAATTTCTACAGGAAATTTATCAGAAACGCTGCAGAAACCCTTGCACCGCTGAATAAACTGCTCGAGGGACCCAAAGTGAAAGGATCAACGCTGATCGTCGAGACACCAGAACTTCGACAGGCTTATGACAATGAGAAGCAGGCGTTAGCCAACGCCGCAATGCTTGCGCATCCGAACGACGACGCAACTTGGGCTATTTTCTCAGACGCATCAAATACAGCCATTGGTGCAGTTCTGCAACAACTAGTTGACGGAGAATGGCAACCACTTGCTTTCTTCAGCAGAAAACTACAGCCATCTATTCAAAAATTATCGACGTACGATCGTGAACTTCACGCCATCTACGAAGCTGTCCGACACTTCCGTCATATTTTTGAAGGTAAACAAGTTGCAATTTATACCGATCATAAACTTTGCTCTTTGCTTTCCAGCAATGTACTGAACGAGCATCACCGTGGCAATTTCGTCGCCTAGACTTCATTGGCCAATTCACGAGTGATTTCAGACACATTTCTGGACACGAGAACATCGTTGCAGACACACTGTCGCGCGTTGCAGCCATTTCGACGCCGACTACCACGCACGAGCTGGTAAACGCTCAGAAGAACGATCCTGAACTTCGAGATCTTCTTGGCAACGCTGCAACGTCACTACAGTGGCAACAAATAATCTTTAACGACCATCCGGCCGCAGTTTATTGTGATGTTACATCAGGTAAACCACGCCCATACGTTCCTGGTCAACTACGAAAGAAAGTTTTCGATGCATTACACTCTCTGGCACACCCTGGCACCAAAGCATCTCAGAAACTAGTAAGCAAACGCTACGTCTGGCCATCGATCCAGAAAGACTGACGAGAATGGGCCAAAGCTTGCTTAAACTTCCAGCTCAACAAGATCCATCGTAATGTATCTTCACCCCTTGCTCGTTTTGAATTGCCGACGCAACGTTTTGAGCATATCCACATCGATTTGGTCTCTCTACCAGTATCTCGCGGCTACACCAAGTGCCTGACGATCGTCGACAGATTTACCCGGTTTCCAGAAGCCATTGCACTTAAAAATGGAGACGCAGATACTGTCGCACTCGCGTTATTTAGAGAGTGGATCTCAAAATACGGTGTACCAGCCAGAATAACGTCCGACCAAGGAGGACAATTCAGATCATCATTGTTTCATTCGCTGAGTAAATTATTTGGCATAACCCATCTGGTAACGACGCCGTATCATCCTCAATCTAATGGACTGGTAGAACGGCTACACCGACAACTCAAGGCCGCACTGTTGTGTCACGACGCCACTTGGTATGACGCGCTACCCGTTGTCTTACTTGGTCTACGAGCAGCCCGGAAAGAGGACATACAAGCTACCCCAGCTGAGCTTGTATACGGTGAACCGATTCGCATACCAGGTGAACTGCTTGTTCCGTCAAATAAACACGCAAATGCTGAAAGCGTTTTACGTGATTTAAAAGCACATTTTAATAACTTGGCACCGGCCGAAACCTCGCGTCATGGACAGCGTTCTGTTTTCTGTTTCAGAGACCTCAACACATGTTCCCACGTACTGGTGCGAGTTGGACAGATTAGACCATCATTCTCAGCTCCGTATGAGGGTCCGTACGAAGTCGTTGCGCGGCACGATAAATATTTCATCGTCAACTACAAACGCACAAATACTGCGATTTCCATCGACATACTGAAACCCGTCTATTTCGTGGCCGACGACGCACAAAATTAATTTTTTTTTTATAATTTAAACCCGTTTAAATTCAATTTTTTTTTTTTTTTTCGTTTATTATTAATTGTATTCTCTCTAGTTAGTACTTTCTTCACAACGTAGCAAACATGCTCAAATTATTATTTTCTTTTTCATTGTAAATACTTCTTATTATTTTTCATTTGTAAATAAGCATCATATTTTTTTTAAGATAGGAAGTACTGTAGCGACCACGTCACTACTTATATTATTTAATATTCATAATTTCGGATAAGTCCGTCAATCATCGATCGTCATCGATTGCCGAATATTTCCCCCACGCGGATACGATATTCGGTAGCAACAGTTCACACAAGTACACGGTACAGTACACGCGTACAATTAGAGAGATACACAGCAACTAGCTAACACATATCTATAGTGCAACTAGCATTATCTTGTATTATATAATTTTAAGAAAACTCATTATTTATTATTTTGTTAATACTAAAATTGGAGTCAGATAATTTATTTATCGTAGTGATTAAATTCCAAGAACCACATCCCGGTCACTACATATATATATATATATATATATATATATATATATATTAGGATGGCCGTTAAAAATTAAATTTTCTCAGGCGGCCTATAAAAAACTTCTGTTTAGTGAAAAAATACGTGGGGAATTTTGTTTTTTCGTCTTAAGTACAAAGAACACGTGCCGAAGGACGATTCAAGTTTATTTCTCGATACGATCGCGGTTTCTTTAAAATATCTTATGAAATATGCAGATTAAAGGAAAAAATCATAACAACAATTTCGTAGGAAATTAAATTCTTGACAAAAAAAGTCATATTCATTTTTGTTATAAAATGTGTATTTATGAAGATATTTAAAGAAAACTTTTTTAGGTCCTATCAATTGGGCATTTTAAGGATAACGAATGGTAAAAATAACGTTTTTTCATAAATATAGACAACTTCGTAACTCGTAACATATCAATTATTAATGCTTGTTACAGTTTCTATACACTTAGGAGAATGATATTTTCAAAATTTGCAATCCTTAAATCGCTCAATTCATCAGATCTAAAAAAAGTTTTTTTAAAATATCTTTATAAATACACATTTTATGAAAAAAATGAACATGACTTTTTTTGTCAAAAATTTAATTTCCTATGTTACGTTCTGGCTCTAATTAAATTTAAATAAAAATTTTGGAAATTTTTTTTTTGAAGTCTCGAATTATTTATTCGCCACGGTGGGCGAATAAACGGTTCGACACTTCTTAGAATTACAAATAAATAATAAATTAATAAATCGTTACTTTGTTGGCGATATTATTTTATTCATCACCAACAATGTAACGGAAATCTCTTGCGATAAGAGAGTCGCCGTGGCTCGCGGATAGTCTAAACAGATGACGATGCATGAGACCCGGGCCACGACGATTCTCTCATAGGAAACCTGAGATGCAACGTTAACACTTTGATGAATGTATTTAGTCGAAGAGCAGCAGGATCAGTCAGTTGATCGCGAGATCTCAAAGAGCACGAAACTCTGTACAATTAACTGACTGATTCACCTGTCTCCATCGGTTTTAAGGAATAAAACCTAAATTTAAACCTTTACATAAATCTTTTGTCTAAGAACCTTAAAGGGGCGAGCGCTTACTAGCTGTTCCACCCTTCCTTTGCTCAGAGCGCTAAACAGCAGTTCGGGCTCCTTCATTACCTTTCATAAATACCTTTATGCCTCGAGGCCGACGAAGCAGGAGATCAGGACGTGCCGTACAGCTCGGTCGCGTACTTCAAGTCGTTATCGCGGACCTTACACAAGGTCGACCGAGAGTAAGATCTGAGGAAGTCCTTATCGAGCCGGTAACGTTAGTAATACCGCGAGTGGTTGCCAACGATTCGATTGAGATACCAAAATCCGGTGTTGTCGAGCCGTCGAGCTCGTGTGTTGTTGAGCCTCCGAGCTCATGTGTTGTTGAGCCTCTGAGCTCGTGTGTTGTCGAGCCGTCGAGCTCATGTGTTGTTGAACCATCAGGTTCTGGTGATCTGATCAACCAGTTACAATCACTTGTCCTCGCGGAGGAGTTGAATCCCCAGAGCTCAGTCCGTTCAACCTCAGACGAGGCACCAAGGGAAAACCCGGCCTTTGGGACCGGCATCAGCGACAATTGGCAGCTGATTCCAGTGGACGTTCCATCCGTCCATCCACCCAGCGGAAGCATCCCATTCCACGACCCTCGCTACGGGTATTATTCTGAGGCATATTTCAAGGCCACCGACAGGGACGAATACGCACCGGCGGAGGAAAAGAAACTACGAAAGAAAGGGATTATTTGGGCCGACTTATGGGGCCCATAATCTCCACCATGGTAAGTCGTTAAACTTTTAGAATAAAATATAAGAAGGTCAACAGCTGACGCACCTGGGCTCTATCGACACCCTAACGACGTCAACCTGGTTAATTTAAAATTATTCTGTCTAATTAATAGATAATAGTTCGTGTAGAATGCACGATGATCGGGAAGCAGATCTTGAGGCCCGGGAACGGCTACTTAATGACCGATTAAGTCACCTTTCGGAGAGAGACCAAGCAAATATTGAAAAAGAGACGAAACTGCGCGATATCGAAGCAGAATTACGGAAATTAGAAATTTCTTTCGGAGAACGCGAACTTGAGTTGAAGTCACGCGAGTTAGTAAATCAGGGTGAACCCAATGAGCTCAAGGTCGAGTTTGAACGTAGGTTACAAGAATTGAAAGAGCGTGAAGCAGAATCTAGTCAGCTTCTTGAGCAGGCTAAAATAATTCAAACGGAGCGATTAAACAAACGCGAAGCTACGTTAGACAACCGGGAGCGTGAGTTAACGGAGAAACTGGATAAACGGGAACGCGATCTGGTTGAGCGAGAAAACGCTGTCGCTGCTCGGGAAAATGAGTTGCGAAGCGATTCTAAACTATTACAAACCTGGGCTTCGGAGCTCAAGCAATTGAAAACGGCCGCCGTGACTAGGGCACCAAGTGTCATCCAGGAACTCAAGGAGGAAATGTCGCAATTAAGAAACAGCGGGCCGAACGAATTCACATGCAACGCAAACATTACAATCAAGGACGCGTTATCCTACGTACCTACCTTTGACGGTACTAGCGCCGCAGTTTCAGACTTTATAAGATCGTGTAGTCGAGCTTGTTCCATGCTAGCACCGAGTGCCGAATTTATGTTTTTGACACTTGTTCGGCAAAAATTTAAAGGCGACGCTCGGATCGCCGTGGAAAACATGGAATACAGCAATATGAAAGAGTTCGAGAACCTCTTGCGCACTGTCTTCGATCGTCACCGTTCTGCAAACCAATGCAAGGCCGAGTTAGAAAATATTATCATGCGACCCAAAGAAAATATGGTTTCTTACGTAAACCGCGCTCGTACGATTTATCGCGACATTTTGCACGCGGAAACAACCGAAAGGGGTACACTAACCGAAGCAGAAAAATTAAAAATTGAGAAAGACGCGATTTCGGCTTTCCTCAATGGTATTCCACCCCTACTGCAGGTCCAATGCTTACTCAAGCCACACGATACGCTGGAGCAAACATACGCGTCGTCGATAGCCGCGTTTAAAAATCAGGAAGACAACGCGAAGCGTTTTCAAACACCGGTTGCGGTCACAATAGCTCATATACAAAGTAACCAACCTGACAGGTCTAAGCCACCTAGGCCAGAGCGCCAGGTGGAAAAAAATAGAGATCTTCGCTGTAACTATTGCGATAAACGCGGTCATTTCGAAAGAGATTGCTTGCAGAAAAAAGGATCGAGTAACAACAGTAATAATAAATTTAATAACGATAATAAATTTAATAACAAATACAATAACGTTGACCGGAGAAATCGGAATGACGGTAATAAAAACAAACCTCGCGGTAACGAAAGAAAACCCGAGAAAGACCGGGACGAGTGCCCATGCTGCGGGCAAGTGAATCACAGTTTGGCAAACTGTTTTAAATTTGCAGCGCTTATGCGAACGCGTTATGGGCCGTCGGGAAACTCCAAACTCCCGGGGAAGAACGACGACGGGTCCCACGGGAGTCCGAAACAAGTTCAAAGCCCGCCGAAAAATCCTTTCAACGTCGCGCACCAGTCAACGTCGCGACAGTCGTAGTTAATTTAAGAAAAACCGAGGTACCGGCAATTTTGGTCAAAAGCGATGATATAAAAAACTATTTAACGATTATGCTTGATTCGGGTTCGGAGGTAAATATTATAAAAATTGGTGCGTTAAATAAACCGCAAGATATCGACGAAGAACATAAATTGGCGCTATTGGGCATAAATAAAGACCCAGTATATACGGTTGGTAAAATCCACATAGAATTATTCGGTCACGGTATCGAATTTAATGTGGTGGAAGACGACTTCCCCACAGTTCATCCCGCTATTTTGGGTGCGAAATTCTTTAACGAGTATGGCGCTAGATTCTTCTTCGATCGCAAATTATTTACGTTTTACGATGTCGAAATCCCGTTCTTTAAAACGGAAATTGAAAAATTGCCTCCAAGATCTGTTACCGTGATTAAAATTAAAACTACTCCCGATTCATCTGACTATGGCTATGTACCTCGAATATACTGTGCATCCGAACTTGAAATCGGAGGCACATTTGAAACTAATAATAACGGTAGTACGCTCTTACGGGCTTACAATAATTCTAATACTGAAATTTCTATTCCCAGGCCTGTGGTCGATTTACAATCTTCCTTGTGGCGGGATGAAAGCGATATTACCACTAAATTAAAATCAGTAAATTTAATTAATGATTTTCCATGCGAGCCTCAATCAACTGCTATTGATGCAGATAATTTTGTTGAGCCTATCAGGGCTATTCGTGACTCACGATTATCCAAAGACATTGGGTCGGAAATCGGGGAGGAATTAAGAGGTTCAGGGGACGTAGAATCAAGGGTATTCACGATCTTTGAAAATAATAAAACGCCGGAGCGGGCACAAGAAGTGACCAACTCCGTGCACGTTACCGAAGATTTATCGGATCAGCAGCGCATGGAAATCAAAAATCTGATTTTTGAGAATCAAGATTTATTTTATTTATCTGGAGAGAATCTCGGGTCTACAAACGAGATTTTACATCGTATAATAACTACGGATGACCATCCAGTATTTAAGAAACAATATCGCTTTCCTCCCATACATAAGGAGGAGATCTCGAGACAGGTCAGAGAATTGGAAGAAAAGGGTATTATTAGACCCTCAGAATCAGGTTATTGTTCCCCGATTTGGATCGTTCCTAAAAAGGAAGATTCTTTCGGTAATAAGAAATGGCGTATGGTAATCGACTTTCGTGATTTGAACGAAAAAACTTTTACAGTCGTTTACCCTACTCCAAATATTGTCGAAATAATTGACCAAATAGGCGATGCAGAGTACTTTTCAACCTTTGATCTAGCGAGTGGTTTCCACCAAATCAAAATTCACCCAGACGATATACACAAGACAGCTTTTTCTACGCCAAACCAGCATTATGAATTTGTTAGAATGCCGTTTGGGCTGAAAAATGCCCCTCCGACATTTCAAAGATTAATGAACAAGGTATTGGTGGGACTGCTTGGCAGAGGTGTCTTTGTGTATATGGATGACATAGTCGTTTACTCTAAAACATTTGAGGACCACGTCGCCAAAATCAAAGAGTTGTTTGTTTGTCTACGTAAAGCGGGTTTGCAACTGCAACCCGATAAATGTAATTTATTTTTGAAAGAAATTAATTATTTGGGGCATATAATATCAGGAAACGGTGTTAAACCGGACCCTAAGAAAACCGACGCGGTCGAAAAATTCGCGATACCTACGAATGTTAAAAAAGTTCGTGAATTTTTGGGTTTAACCGGGTATTATAGGAGATTCATTGACAACTACGCGAAAATAAGTAAGCCACTAACATCCCTACTGCAAAAAGATGCAGTATTCGCTTGGGGTCAGAGTCAATCGGAAGCGTTTGAGACGCTGAAAAAGAAACTTGTAGAGTCGCCGATTTTACAATTTCCGGATTTCTCGCGAGAGTTTATCATCACAACTGATGCTTGTGATTACGGAATCGGAGCGTGTTTAAGCCAAGGAGAAATAAATAAAGACAAACCTGTGTCTTACGCGTCTCGCTTATTAAATTCAGCCGAACGTAACTATTCGACCATTGAAAAGGAAATGCTCGCGATAGTCTACGCGGTGAATAAATTCCGGCCGTACATTTACGGGAGTCAATTCACGTTAGTAACTGACCATAGACCCCTCACATGGGTTAATTCGGTATCATCACCAAACTCTCGAATAGTGAGGTGGCGATTAAGCATGGAAGATTACATGTATAAGGTAGTTTACAAGCCGGGTCGCGTAAATTCAAACGTTGATTCTCTCTCTCGAAATCCGGTTGACGAACCAGAGGAGTTTATTCCTGAAGCACGGGTCGGCCCGATACGGAAATTTGATCCAGATAAAACGGCATCGACTCCAGATGAAACCAGCGAAGATGACTCTACCCCAGGGGCAAAACGGACGCGGAAGCAGTACAATCTTAGACGCAAAGTACGCGTTTTTAACGATCCGGAAAATAATGACACCGAGCCGGAGCACGGGACTCCTCCAGTCCGATTTGTATTTAGACCCCGCGAATGGCCTTCAGCCCCACCTGTACCAGAACCAAATCAATCGTCCGCAAATGATCATCAATCTGCGAACGATTCTAGCGACGGTGAGGAGGTAGTGGTTTCGGATAACGAAGATCGGAGTCGTCACCATATTATTCCCGACTCGGACGACGAACCAATGATAGAAGACGTGGACGCGGACGACGAAGCTAACGGTAACGAAGATGATATCGGAGAGGAGCGTCTCCAAACCAATGGAGAAACGTCGGAATCGGAAGACGATAACGTCCAAGGTCGCAAAGACGTGGATCAAGAAGACAGCGATGAGGGAGAGTATGCCCCGGTTCGTCCACGAGCCAGGCGAAGGCATACTACACCCATGACGCGAGAAATAGCTCCGAACGTTCGCGAAACGCGTGATCGGTTGTCAATGCAATCAGATAATGTATTAATATTTACTAATGTATAACAGGGCTAAGCTGTTACTCTGGTCGTCCTTAAATTACCTTTTTAAGGGCGCCACTGGAAGGATTAAACGGTCTCCCAGAACCGGTTCTTTATACTCAGGGTCGTTGTAAAAATTAATTGTAAGAGTTGGAAGAGGAAGGATAATTTTATAAATAATTTAAAATTGATTATTACTACAATATTCACTTTATTAATTAATACCTTGTAATTAAAACCTTATAACTTATATAAACCTTATAACTTATAACCTTTGACCTTAAACCTTATAGACCTTTATACCTTTAGACCTTATAACTTATATAAACCTTATGACCTTTGACCTTATAACTTATATAAACCTTATGACAAACTAATATTTTCTCGTCCCCTGGACGGTTCCTTATTACTACTATGCCACTACCTTGGCATCACACACACACGCACTCGATTAAAACAAATTTGCCAACTACCTTTGGACTTACAATAAAATGTCGGTTACCTCCCGATTAATTAATTTTAAAATAATTCATTATACACACACGCGAGTCTCCTGGACTATAATTCACACGCACTCTGAATTTAAAATTGGCTTTTCCCGCCAAACACTTGTTTAAATTAATTAATTAAAAGAGAAGAAAATAATTGTTATTAATTAATTAATTTTAATATAACTTCTTTTAATGACTAGACATTAATTATTAACGTTCAATAACGAATTGATTTCACGAGACTTCCGTTATCGAGTTTTGGTCCGTAATTTACCTCGTGTCCATTTCTTTACTCGACACTCAATTCTTACTCGAGCTCCGCCATCTTTTTCTTTCCGCGGCCACTCGACTTCTTACTCTACTTTATACTGGATATTACTTTATACTGAATATAATTTTTATTGATTTTAATTTTATTTAATTAATTAATTTACTTATTTTAATTAATTTTAATTTATATACAACGCGGACACGAAATTTAGAATTTCTGGCTTGTCTTAGACAATCGGCCCAGAAATTTCTACGACGCCTATAATTCCGGCGATGGCCTGGAATTCCGTAACGACGCCCTGGATCCGGCAATTGGGCCTGGACCCGGTTAGACAACGTCTGGCTTAATGATATTTATATAGTTTTATTACTAATTAAATAACTAATTAATTACTATGGGCCTAGACGCGGATTACCCGACGAACGACTAAGTATTTTTATAGAATTAAATTAATATTCTGGCTTGGGCCTAGAACAATTAATTTAATTAATACCTGAGGTTTATTACTGATGTTTTTCCTTCTATTGCGGTGTCTCCAGTCCTTCTCGTCAGGTTCCTCTGTCTCCCTTTTTGGTTCCTTTGTCTCCGGTCTTTACTCGCGTCTTTGTCCTTCTTTTATCTCGTACTCGTCTCCCAAATTCCAATTTTATTGATACTCCTTCACCTATTTTCCAGATAATTAGTAATAGTTATAAAGGATACCGGCTAATGGCCTGGTATCTATAATGTTGAGAAATAATATCGCTTGGTTCCACAATCACAGAATCCAAGTAAAATAAAATTAATTACCTGTTAGCTTATCAAGCGTCTGCTGACTTCGGAGGTCTGTCCGGTTGTATGTCTCGGCCTGGGTTCACCCTGCACTTATAGTTAAACACCCACTCGACCGATTTCGGCTACTTCCGGAAAACTTAGACCCTCCTACTTATCACTAAGTGGGACTGACAGACAAGCCCCTACGATTTCCGCTCGGGACGACAGTCGCACTCTACCCCGGATAACCCTGGGGCAGTAACAGACTATATCGACCGTGCACATGATAGAAAATCATGGCAACTGAACGCGGAAAATTCAAAATTCCCTGTTACAAATGTAAAAGGGAAACCTCGGGACGAAGGAAGCAAAGAACTTGCTGACGTCTTGGAAATTCCCGCACAACTAACTTTCTGTAGAGCTACGGTAATACCCTACAAGGGAAATAAACGCTGTATAATAGCAGCGCCTAAATACAGAGATACTGACCTCGTATCGGTCGAGGATATCCGAGAGACATTGGCTTCTGTATACAATATAGTAATGGAACTAGGTTTAGAGTCATTTAGTGTGGCAAAAACTAGTAAAATAGATGATATAAATTGGCTGACAATCCAAGAGGAATTAATTGATGCATTTACGGACACTGAGGTTAAAATAACTATTTGTCTTAACCTCGTGCGTATCCCAAATGAGGACGAAAAATTAGAAATTCTAGAGGAATACCACGGTTCAGCCGTGGGAGGTCACAAAGGAATGACCAAAACGTATAAAAGAATACGACAAAATTTTTTCTGGCCTAAAATTAAACAAGATGTCATAAATTATATTCAAAAATGCTTGGATTGTCAACTGAAAAAGTTAATTAGAGTTAAGACAAAGCAGCCAATGGTCCTCACGGATACCCCTGATGCTGGGTTTGACAAAATCGGTTTAGACATTATGTACCCAACGCATACTTCTGCGTCTGGAAATAAGTACATATTAACTATACAGGATCTCCTGACTAAGTTCTCGATGGCCATCGCTTTAGAGCAAGCAACAGCTGTAGATGTAGCACAAGCTTTAGTAAATCGTTGGTTTTGCTACTTCGGGCCTCCTAAGGCCATACTTACTGATCAAGGAACAAACTTCCTTTCGAGTTTACTTAAAAATATTGCTAAAAAGTATAAAATCAAACAATATCATACGTCTGCATATAGACCTCAGAGTAATGGGTCGGTGGAACGATCTCACCATGTATTACAAGAATACTTGAAAAATTATATAGGCGAGAATGAAGACTGGGATGAATGCCTAGACATAGCCTCATTTTCATATAATGTAAGCGAACATGAGGGTACAGGATTCACTCCATATCAACTAGTATTCGGGAAATTACCCCGTCTCCCTTCTCGCATACAAACTATTGAAGAACCTAATGAGACATATGCAGGTTATTTAGAGCAATTATTTAGACGTATAAGACAAGCTGAAGTGACTGCCAGTGAGAACTTACATCAGGCTAAAGTTAGGTCAAAATTTTATTACGATAGGAAAATAAATCCACACCAGTTTAAACCTGGAACTAGGGTATTTGTACTATGGGAACCAAGGAAAAGTAAAGGAGACCCGCAGTACACCGGTCCTCATGATGTAATCGCGATCGGTCAAAACGAGACGGCCGAAGTAGATATAGATGGGGTGGTGAAAAGAGTTCACCTTAACAAGTTAAGAATATCTCGTATATAATTTTCAGATGACCGGATGGGTGATACTGCTAGGACTCCTTCCCTTTTCCTTGGGCCTGGTTGGATATGACTGCAGCGGGTCGTCGATGAATATGACTACGCTATCACTGTTGAATGTAGGGGAGTGCAATTTCCCCGCAAGGAAAGCTGAAACCGAAAAGGTAATCGTAAGCCTAATACAACCGGCTGAAATAATTCACGTTCACGTGATCGAGTGTAAGATATTGATAAATAGAGTAGTGCAACGTTGCGGAATGCACTCCCATACATCCTCCGTGTTAAACGGGCGTAGAGAATACTATTTAGATATGGATTATACTAGATGTAAGAAAATGCATGATACAGGTGCAATCTGGCTTTACGATCGAGTCCACATGATCGACTTGAAAATGAACACTACAAACTTTAGACAGGCGATATTAGCCGGCGATCATCATATGGACGGTACATGTGCGGGAGGTGTCTTTAGTGATTCGTGGGGTATGTGGGAAAAAGTCGTGGCCGACGGGTTATTCGAAATATCTCTTTCCGATTATGAAACAACGCTAAACACTAAAACAAACCAAGTGATTTTAAGATCGGGAACGCGATGTGACGCGCAAAAACTTTCTTGCGTTACCAGTGAAGGTATGACCGCGTTCTGGAGCGAGACTCCAAAAGATTCGTGTTTGATGAAATACGCGTTACTTTACCAGGGATCGGCTACGAGAATAATTGGAGAAGAGGGACATCCAGATGTCTACTCACTCACCACAGAAGATATCACCTTCGCGCTGGCCCAGCGAGGTGAGGTAGAAGTGTGCGGGCATAATGTTATCAAAACGGAGCACCCGAAGCTTTTCATAGTGGTCCTTAAAACCACGGACTACACCATGCAAATAGAGGCGATTAAGACCGAAGATATGGATATTTTCGCGTATGTAAATAGCAAGTTTATATACGTCGAGAAATTTATAAGGCAGCAGATACAAAACCTCTACCATGACGTCCTTGTTAGACGTTGTGAGTTAGAGCGTTCAATATTGATGAATGCATTGGCCTTGTCATCACTGGCCCCAGACGAGTTCGGTTATGCACTTATGAAAAGCCCAGGGTACTATACCACCGTTGCGGGTGAACTGGTGCACATTACAAAGTGTCTACCTGTGCCCGTGCGCGTACGTCAGGACGAACATTGTTATCAAGAACTTCCGGTAGCGTACAATAATCAAAGTTATTTCCTAGCTCCAAAGTCAAGGATACTCCTGAAAAGAGGGACTATCATCGAGTGCAACGCTATCTTACCCACAGGGTACTTCATTGATGGAGCGTGGTACCACTTGACACCTCAAGGTATTCGGGCACCAACACCACAACAACTTCAACCACTGACAGTCCCGACCTGGAACTATGAAAACCCAGAGCATCTGGCAACATCAGGAATCTACTCTCCGAAAGATTTGGAGAAATTACGTAACCGGATAATGTTTCCGGCTGAGAGACCAGCACTGCTTAATTCCATAGCCATGGGAGCAGCTGGAAGGGACATACCTGCAGGAAGCATCAATGTGCTGGGACTATTTGACGAAGAAGCGTTAGAAAAATTAGCGCTTACCACAGGGCAGAGAATCTGGCGAAGTTTAATTGACTTCGGATCCGTTACCGCTGGCATATTGTCAATTATGTTGGTATTGCGACTTCTGAAGTTCATTTTCGACACGATATTCCATGCATACGCATTGTATGGCATATGGGGCTGCAGCTTAGTCTTAGTAACAGCAATATGGGACACATTGGCGAATCTCATACTGCATCACCATCACCGCAGAAGATACGACTTGGATGTAGAGAGTCAAAGAAGCAAGGTTCCCATACCTCGTCCGAGGTCAAGTATATCAATTATAGATGAAGAACCTGAAACTCATAAGTCTGCGCCACCTGAAGAAATAACATATGCAGAGCTAAATCGACAACTCGAAGATCAACCACTGAGGTCCAAACTCCATGAGTGTACAAACAGTGAGATGTTAGCTCGTTTGAGAAACCGTGC
This sequence comes from Microplitis manilae, assembly GCA_030273425.1. Lineage (NCBI taxonomy): Eukaryota > Metazoa > Arthropoda > Insecta > Hymenoptera > Braconidae > Microplitis > Microplitis manilae. The sequence continues at coordinate 20,487,382 of CP092722.1, read as the reverse complement.
GGAAAACCGCGAGTGAACATTGTGAGTAAAAATCGCGAGTTAACGCGAAAGCCAGATTGTGCCAATTTCATATAAACATTTTAGAAATTTAAGAGAACTGTCTTGAATACAATAAATTAATTTTAAGGACTTTAATATCTATTATTATCAGGAAAATTTATATTTCTCAATAATTATACGCAGTATATTAGTACCATATAACTAAAAGGATGTTTACAAACATGAATTTAGGTTTAATTACTTGTTTATTATAAATGCAGATGAATATTGAAGTTGCTAACTGACCTAAGTCGGGAGGTAGCTACCTCATTTTCATTATGAATTTCGACTTAAGCAGTTACTTCTTAAGTAATTTATAAATTACCGCAAAGCGGAAGCATATCTGTACGAATTATATTTAGAATTAATCATTTCAATACCAAACGACCGAGTCAGGAGGTAATTAAAATTATTAGATACTAACGTTTAGTTTCATATTACTAAGTTTATGTAACATTATAAACGTTGTGTCTCAGGTATAGATTTAAATTCAATAGCCTAGAACTTTTCTTTACAGTATTCAAAATTGATTTTAACTATTGGTTTATATAGAGTCATTTACACATTCAGCTTTGGTTTATATAGAGTCAGTCTCATAATCAATTTAAATTTATATCGAGCCACTTTATTTTAATAGAAGTCGCACCGATTTTATTAAAGCGCCGCGACTTACTTAAGTCGGGAGGTGTTACGTTCTGGCTCTAATTAAATTTAAATAAAAATTTTGGAAATTTTTTTTTTGAAGTCTCGAATTATTTATTCGCCACGGTGGGCGAATAAACGGTTCGACACTTCTTAGAATTACAAATAAATAATAAATTAATAAATCGTTACTTTGTTGGCGATATTATTTTATTCATCACCAACAATGTAACGGAAATCTCTTGCGATAAGAGAGTCGCCGTGGCTCGCGGATAGTCTAAACAGATGACGATGCATGAGACCCGGGCCACGACGATTCTCTCATAGGAAACCTGAGATGCAACGTTAACACTTTGATGAATGTATTTAGTCGAAGAGCAGCAGGATCAGTCAGTTGATCGCGAGATCTCAAAGAGCACGAAACTCTGTACAATTAACTGACTGATTCACCTGTCTCCATCGGTTTTAAGGAATAAAACCTAAATTTAAACCTTTACATAAATCTTTTGTCTAAGAACCTTAAAGGGGCGAGCGCTTACTAGCTGTTCCACCCTTCCTTTGCTCAGAGCGCTAAACAGCAGTTCGGGCTCCTTCATTACCTTTCATAAATACCTTTATGCCTCGAGGCCGACGAAGCAGGAGATCAGGACGTGCCGTACAGCTCGGTCGCGTACTTCAAGTCGTTATCGCGGACCTTACACAAGGTCGACCGAGAGTAAGATCTGAGGAAGTCCTTATCGAGCCGGTAACGTTAGTAATACCGCGAGTGGTTGCCAACGATTCGATTGAGATACCAAAATCCGGTGTTGTCGAGCCGTCGAGCTCGTGTGTTGTTGAGCCTCCGAGCTCATGTGTTGTTGAGCCTCTGAGCTCGTGTGTTGTCGAGCCGTCGAGCTCATGTGTTGTTGAACCATCAGGTTCTGGTGATCTGATCAACCAGTTACAATCACTTGTCCTCGCGGAGGAGTTGAATCCCCAGAGCTCAGTCCGTTCAACCTCAGACGAGGCACCAAGGGAAAACCCGGCCTTTGGGACCGGCATCAGCGACAATTGGCAGCTGATTCCAGTGGACGTTCCATCCGTCCATCCACCCAGCGGAAGCATCCCATTCCACGACCCTCGCTACGGGTATTATTCTGAGGCATATTTCAAGGCCACCGACAGGGACGAATACGCACCGGCGGAGGAAAAGAAACTACGAAAGAAAGGGATTATTTGGGCCGACTTATGGGGCCCATAATCTCCACCATGGTAAGTCGTTAAACTTTTAGAATAAAATATAAGAAGGTCAACAGCTGACGCACCTGGGCTCTATCGACACCCTAACGACGTCAACCTGGTTAATTTAAAATTATTCTGTCTAATTAATAGATAATAGTTCGTGTAGAATGCACGATGATCGGGAAGCAGATCTTGAGGCCCGGGAACGGCTACTTAATGACCGATTAAGTCACCTTTCGGAGAGAGACCAAGCAAATATTGAAAAAGAGACGAAACTGCGCGATATCGAAGCAGAATTACGGAAATTAGAAATTTCTTTCGGAGAACGCGAACTTGAGTTGAAGTCACGCGAGTTAGTAAATCAGGGTGAACCCAATGAGCTCAAGGTCGAGTTTGAACGTAGGTTACAAGAATTGAAAGAGCGTGAAGCAGAATCTAGTCAGCTTCTTGAGCAGGCTAAAATAATTCAAACGGAGCGATTAAACAAACGCGAAGCTACGTTAGACAACCGGGAGCGTGAGTTAACGGAGAAACTGGATAAACGGGAACGCGATCTGGTTGAGCGAGAAAACGCTGTCGCTGCTCGGGAAAATGAGTTGCGAAGCGATTCTAAACTATTACAAACCTGGGCTTCGGAGCTCAAGCAATTGAAAACGGCCGCCGTGACTAGGGCACCAAGTGTCATCCAGGAACTCAAGGAGGAAATGTCGCAATTAAGAAACAGCGGGCCGAACGAATTCACATGCAACGCAAACATTACAATCAAGGACGCGTTATCCTACGTACCTACCTTTGACGGTACTAGCGCCGCAGTTTCAGACTTTATAAGATCGTGTAGTCGAGCTTGTTCCATGCTAGCACCGAGTGCCGAATTTATGTTTTTGACACTTGTTCGGCAAAAATTTAAAGGCGACGCTCGGATCGCCGTGGAAAACATGGAATACAGCAATATGAAAGAGTTCGAGAACCTCTTGCGCACTGTCTTCGATCGTCACCGTTCTGCAAACCAATGCAAGGCCGAGTTAGAAAATATTATCATGCGACCCAAAGAAAATATGGTTTCTTACGTAAACCGCGCTCGTACGATTTATCGCGACATTTTGCACGCGGAAACAACCGAAAGGGGTACACTAACCGAAGCAGAAAAATTAAAAATTGAGAAAGACGCGATTTCGGCTTTCCTCAATGGTATTCCACCCCTACTGCAGGTCCAATGCTTACTCAAGCCACACGATACGCTGGAGCAAACATACGCGTCGTCGATAGCCGCGTTTAAAAATCAGGAAGACAACGCGAAGCGTTTTCAAACACCGGTTGCGGTCACAATAGCTCATATACAAAGTAACCAACCTGACAGGTCTAAGCCACCTAGGCCAGAGCGCCAGGTGGAAAAAAATAGAGATCTTCGCTGTAACTATTGCGATAAACGCGGTCATTTCGAAAGAGATTGCTTGCAGAAAAAAGGATCGAGTAACAACAGTAATAATAAATTTAATAACGATAATAAATTTAATAACAAATACAATAACGTTGACCGGAGAAATCGGAATGACGGTAATAAAAACAAACCTCGCGGTAACGAAAGAAAACCCGAGAAAGACCGGGACGAGTGCCCATGCTGCGGGCAAGTGAATCACAGTTTGGCAAACTGTTTTAAATTTGCAGCGCTTATGCGAACGCGTTATGGGCCGTCGGGAAACTCCAAACTCCCGGGGAAGAACGACGACGGGTCCCACGGGAGTCCGAAACAAGTTCAAAGCCCGCCGAAAAATCCTTTCAACGTCGCGCACCAGTCAACGTCGCGACAGTCGTAGTTAATTTAAGAAAAACCGAGGTACCGGCAATTTTGGTCAAAAGCGATGATATAAAAAACTATTTAACGATTATGCTTGATTCGGGTTCGGAGGTAAATATTATAAAAATTGGTGCGTTAAATAAACCGCAAGATATCGACGAAGAACATAAATTGGCGCTATTGGGCATAAATAAAGACCCAGTATATACGGTTGGTAAAATCCACATAGAATTATTCGGTCACGGTATCGAATTTAATGTGGTGGAAGACGACTTCCCCACAGTTCATCCCGCTATTTTGGGTGCGAAATTCTTTAACGAGTATGGCGCTAGATTCTTCTTCGATCGCAAATTATTTACGTTTTACGATGTCGAAATCCCGTTCTTTAAAACGGAAATTGAAAAATTGCCTCCAAGATCTGTTACCGTGATTAAAATTAAAACTACTCCCGATTCATCTGACTATGGCTATGTACCTCGAATATACTGTGCATCCGAACTTGAAATCGGAGGCACATTTGAAACTAATAATAACGGTAGTACGCTCTTACGGGCTTACAATAATTCTAATACTGAAATTTCTATTCCCAGGCCTGTGGTCGATTTACAATCTTCCTTGTGGCGGGATGAAAGCGATATTACCACTAAATTAAAATCAGTAAATTTAATTAATGATTTTCCATGCGAGCCTCAATCAACTGCTATTGATGCAGATAATTTTGTTGAGCCTATCAGGGCTATTCGTGACTCACGATTATCCAAAGACATTGGGTCGGAAATCGGGGAGGAATTAAGAGGTTCAGGGGACGTAGAATCAAGGGTATTCACGATCTTTGAAAATAATAAAACGCCGGAGCGGGCACAAGAAGTGACCAACTCCGTGCACGTTACCGAAGATTTATCGGATCAGCAGCGCATGGAAATCAAAAATCTGATTTTTGAGAATCAAGATTTATTTTATTTATCTGGAGAGAATCTCGGGTCTACAAACGAGATTTTACATCGTATAATAACTACGGATGACCATCCAGTATTTAAGAAACAATATCGCTTTCCTCCCATACATAAGGAGGAGATCTCGAGACAGGTCAGAGAATTGGAAGAAAAGGGTATTATTAGACCCTCAGAATCAGGTTATTGTTCCCCGATTTGGATCGTTCCTAAAAAGGAAGATTCTTTCGGTAATAAGAAATGGCGTATGGTAATCGACTTTCGTGATTTGAACGAAAAAACTTTTACAGTCGTTTACCCTACTCCAAATATTGTCGAAATAATTGACCAAATAGGCGATGCAGAGTACTTTTCAACCTTTGATCTAGCGAGTGGTTTCCACCAAATCAAAATTCACCCAGACGATATACACAAGACAGCTTTTTCTACGCCAAACCAGCATTATGAATTTGTTAGAATGCCGTTTGGGCTGAAAAATGCCCCTCCGACATTTCAAAGATTAATGAACAAGGTATTGGTGGGACTGCTTGGCAGAGGTGTCTTTGTGTATATGGATGACATAGTCGTTTACTCTAAAACATTTGAGGACCACGTCGCCAAAATCAAAGAGTTGTTTGTTTGTCTACGTAAAGCGGGTTTGCAACTGCAACCCGATAAATGTAATTTATTTTTGAAAGAAATTAATTATTTGGGGCATATAATATCAGGAAACGGTGTTAAACCGGACCCTAAGAAAACCGACGCGGTCGAAAAATTCGCGATACCTACGAATGTTAAAAAAGTTCGTGAATTTTTGGGTTTAACCGGGTATTATAGGAGATTCATTGACAACTACGCGAAAATAAGTAAGCCACTAACATCCCTACTGCAAAAAGATGCAGTATTCGCTTGGGGTCAGAGTCAATCGGAAGCGTTTGAGACGCTGAAAAAGAAACTTGTAGAGTCGCCGATTTTACAATTTCCGGATTTCTCGCGAGAGTTTATCATCACAACTGATGCTTGTGATTACGGAATCGGAGCGTGTTTAAGCCAAGGAGAAATAAATAAAGACAAACCTGTGTCTTACGCGTCTCGCTTATTAAATTCAGCCGAACGTAACTATTCGACCATTGAAAAGGAAATGCTCGCGATAGTCTACGCGGTGAATAAATTCCGGCCGTACATTTACGGGAGTCAATTCACGTTAGTAACTGACCATAGACCCCTCACATGGGTTAATTCGGTATCATCACCAAACTCTCGAATAGTGAGGTGGCGATTAAGCATGGAAGATTACATGTATAAGGTAGTTTACAAGCCGGGTCGCGTAAATTCAAACGTTGATTCTCTCTCTCGAAATCCGGTTGACGAACCAGAGGAGTTTATTCCTGAAGCACGGGTCGGCCCGATACGGAAATTTGATCCAGATAAAACGGCATCGACTCCAGATGAAACCAGCGAAGATGACTCTACCCCAGGGGCAAAACGGACGCGGAAGCAGTACAATCTTAGACGCAAAGTACGCGTTTTTAACGATCCGGAAAATAATGACACCGAGCCGGAGCACGGGACTCCTCCAGTCCGATTTGTATTTAGACCCCGCGAATGGCCTTCAGCCCCACCTGTACCAGAACCAAATCAATCGTCCGCAAATGATCATCAATCTGCGAACGATTCTAGCGACGGTGAGGAGGTAGTGGTTTCGGATAACGAAGATCGGAGTCGTCACCATATTATTCCCGACTCGGACGACGAACCAATGATAGAAGACGTGGACGCGGACGACGAAGCTAACGGTAACGAAGATGATATCGGAGAGGAGCGTCTCCAAACCAATGGAGAAACGTCGGAATCGGAAGACGATAACGTCCAAGGTCGCAAAGACGTGGATCAAGAAGACAGCGATGAGGGAGAGTATGCCCCGGTTCGTCCACGAGCCAGGCGAAGGCATACTACACCCATGACGCGAGAAATAGCTCCGAACGTTCGCGAAACGCGTGATCGGTTGTCAATGCAATCAGATAATGTATTAATATTTACTAATGTATAACAGGGCTAAGCTGTTACTCTGGTCGTCCTTAAATTACCTTTTTAAGGGCGCCACTGGAAGGATTAAACGGTCTCCCAGAACCGGTTCTTTATACTCAGGGTCGTTGTAAAAATTAATTGTAAGAGTTGGAAGAGGAAGGATAATTTTATAAATAATTTAAAATTGATTATTACTACAATATTCACTTTATTAATTAATACCTTGTAATTAAAACCTTATAACTTATATAAACCTTATAACTTATAACCTTTGACCTTAAACCTTATAGACCTTTATACCTTTAGACCTTATAACTTATATAAACCTTATGACCTTTGACCTTATAACTTATATAAACCTTATGACAAACTAATATTTTCTCGTCCCCTGGACGGTTCCTTATTACTACTATGCCACTACCTTGGCATCACACACACACGCACTCGATTAAAACAAATTTGCCAACTACCTTTGGACTTACAATAAAATGTCGGTTACCTCCCGATTAATTAATTTTAAAATAATTCATTATACACACACGCGAGTCTCCTGGACTATAATTCACACGCACTCTGAATTTAAAATTGGCTTTTCCCGCCAAACACTTGTTTAAATTAATTAATTAAAAGAGAAGAAAATAATTGTTATTAATTAATTAATTTTAATATAACTTCTTTTAATGACTAGACATTAATTATTAACGTTCAATAACGAATTGATTTCACGAGACTTCCGTTATCGAGTTTTGGTCCGTAATTTACCTCGTGTCCATTTCTTTACTCGACACTCAATTCTTACTCGAGCTCCGCCATCTTTTTCTTTCCGCGGCCACTCGACTTCTTACTCTACTTTATACTGGATATTACTTTATACTGAATATAATTTTTATTGATTTTAATTTTATTTAATTAATTAATTTACTTATTTTAATTAATTTTAATTTATATACAACGCGGACACGAAATTTAGAATTTCTGGCTTGTCTTAGACAATCGGCCCAGAAATTTCTACGACGCCTATAATTCCGGCGATGGCCTGGAATTCCGTAACGACGCCCTGGATCCGGCAATTGGGCCTGGACCCGGTTAGACAACGTCTGGCTTAATGATATTTATATAGTTTTATTACTAATTAAATAACTAATTAATTACTATGGGCCTAGACGCGGATTACCCGACGAACGACTAAGTATTTTTATAGAATTAAATTAATATTCTGGCTTGGGCCTAGAACAATTAATTTAATTAATACCTGAGGTTTATTACTGATGTTTTTCCTTCTATTGCGGTGTCTCCAGTCCTTCTCGTCAGGTTCCTCTGTCTCCCTTTTTGGTTCCTTTGTCTCCGGTCTTTACTCGCGTCTTTGTCCTTCTTTTATCTCGTACTCGTCTCCCAAATTCCAATTTTATTGATACTCCTTCACCTATTTTCCAGATAATTAGTAATAGTTATAAAGGATACCGGCTAATGGCCTGGTATCTATAATGTTGAGAAATAATATCGCTTGGTTCCACAATCACAGAATCCAAGTAAAATAAAATTAATTACCTGTTAGCTTATCAAGCGTCTGCTGACTTCGGAGGTCTGTCCGGTTGTATGTCTCGGCCTGGGTTCACCCTGCACTTATAGTTAAACACCCACTCGACCGATTTCGGCTACTTCCGGAAAACTTAGACCCTCCTACTTATCACTAAGTGGGACTGACAGACAAGCCCCTACGATTTCCGCTCGGGACGACAGTCGCACTCTACCCCGGATAACCCTGGGGCAGTAACAGACTATATCGACCGTGCACATGATAGAAAATCATGGCAACTGAACGCGGAAAATTCAAAATTCCCTGTTACAAATGTAAAAGGGAAACCTCGGGACGAAGGAAGCAAAGAACTTGCTGACGTCTTGGAAATTCCCGCACAACTAACTTTCTGTAGAGCTACGGTAATACCCTACAAGGGAAATAAACGCTGTATAATAGCAGCGCCTAAATACAGAGATACTGACCTCGTATCGGTCGAGGATATCCGAGAGACATTGGCTTCTGTATACAATATAGTAATGGAACTAGGTTTAGAGTCATTTAGTGTGGCAAAAACTAGTAAAATAGATGATATAAATTGGCTGACAATCCAAGAGGAATTAATTGATGCATTTACGGACACTGAGGTTAAAATAACTATTTGTCTTAACCTCGTGCGTATCCCAAATGAGGACGAAAAATTAGAAATTCTAGAGGAATACCACGGTTCAGCCGTGGGAGGTCACAAAGGAATGACCAAAACGTATAAAAGAATACGACAAAATTTTTTCTGGCCTAAAATTAAACAAGATGTCATAAATTATATTCAAAAATGCTTGGATTGTCAACTGAAAAAGTTAATTAGAGTTAAGACAAAGCAGCCAATGGTCCTCACGGATACCCCTGATGCTGGGTTTGACAAAATCGGTTTAGACATTATGTACCCAACGCATACTTCTGCGTCTGGAAATAAGTACATATTAACTATACAGGATCTCCTGACTAAGTTCTCGATGGCCATCGCTTTAGAGCAAGCAACAGCTGTAGATGTAGCACAAGCTTTAGTAAATCGTTGGTTTTGCTACTTCGGGCCTCCTAAGGCCATACTTACTGATCAAGGAACAAACTTCCTTTCGAGTTTACTTAAAAATATTGCTAAAAAGTATAAAATCAAACAATATCATACGTCTGCATATAGACCTCAGAGTAATGGGTCGGTGGAACGATCTCACCATGTATTACAAGAATACTTGAAAAATTATATAGGCGAGAATGAAGACTGGGATGAATGCCTAGACATAGCCTCATTTTCATATAATGTAAGCGAACATGAGGGTACAGGATTCACTCCATATCAACTAGTATTCGGGAAATTACCCCGTCTCCCTTCTCGCATACAAACTATTGAAGAACCTAATGAGACATATGCAGGTTATTTAGAGCAATTATTTAGACGTATAAGACAAGCTGAAGTGACTGCCAGTGAGAACTTACATCAGGCTAAAGTTAGGTCAAAATTTTATTACGATAGGAAAATAAATCCACACCAGTTTAAACCTGGAACTAGGGTATTTGTACTATGGGAACCAAGGAAAAGTAAAGGAGACCCGCAGTACACCGGTCCTCATGATGTAATCGCGATCGGTCAAAACGAGACGGCCGAAGTAGATATAGATGGGGTGGTGAAAAGAGTTCACCTTAACAAGTTAAGAATATCTCGTATATAATTTTCAGATGACCGGATGGGTGATACTGCTAGGACTCCTTCCCTTTTCCTTGGGCCTGGTTGGATATGACTGCAGCGGGTCGTCGATGAATATGACTACGCTATCACTGTTGAATGTAGGGGAGTGCAATTTCCCCGCAAGGAAAGCTGAAACCGAAAAGGTAATCGTAAGCCTAATACAACCGGCTGAAATAATTCACGTTCACGTGATCGAGTGTAAGATATTGATAAATAGAGTAGTGCAACGTTGCGGAATGCACTCCCATACATCCTCCGTGTTAAACGGGCGTAGAGAATACTATTTAGATATGGATTATACTAGATGTAAGAAAATGCATGATACAGGTGCAATCTGGCTTTACGATCGAGTCCACATGATCGACTTGAAAATGAACACTACAAACTTTAGACAGGCGATATTAGCCGGCGATCATCATATGGACGGTACATGTGCGGGAGGTGTCTTTAGTGATTCGTGGGGTATGTGGGAAAAAGTCGTGGCCGACGGGTTATTCGAAATATCTCTTTCCGATTATGAAACAACGCTAAACACTAAAACAAACCAAGTGATTTTAAGATCGGGAACGCGATGTGACGCGCAAAAACTTTCTTGCGTTACCAGTGAAGGTATGACCGCGTTCTGGAGCGAGACTCCAAAAGATTCGTGTTTGATGAAATACGCGTTACTTTACCAGGGATCGGCTACGAGAATAATTGGAGAAGAGGGACATCCAGATGTCTACTCACTCACCACAGAAGATATCACCTTCGCGCTGGCCCAGCGAGGTGAGGTAGAAGTGTGCGGGCATAATGTTATCAAAACGGAGCACCCGAAGCTTTTCATAGTGGTCCTTAAAACCACGGACTACACCATGCAAATAGAGGCGATTAAGACCGAAGATATGGATATTTTCGCGTATGTAAATAGCAAGTTTATATACGTCGAGAAATTTATAAGGCAGCAGATACAAAACCTCTACCATGACGTCCTTGTTAGACGTTGTGAGTTAGAGCGTTCAATATTGATGAATGCATTGGCCTTGTCATCACTGGCCCCAGACGAGTTCGGTTATGCACTTATGAAAAGCCCAGGGTACTATACCACCGTTGCGGGTGAACTGGTGCACATTACAAAGTGTCTACCTGTGCCCGTGCGCGTACGTCAGGACGAACATTGTTATCAAGAACTTCCGGTAGCGTACAATAATCAAAGTTATTTCCTAGCTCCAAAGTCAAGGATACTCCTGAAAAGAGGGACTATCATCGAGTGCAACGCTATCTTACCCACAGGGTACTTCATTGATGGAGCGTGGTACCACTTGACACCTCAAGGTATTCGGGCACCAACACCACAACAACTTCAACCACTGACAGTCCCGACCTGGAACTATGAAAACCCAGAGCATCTGGCAACATCAGGAATCTACTCTCCGAAAGATTTGGAGAAATTACGTAACCGGATAATGTTTCCGGCTGAGAGACCAGCACTGCTTAATTCCATAGCCATGGGAGCAGCTGGAAGGGACATACCTGCAGGAAGCATCAATGTGCTGGGACTATTTGACGAAGAAGCGTTAGAAAAATTAGCGCTTACCACAGGGCAGAGAATCTGGCGAAGTTTAATTGACTTCGGATCCGTTACCGCTGGCATATTGTCAATTATGTTGGTATTGCGACTTCTGAAGTTCATTTTCGACACGATATTCCATGCATACGCATTGTATGGCATATGGGGCTGCAGCTTAGTCTTAGTAACAGCAATATGGGACACATTGGCGAATCTCATACTGCATCACCATCACCGCAGAAGATACGACTTGGATGTAGAGAGTCAAAGAAGCAAGGTTCCCATACCTCGTCCGAGGTCAAGTATATCAATTATAGATGAAGAACCTGAAACTCATAAGTCTGCGCCACCTGAAGAAATAACATATGCAGAGCTAAATCGACAACTCGAAGATCAACCACTGAGGTCCAAACTCCATGAGTGTACAAACAGTGAGATGTTAGCTCGTTTGAGAAACCGTGCGGAAAACCGCGAGTGAACATTGTGAGTAAAAATCGCGAGTTAACGCGAAAGCCAGATTGTGCCAATTTCATATAAACATTTTAGAAATTTAAGAGAACTGTCTTGAATACAATAAATTAATTTTAAGGACTTTAATATCTATTATTATCAGGAAAATTTATATTTCTCAATAATTATACGCAGTATATTAGTACCATATAACTAAAAGGATGTTTACAAACATGAATTTAGGTTTAATTACTTGTTTATTATAAATGCAGATGAATATTGAAGTTGCTAACTGACCTAAGTCGGGAGGTAGCTACCTCATTTTCATTATGAATTTCGACTTAAGCAGTTACTTCTTAAGTAATTTATAAATTACCGCAAAGCGGAAGCATATCTGTACGAATTATATTTAGAATTAATCATTTCAATACCAAACGACCGAGTCAGGAGGTAATTAAAATTATTAGATACTAACGTTTAGTTTCATATTACTAAGTTTATGTAACATTATAAACGTTGTGTCTCAGGTATAGATTTAAATTCAATAGCCTAGAACTTTTCTTTACAGTATTCAAAATTGATTTTAACTATTGGTTTATATAGAGTCATTTACACATTCAGCTTTGGTTTATATAGAGTCAGTCTCATAATCAATTTAAATTTATATCGAGCCACTTTATTTTAATAGAAGTCGCACCGATTTTATTAAAGCGCCGCGACTTACTTAAGTCGGGAGGTGTTACGTTCTGGCTCTAATTAAATTTAAATAAAAATTTTGGAAATTTTTTTTTGAAGTCTCGAATTATTTATTCGCCACGGTGGGCGAATAAACGGTTCGACACTTCTTAGAATTACAAATAAATAATAAATTAATAAATCGTTACTTTGTTGGCGATATTATTTTATTCATCACCAACAATGTAACGGAAATCTCTTGCGATAAGAGAGTCGCCGTGGCTCGCGGATAGTCTAAACAGATGACGATGCATGAGACCCGGGCCACGACGATTCTCTCATAGGAAACCTGAGATGCAACGTTAACACTTTGATGAATGTATTTAGTCGAAGAGCAGCAGGATCAGTCAGTTGATCGCGAGATCTCAAAGAGCACGAAACTCTGTACAATTAACTGACTGATTCACCTGTCTCCATCGGTTTTAAGGAATAAAACCTAAATTTAAACCTTTACATAAATCTTTTGTCTAAGAACCTTAAAGGGGCGAGCGCTTACTAGCTGTTCCACCCTTCCTTTGCTCAGAGCGCTAAACAGCAGTTCGGGCTCCTTCATTACCTTTCATAAATACCTTTATGCCTCGAGGCCGACGAAGCAGGAGATCAGGACGTGCCGTACAGCTCGGTCGCGTACTTCAAGTCGTTATCGCGGACCTTACACAAGGTCGACCGAGAGTAAGATCTGAGGAAGTCCTTATCGAGCCGGTAACGTTAGTAATACCGCGAGTGGTTGCCAACGATTCGATTGAGATACCAAAATCCGGTGTTGTCGAGCCGTCGAGCTCGTGTGTTGTTGAGCCTCCGAGCTCATGTGTTGTTGAGCCTCTGAGCTCGTGTGTTGTCGAGCCGTCGAGCTCATGTGTTGTTGAACCATCAGGTTCTGGTGATCTGATCAACCAGTTACAATCACTTGTCCTCGCGGAGGAGTTGAATCCCCAGAGCTCAGTCCGTTCAACCTCAGACGAGGCACCAAGGGAAAACCCGGCCTTTGGGACCGGCATCAGCGACAATTGGCAGCTGATTCCAGTGGACGTTCCATCCGTCCATCCACCCAGCGGAAGCATCCCATTCCACGACCCTCGCTACGGGTATTATTCTGAGGCATATTTCAAGGCCACCGACAGGGACGAATACGCACCGGCGGAGGAAAAGAAACTACGAAAGAAAGGGATTATTTGGGCCGACTTATGGGGCCCATAATCTCCACCATGGTAAGTCGTTAAACTTTTAGAATAAAATATAAGAAGGTCAACAGCTGACGCACCTGGGCTCTATCGACACCCTAACGACGTCAACCTGGTTAATTTAAAATTATTCTGTCTAATTAATAGATAATAGTTCGTGTAGAATGCACGATGATCGGGAAGCAGATCTTGAGGCCCGGGAACGGCTACTTAATGACCGATTAAGTCACCTTTCGGAGAGAGACCAAGCAAATATTGAAAAAGAGACGAAACTGCGCGATATCGAAGCAGAATTACGGAAATTAGAAATTTCTTTCGGAGAACGCGAACTTGAGTTGAAGTCACGCGAGTTAGTAAATCAGGGTGAACCCAATGAGCTCAAGGTCGAGTTTGAACGTAGGTTACAAGAATTGAAAGAGCGTGAAGCAGAATCTAGTCAGCTTCTTGAGCAGGCTAAAATAATTCAAACGGAGCGATTAAACAAACGCGAAGCTACGTTAGACAACCGGGAGCGTGAGTTAACGGAGAAACTGGATAAACGGGAACGCGATCTGGTTGAGCGAGAAAACGCTGTCGCTGCTCGGGAAAATGAGTTGCGAAGCGATTCTAAACTATTACAAACCTGGGCTTCGGAGCTCAAGCAATTGAAAACGGCCGCCGTGACTAGGGCACCAAGTGTCATCCAGGAACTCAAGGAGGAAATGTCGCAATTAAGAAACAGCGGGCCGAACGAATTCACATGCAACGCAAACATTACAATCAAGGACGCGTTATCCTACGTACCTACCTTTGACGGTACTAGCGCCGCAGTTTCAGACTTTATAAGATCGTGTAGTCGAGCTTGTTCCATGCTAGCACCGAGTGCCGAATTTATGTTTTTGACACTTGTTCGGCAAAAATTTAAAGGCGACGCTCGGATCGCCGTGGAAAACATGGAATACAGCAATATGAAAGAGTTCGAGAACCTCTTGCGCACTGTCTTCGATCGTCACCGTTCTGCAAACCAATGCAAGGCCGAGTTAGAAAATATTATCATGCGACCCAAAGAAAATATGGTTTCTTACGTAAACCGCGCTCGTACGATTTATCGCGACATTTTGCACGCGGAAACAACCGAAAGGGGTACACTAACCGAAGCAGAAAAATTAAAAATTGAGAAAGACGCGATTTCGGCTTTCCTCAATGGTATTCCACCCCTACTGCAGGTCCAATGCTTACTCAAGCCACACGATACGCTGGAGCAAACATACGCGTCGTCGATAGCCGCGTTTAAAAATCAGGAAGACAACGCGAAGCGTTTTCAAACACCGGTTGCGGTCACAATAGCTCATATACAAAGTAACCAACCTGACAGGTCTAAGCCACCTAGGCCAGAGCGCCAGGTGGAAAAAAATAGAGATCTTCGCTGTAACTATTGCGATAAACGCGGTCATTTCGAAAGAGATTGCTTGCAGAAAAAAGGATCGAGTAACAACAGTAATAATAAATTTAATAACGATAATAAATTTAATAACAAATACAATAACGTTGACCGGAGAAATCGGAATGACGGTAATAAAAACAAACCTCGCGGTAACGAAAGAAAACCCGAGAAAGACCGGGACGAGTGCCCATGCTGCGGGCAAGTGAATCACAGTTTGGCAAACTGTTTTAAATTTGCAGCGCTTATGCGAACGCGTTATGGGCCGTCGGGAAACTCCAAACTCCCGGGGAAGAACGACGACGGGTCCCACGGGAGTCCGAAACAAGTTCAAAGCCCGCCGAAAAATCCTTTCAACGTCGCGCACCAGTCAACGTCGCGACAGTCGTAGTTAATTTAAGAAAAACCGAGGTACCGGCAATTTTGGTCAAAAGCGATGATATAAAAAACTATTTAACGATTATGCTTGATTCGGGTTCGGAGGTAAATATTATAAAAATTGGTGCGTTAAATAAACCGCAAGATATCGACGAAGAACATAAATTGGCGCTATTGGGCATAAATAAAGACCCAGTATATACGGTTGGTAAAATCCACATAGAATTATTCGGTCACGGTATCGAATTTAATGTGGTGGAAGACGACTTCCCCACAGTTCATCCCGCTATTTTGGGTGCGAAATTCTTTAACGAGTATGGCGCTAGATTCTTCTTCGATCGCAAATTATTTACGTTTTACGATGTCGAAATCCCGTTCTTTAAAACGGAAATTGAAAAATTGCCTCCAAGATCTGTTACCGTGATTAAAATTAAAACTACTCCCGATTCATCTGACTATGGCTATGTACCTCGAATATACTGTGCATCCGAACTTGAAATCGGAGGCACATTTGAAACTAATAATAACGGTAGTACGCTCTTACGGGCTTACAATAATTCTAATACTGAAATTTCTATTCCCAGGCCTGTGGTCGATTTACAATCTTCCTTGTGGCGGGATGAAAGCGATATTACCACTAAATTAAAATCAGTAAATTTAATTAATGATTTTCCATGCGAGCCTCAATCAACTGCTATTGATGCAGATAATTTTGTTGAGCCTATCAGGGCTATTCGTGACTCACGATTATCCAAAGACATTGGGTCGGAAATCGGGGAGGAATTAAGAGGTTCAGGGGACGTAGAATCAAGGGTATTCACGATCTTTGAAAATAATAAAACGCCGGAGCGGGCACAAGAAGTGACCAACTCCGTGCACGTTACCGAAGATTTATCGGATCAGCAGCGCATGGAAATCAAAAATCTGATTTTTGAGAATCAAGATTTATTTTATTTATCTGGAGAGAATCTCGGGTCTACAAACGAGATTTTACATCGTATAATAACTACGGATGACCATCCAGTATTTAAGAAACAATATCGCTTTCCTCCCATACATAAGGAGGAGATCTCGAGACAGGTCAGAGAATTGGAAGAAAAGGGTATTATTAGACCCTCAGAATCAGGTTATTGTTCCCCGATTTGGATCGTTCCTAAAAAGGAAGATTCTTTCGGTAATAAGAAATGGCGTATGGTAATCGACTTTCGTGATTTGAACGAAAAAACTTTTACAGTCGTTTACCCTACTCCAAATATTGTCGAAATAATTGACCAAATAGGCGATGCAGAGTACTTTTCAACCTTTGATCTAGCGAGTGGTTTCCACCAAATCAAAATTCACCCAGACGATATACACAAGACAGCTTTTTCTACGCCAAACCAGCATTATGAATTTGTTAGAATGCCGTTTGGGCTGAAAAATGCCCCTCCGACATTTCAAAGATTAATGAACAAGGTATTGGTGGGACTGCTTGGCAGAGGTGTCTTTGTGTATATGGATGACATAGTCGTTTACTCTAAAACATTTGAGGACCACGTCGCCAAAATCAAAGAGTTGTTTGTTTGTCTACGTAAAGCGGGTTTGCAACTGCAACCCGATAAATGTAATTTATTTTTGAAAGAAATTAATTATTTGGGGCATATAATATCAGGAAACGGTGTTAAACCGGACCCTAAGAAAACCGACGCGGTCGAAAAATTCGCGATACCTACGAATGTTAAAAAAGTTCGTGAATTTTTGGGTTTAACCGGGTATTATAGGAGATTCATTGACAACTACGCGAAAATAAGTAAGCCACTAACATCCCTACTGCAAAAAGATGCAGTATTCGCTTGGGGTCAGAGTCAATCGGAAGCGTTTGAGACGCTGAAAAAGAAACTTGTAGAGTCGCCGATTTTACAATTTCCGGATTTCTCGCGAGAGTTTATCATCACAACTGATGCTTGTGATTACGGAATCGGAGCGTGTTTAAGCCAAGGAGAAATAAATAAAGACAAACCTGTGTCTTACGCGTCTCGCTTATTAAATTCAGCCGAACGTAACTATTCGACCATTGAAAAGGAAATGCTCGCGATAGTCTACGCGGTGAATAAATTCCGGCCGTACATTTACGGGAGTCAATTCACGTTAGTAACTGACCATAGACCCCTCACATGGGTTAATTCGGTATCATCACCAAACTCTCGAATAGTGAGGTGGCGATTAAGCATGGAAGATTACATGTATAAGGTAGTTTACAAGCCGGGTCGCGTAAATTCAAACGTTGATTCTCTCTCTCGAAATCCGGTTGACGAACCAGAGGAGTTTATTCCTGAAGCACGGGTCGGCCCGATACGGAAATTTGATCCAGATAAAACGGCATCGACTCCAGATGAAACCAGCGAAGATGACTCTACCCCAGGGGCAAAACGGACGCGGAAGCAGTACAATCTTAGACGCAAAGTACGCGTTTTTAACGATCCGGAAAATAATGACACCGAGCCGGAGCACGGGACTCCTCCAGTCCGATTTGTATTTAGACCCCGCGAATGGCCTTCAGCCCCACCTGTACCAGAACCAAATCAATCGTCCGCAAATGATCATCAATCTGCGAACGATTCTAGCGACGGTGAGGAGGTAGTGGTTTCGGATAACGAAGATCGGAGTCGTCACCATATTATTCCCGACTCGGACGACGAACCAATGATAGAAGACGTGGACGCGGACGACGAAGCTAACGGTAACGAAGATGATATCGGAGAGGAGCGTCTCCAAACCAATGGAGAAACGTCGGAATCGGAAGACGATAACGTCCAAGGTCGCAAAGACGTGGATCAAGAAGACAGCGATGAGGAGAGTATGCCCCGGTTCGTCCACGAGCCAGGCGAAGGCATACTACACCCATGACGCGAGAAATAGCTCCGAACGTTCGCGAAACGCGTGATCGGTTGTCAATGCAATCAGATAATGTATTAATATTTACTAATGTATAACAGGGCTAAGCTGTTACTCTGGTCGTCCTTAAATTACCTTTTTAAGGGCGCCACTGGAAGGATTAAACGGTCTCCCAGAACCGGTTCTTTATACTCAGGGTCGTTGTAAAAATTAATTGTAAGAGTTGGAAGAGGAAGGATAATTTTATAAATAATTTAAAATTGATTATTACTACAATATTCACTTTATTAATTAATACCTTGTAATTAAAACCTTATAACTTATATAAACCTTATAACTTATAACCTTTGACCTTAAACCTTATAGACCTTTATACCTTTAGACCTTATAACTTATATAAACCTTATGACCTTTGACCTTATAACTTATATAAACCTTATGACAAACTAATATTTTCTCGTCCCCTGGACGGTTCCTTATTACTACTATGCCACTACCTTGGCATCACACACACACGCACTCGATTAAAACAAATTTGCCAACTACCTTTGGACTTACAATAAAATGTCGGTTACCTCCCGATTAATTAATTTTAAAATAATTCATTATACACACACGCGAGTCTCCTGGACTATAATTCACACGCACTCTGAATTTAAAATTGGCTTTTCCCGCCAAACACTTGTTTAAATTAATTAATTAAAAGAGAAGAAAATAATTGTTATTAATTAATTAATTTTAATATAACTTCTTTTAATGACTAGACATTAATTATTAACGTTCAATAACGAATTGATTTCACGAGACTTCCGTTATCGAGTTTTGGTCCGTAATTTACCTCGTGTCCATTTCTTTACTCGACACTCAATTCTTACTCGAGCTCCGCCATCTTTTTCTTTCCGCGGCCACTCGACTTCTTACTCTACTTTATACTGGATATTACTTTATACTGAATATAATTTTTATTGATTTTAATTTTATTTAATTAATTAATTTACTTATTTTAATTAATTTTAATTTATATACAACGCGGACACGAAATTTAGAATTTCTGGCTTGTCTTAGACAATCGGCCCAGAAATTTCTACGACGCCTATAATTCCGGCGATGGCCTGGAATTCCGTAACGACGCCCTGGATCCGGCAATTGGGCCTGGACCCGGTTAGACAACGTCTGGCTTAATGATATTTATATAGTTTTATTACTAATTAAATAACTAATTAATTACTATGGGCCTAGACGCGGATTACCCGACGAACGACTAAGTATTTTTATAGAATTAAATTAATATTCTGGCTTGGGCCTAGAACAATTAATTTAATTAATACCTGAGGTTTATTACTGATGTTTTTCCTTCTATTGCGGTGTCTCCAGTCCTTCTCGTCAGGTTCCTCTGTCTCCCTTTTTGGTTCCTTTGTCTCCGGTCTTTACTCGCGTCTTTGTCCTTCTTTTATCTCGTACTCGTCTCCCAAATTCCAATTTTATTGATACTCCTTCACCTATTTTCCAGATAATTAGTAATAGTTATAAAGGATACCGGCTAATGGCCTGGTATCTATAATGTTGAGAAATAATATCGCTTGGTTCCACAATCACAGAATCCAAGTAAAATAAAATTAATTACCTGTTAGCTTATCAAGCGTCTGCTGACTTCGGAGGTCTGTCCGGTTGTATGTCTCGGCCTGGGTTCACCCTGCACTTATAGTTAAACACCCACTCGACCGATTTCGGCTACTTCCGGAAAACTTAGACCCTCCTACTTATCACTAAGTGGGACTGACAGACAAGCCCCTACGATTTCCGCTCGGGACGACAGTCGCACTCTACCCCGGATAACCCTGGGGCAGTAACAGACTATATCGACCGTGCACATGATAGAAAATCATGGCAACTGAACGCGGAAAATTCAAAATTCCCTGTTACAAATGTAAAAGGGAAACCTCGGGACGAAGGAAGCAAAGAACTTGCTGACGTCTTGGAAATTCCCGCACAACTAACTTTCTGTAGAGCTACGGTAATACCCTACAAGGGAAATAAACGCTGTATAATAGCAGCGCCTAAATACAGAGATACTGACCTCGTATCGGTCGAGGATATCCGAGAGACATTGGCTTCTGTATACAATATAGTAATGGAACTAGGTTTAGAGTCATTTAGTGTGGCAAAAACTAGTAAAATAGATGATATAAATTGGCTGACAATCCAAGAGGAATTAATTGATGCATTTACGGACACTGAGGTTAAAATAACTATTTGTCTTAACCTCGTGCGTATCCCAAATGAGGACGAAAAATTAGAAATTCTAGAGGAATACCACGGTTCAGCCGTGGGAGGTCACAAAGGAATGACCAAAACGTATAAAAGAATACGACAAAATTTTTTCTGGCCTAAAATTAAACAAGATGTCATAAATTATATTCAAAAATGCTTGGATTGTCAACTGAAAAAGTTAATTAGAGTTAAGACAAAGCAGCCAATGGTCCTCACGGATACCCCTGATGCTGGGTTTGACAAAATCGGTTTAGACATTATGTACCCAACGCATACTTCTGCGTCTGGAAATAAGTACATATTAACTATACAGGATCTCCTGACTAAGTTCTCGATGGCCATCGCTTTAGAGCAAGCAACAGCTGTAGATGTAGCACAAGCTTTAGTAAATCGTTGGTTTTGCTACTTCGGGCCTCCTAAGGCCATACTTACTGATCAAGGAACAAACTTCCTTTCGAGTTTACTTAAAAATATTGCTAAAAAGTATAAAATCAAACAATATCATACGTCTGCATATAGACCTCAGAGTAATGGGTCGGTGGAACGATCTCACCATGTATTACAAGAATACTTGAAAAATTATATAGGCGAGAATGAAGACTGGGATGAATGCCTAGACATAGCCTCATTTTCATATAATGTAAGCGAACATGAGGGTACAGGATTCACTCCATATCAACTAGTATTCGGGAAATTACCCCGTCTCCCTTCTCGCATACAAACTATTGAAGAACCTAATGAGACATATGCAGGTTATTTAGAGCAATTATTTAGACGTATAAGACAAGCTGAAGTGACTGCCAGTGAGAACTTACATCAGGCTAAAGTTAGGTCAAAATTTTATTACGATAGGAAAATAAATCCACACCAGTTTAAACCTGGAACTAGGGTATTTGTACTATGGGAACCAAGGAAAAGTAAAGGAGACCCGCAGTACACCGGTCCTCATGATGTAATCGCGATCGGTCAAAACGAGACGGCCGAAGTAGATATAGATGGGGTGGTGAAAAGAGTTCACCTTAACAAGTTAAGAATATCTCGTATATAATTTTCAGATGACCGGATGGGTGATACTGCTAGGACTCCTTCCCTTTTCCTTGGGCCTGGTTGGATATGACTGCAGCGGGTCGTCGATGAATATGACTACGCTATCACTGTTGAATGTAGGGGAGTGCAATTTCCCCGCAAGGAAAGCTGAAACCGAAAAGGTAATCGTAAGCCTAATACAACCGGCTGAAATAATTCACGTTCACGTGATCGAGTGTAAGATATTGATAAATAGAGTAGTGCAACGTTGCGGAATGCACTCCCATACATCCTCCGTGTTAAACGGGCGTAGAGAATACTATTTAGATATGGATTATACTAGATGTAAGAAAATGCATGATACAGGTGCAATCTGGCTTTACGATCGAGTCCACATGATCGACTTGAAAATGAACACTACAAACTTTAGACAGGCGATATTAGCCGGCGATCATCATATGGACGGTACATGTGCGGGAGGTGTCTTTAGTGATTCGTGGGGTATGTGGGAAAAAGTCGTGGCCGACGGGTTATTCGAAATATCTCTTTCCGATTATGAAACAACGCTAAACACTAAAACAAACCAAGTGATTTTAAGATCGGGAACGCGATGTGACGCGCAAAAACTTTCTTGCGTTACCAGTGAAGGTATGACCGCGTTCTGGAGCGAGACTCCAAAAGATTCGTGTTTGATGAAATACGCGTTACTTTACCAGGGATCGGCTACGAGAATAATTGGAGAAGAGGGACATCCAGATGTCTACTCACTCACCACAGAAGATATCACCTTCGCGCTGGCCCAGCGAGGTGAGGTAGAAGTGTGCGGGCATAATGTTATCAAAACGGAGCACCCGAAGCTTTTCATAGTGGTCCTTAAAACCACGGACTACACCATGCAAATAGAGGCGATTAAGACCGAAGATATGGATATTTTCGCGTATGTAAATAGCAAGTTTATATACGTCGAGAAATTTATAAGGCAGCAGATACAAAACCTCTACCATGACGTCCTTGTTAGACGTTGTGAGTTAGAGCGTTCAATATTGATGAATGCATTGGCCTTGTCATCACTGGCCCCAGACGAGTTCGGTTATGCACTTATGAAAAGCCCAGGGTACTATACCACCGTTGCGGGTGAACTGGTGCACATTACAAAGTGTCTACCTGTGCCCGTGCGCGTACGTCAGGACGAACATTGTTATCAAGAACTTCCGGTAGCGTACAATAATCAAAGTTATTTCCTAGCTCCAAAGTCAAGGATACTCCTGAAAAGAGGGACTATCATCGAGTGCAACGCTATCTTACCCACAGGGTACTTCATTGATGGAGCGTGGTACCACTTGACACCTCAAGGTATTCGGGCACCAACACCACAACAACTTCAACCACTGACAGTCCCGACCTGGAACTATGAAAACCCAGAGCATCTGGCAACATCAGGAATCTACTCTCCGAAAGATTTGGAGAAATTACGTAACCGGATAATGTTTCCGGCTGAGAGACCAGCACTGCTTAATTCCATAGCCATGGGAGCAGCTGGAAGGGACATACCTGCAGGAAGCATCAATGTGCTGGGACTATTTGACGAAGAAGCGTTAGAAAAATTAGCGCTTACCACAGGGCAGAGAATCTGGCGAAGTTTAATTGACTTCGGATCCGTTACCGCTGGCATATTGTCAATTATGTTGGTATTGCGACTTCTGAAGTTCATTTTCGACACGATATTCCATGCATACGCATTGTATGGCATATGGGGCTGCAGCTTAGTCTTAGTAACAGCAATATGGGACACATTGGCGAATCTCATACTGCATCACCATCACCGCAGAAGATACGACTTGGATGTAGAGAGTCAAAGAAGCAAGGTTCCCATACCTCGTCCGAGGTCAAGTATATCAATTATAGATGAAGAACCTGAAACTCATAAGTCTGCGCCACCTGAAGAAATAACATATGCAGAGCTAAATCGACAACTCGAAGATCAACCACTGAGGTCCAAACTCCATGAGTGTACAAACAGTGAGATGTTAGCTCGTTTGAGAAACCGTGCGGAAAACCGCGAGTGAACATTGTGAGTAAAAATCGCGAGTTAACGCGAAAGCCAGATTGTGCCAATTTCATATAAACATTTTAGAAATTTAAGAGAACTGTCTTGAATACAATAAATTAATTTTAAGGACTTTAATATCTATTATTATCAGGAAAATTTATATTTCTCAATAATTATACGCAGTATATTAGTACCATATAACTAAAAGGATGTTTACAAACATGAATTTAGGTTTAATTACTTGTTTATTATAAATGCAGATGAATATTGAAGTTGCTAACTGACCTAAGTCGGGAGGTAGCTACCTCATTTTCATTATGAATTTCGACTTAAGCAGTTACTTCTTAAGTAATTTATAAATTACCGCAAAGCGGAAGCATATCTGTACGAATTATATTTAGAATTAATCATTTCAATACCAAACGACCGAGTCAGGAGGTAATTAAAATTATTAGATACTAACGTTTAGTTTCATATTACTAAGTTTATGTAACATTATAAACGTTGTGTCTCAGGTATAGATTTAAATTCAATAGCCTAGAACTTTTCTTTACAGTATTCAAAATTGATTTTAACTATTGGTTTATATAGAGTCATTTACACATTCAGCTTTGGTTTATATAGAGTCAGTCTCATAATCAATTTAAATTTATATCGAGCCACTTTATTTTAATAGAAGTCGCACCGATTTTATTAAAGCGCCGCGACTTACTTAAGTCGGGAGGTGTTACGTTCTGGCTCTAATTAAATTTAAATAAAAATTTTGGAAATTTTTTTTTGAAGTCTCGAATTATTTATTCGCCACGGTGGGCGAATAAACGGTTCGACACTTCTTAGAATTACAAATAAATAATAAATTAATAAATCGTTACTTTGTTGGCGATATTATTTTATTCATCACCAACAATGTAACGGAAATCTCTTGCGATAAGAGAGTCGCCGTGGCTCGCGGATAGTCTAAACAGATGACGATGCATGAGACCCGGGCCACGACGATTCTCTCATAGGAAACCTGAGATGCAACGTTAACACTTTGATGAATGTATTTAGTCGAAGAGCAGCAGGATCAGTCAGTTGATCGCGAGATCTCAAAGAGCACGAAACTCTGTACAATTAACTGACTGATTCACCTGTCTCCATCGGTTTTAAGGAATAAAACCTAAATTTAAACCTTTACATAAATCTTTTGTCTAAGAACCTTAAAGGGGCGAGCGCTTACTAGCTGTTCCACCCTTCCTTTGCTCAGAGCGCTAAACAGCAGTTCGGGCTCCTTCATTACCTTTCATAAATACCTTTATGCCTCGAGGCCGACGAAGCAGGAGATCAGGACGTGCCGTACAGCTCGGTCGCGTACTTCAAGTCGTTATCGCGGACCTTACACAAGGTCGACCGAGAGTAAGATCTGAGGAAGTCCTTATCGAGCCGGTAACGTTAGTAATACCGCGAGTGGTTGCCAACGATTCGATTGAGATACCAAAATCCGGTGTTGTCGAGCCGTCGAGCTCGTGTGTTGTTGAGCCTCCGAGCTCATGTGTTGTTGAGCCTCTGAGCTCGTGTGTTGTCGAGCCGTCGAGCTCATGTGTTGTTGAACCATCAGGTTCTGGTGATCTGATCAACCAGTTACAATCACTTGTCCTCGCGGAGGAGTTGAATCCCCAGAGCTCAGTCCGTTCAACCTCAGACGAGGCACCAAGGGAAAACCCGGCCTTTGGGACCGGCATCAGCGACAATTGGCAGCTGATTCCAGTGGACGTTCCATCCGTCCATCCACCCAGCGGAAGCATCCCATTCCACGACCCTCGCTACGGGTATTATTCTGAGGCATATTTCAAGGCCACCGACAGGGACGAATACGCACCGGCGGAGGAAAAGAAACTACGAAAGAAAGGGATTATTTGGGCCGACTTATGGGGCCCATAATCTCCACCATGGTAAGTCGTTAAACTTTTAGAATAAAATATAAGAAGGTCAACAGCTGACGCACCTGGGCTCTATCGACACCCTAACGACGTCAACCTGGTTAATTTAAAATTATTCTGTCCAATTAATAGATAAGCCAGAATGTAACACCTACAAAATTGTTTTCATGATTTTTTCCTCTAATCTGCTTATTTAATGAGATATTTGAAAAAAACCGCGATCGTATCGAAAAATGAACTTAGATCGTCCTTCGGCACGTGTTCTTTTTACTCAAAACGAAAAAACCAAATTCCCCACGTATTTTTTCACTAAACAGAAGTTTTTTATAGGCCGCCTGAGAAAATTTAATATTTAACGACCACCCTAATATATATATATATATATATATATATATATATATATATATATATATATATATATTGAAAAAAAGTAATAATAAATAAATAAATTTTATTGTTTTGAGAAGAAAAAAACATATAACAATAAATTTTATTTTAAAAGAAAGAGAAATCATTTTTTTATTTTTTTTTCGAAAATAAAGAATTTCATTCAATATTAAAAGATTTTAGTACCCTTAGAGGAAACGGTGATTGGTCCAAGCTTGGTAAACGACTGGCCCAACTCTACATAACTTTGGGACACGAGCTAAATTGAAGCTTGGCCCAAGCCAGTCTAAGTCTCGAAATGATAACCTCCTTCCAAGCTTGGCTGCCAGACTTGTGCCATGACTAAATTTTAGTATTGGCCCAATATCGAAAACCAGTATTATGCCAAGACAGTTGCTAAATAAGCACCTATAATTATTAAAAATAAATTAAAAAAAAAAAAAATATTAGTAGACATGTGCGTGATGGTAACATATGGAAATAAATTTATACACAGAGAAATCAGGTAGATCGATGAAACTAATTTTTTTTGCAATTGCGGGGTCTCGAACCTGGTCCTTCAAGGCTGGTAGGCAAGCGTCTTATCCACTAGGCTGCTACGCTATTCACAGAAGCCAGATGTTGTTAGGTACTATTTGTTATTTCGACTGGTAAACCAAGGCTTGTCACTTGAGTACAGGGTTGCAAACAGCGCATTAAATTTATAATTGCATTAGTGCTTGAATTGAAATTTTTTTTATAATCCATAATCTAAAAACGACGAATTAAAAATAATTTTTTCATTTTTAGTCTTAAATTTTTTAATTAAAAATCATTTTTTGATTTTTAATCCAATATTTTTGAATTAAAAATTATTTTTCGATTTTTTAATCCAATATCTTTGAATCAAAAATAATTATTCAATTTTCAATTCAATATCTTTAAATTAAATATAATTATTTAATTTTTAATCCAATATATTTGAATTGAAAATTAAATTTCAAATTTTAAATTCGTAAAGTAGCGTTAAATATAATTGCTCAGTTTTTAATTCGAATGTAAAAAAAAAAAAAATAATAAAAAATATCAATTAGGAAAACCAGATTAAATAATAACTTTCTAATCTTTGATTCTATATATTTGAGTTAAAAATTGGATTAAATATTTTAATCTGCTAAAAGGGTTAAAAAAACTCCCGTACTTTTGAATAAAAAATTAAATTCAAATCTTTTATTTATACACCAGAATAAAAAAATTCTTTCTAATTTCTAATTTCAAATTTTTGATTCCACGTGTTGGAATTGACAAGTAATTTTTTAATTTTTAATCCGTGTTTAAATTAAAATTAATTTTTGAATTTTCAATTCCACGTGTTTGAATTAGTTAATTTCTGAATTTTTAATCCGACGTATCAAATTAAAAATTAATTTTTCGATTTTTAATCCCACGTGTCGAATGAAATGTATTTTTTGAATTTTGAATTCCGGGTTTCCGAATTAAAATTATTTTTTTAATATTTAATCAAACGTTTTCGAATTAAAATTAATTTTTCAATTCTCAATTTCAAATTCTGAATCTTGTCCCAAGACTGGCAAACCAAGGCTTGTCACTTGAGTAATGGCTGAATCTTTTCCCAAGACTGGCAAACCAAGGCTTGTCACTTGAGTATTGGCTGAACCTTGTCCAAAGACTGGCAACCCAAGGCTTGTCAATTAAATGTCTGTTGAATCTTTTCCCAAGACTGGCAAACCAAGGCTTGTCACTTGAGTATTGGCTGAACTTTGTCCCAAGACTGGTGAACCGAGGCTCGTCACTCGAACGTTGGTCGGATCTCGGACCAGCTTTGGGAGGCCGAGCCTTGGCAGTCCAGTATTGCGCCAAGACCGGCCCCGTTGTCAATATTTTTTTTTTCTACAAGGGTAAATACATCAATTTTAGAGTTACGTTACAATTATTTACAAGTAACAACTGTAAATAAATAAATTACACTCAATAATTTTATAATATTTTACTCCTTTTGTAACCAAAGAAAAAAACATATAAATTAAAAACAAAAATCTAGGCGTCGGTTGGCCCTGCGGGCCAGCCCCAAAACTTCCCGCTGTTTTCGATCTCAAAGAGCTCGAAAACATTAGTGTAGATATTGGGAAACTTAGAATTCTGATACGCCAACTGGTGGCTAAAGCTATAACTACTCAAAGTAGGCTAAATCATAAATGCTTACATGTGACTATACGTCTATCAGCTAATATAAATAATAAATACTTAATTGTCTTTATAATTATTGTGTTCCTATGAATTAAAAAATTGTTTTCGTTCAATTAAAAAAAAATTTCGAATTTATAAACATGGAATTTCCATCAAAAATAAGTAAATGTAACATATATTGTTTGTATGGTTGTAAAAGTCGTGATTCTAAAAATGACAGTGTACATTTTTCAAAGTTCGTCAAAAAATTGCAAACGTGGTTACTTTGAAAAATAAAATGGATCAAGAAGATAAATTCGACCGTTTTGATAATTGCTGACATAAATAAAACAGTTTTGCTACCACGTGCTTGTATGAACCATCAAACCAACTTAACAAGAAAAACTCATACCCACGATCCTTCCACTTTTGAGAACTTGAACATTTATTTTATCCGGATCATCTCGAATACTTGATCATTGAAGATAAAAAGTAATGAGTGTAAATGAAGTAGACATCAGAAAAATTTAAAATTATTAATAAATAGAATAAATAATTAATAAAATAAATCTTTTTTAAAACACGCATTTAGAATATTTTGAAATTAATAAGTGCATTTTTACAAATATTAATTTTTAAATAAGTTACTCCATTTATTTATGATTTTTAATTTGTCTAATGTCTGCTACATTTACACTTGTAAAAAGTAATAATTTTTAAACACTTATTGTCTTCACTAACTTTACCAAAGTTCAACAAGTGTCCGTGATTTATTATATTTCCATCACCGGTAAAATTTTTATTTTGAAGTGTTCCACTAATAAATTGATAAATGTCTTGAATTGACACCCGCATTATTTATTGTAATAATCTTTAACACTTATAATGATTTAAATAAATTATCAAAACATAAATAAGCCAGTTGATTTTGTATAGTAAACATTCAGAGTAGCCTACTTTGATTAGTTTATTTTTCGGCCACCAGATGACTAATATCTAAGCCACGCCCATTCTAAGGTTCCCAATATTTTCGAGCTCGAAAATGCTATCACATGCGATTGTTTTTTTACAATCTTCTCAAGCTCTAACAAGTTGCCTGTTATGCTAAAGTTTGAAAATATAAGAATCAAGAATTGTTAACGAAGCAGATTTTAAAATTTAATCCCTGATTATGTTCAATAAAATAAGTGTATTCAGGCAGAAATCAATGCCAGGGATTCAAATCAAGATTTAAATGAGTTTTGACTCATGTGAGAAACAATCAAATATAAATATCCGAGAAAAATATTAAAAACTACGTTTTATCGATTTTATTGTTGGTACTATGATTTGAACTAAAAACCAAGTTCGATGACATTATGTATCGAAAGTAACCATATAAAGGATGAATTGGTATGACTTTAGACACATTTTCGTAGGTTATATTATGATTTATCCGGGAAAAATAACATAACATGTTATTTTTTTAATTTTTCAACGCCGATATCCTTCGAACTAATTGATCGATTTTGACGTTTGAGGTGGCAATCGGCGCGTTTTATTGAATTCTAGAGCTGATTAAAATTTGCAGATATTTTCGAGTCTATTTGATCAAATGATCTGAAATTTTCAGAAAAGTTGATGGCCAACAAGCTCTTTCAATCGCCGCCTTAAACATCCAAATCGGTTCATTAGTTCAAAAGTTACAAAGAGCTTACATACATACACACACTCGGACATCATTCTGAAAATAGTCAGAATAGCTTCCTAGGACCTCAAAACGTCGACATCTGATGAAAACTCGATTTTCGAAAATCGGGGTGAAAACAATAACTTCCCGAAATTTTCGAAAATCGTCGATTTTCTTAGCGGGAAGTTAAAAAGTAAATAAATGAATTTTATTTTAGAAGAAAGGGAAATAATTTATTTTTGCAAAAAAATTAATTATTTCTCTTTCTTGTAAAATTAAATTTGTTATTATATATTTTTTTTTTGTTAGAATTTGTTAAAATTGTCTTAAATTACTCATTAAAAATAATGAAAATTGATTTTAATTATTTATTAAAAATAAATATGTCTTATGAAAATATTCAATGACTTATCACTTAAATTAGTAATTATTCTATTAATTTATTAAAAATAATACTTACATAAAATAAAGTTCAAATACTTAAAACATTTAAAGTTTTTACACAATTTTGAAAATTAACTTCAAATTTTTAAAAGACTTTTAAAGCTTTGTCATAATTTTTATCACTGATAAATTTTTCACACCATAATCTAGGAAAAATTCATAAATAATATTTTTATATTTATATATATAATTCACAATTTACAATTAATATACATGAAATGTTTTTCATAAACTGGCTTTTCTGTCGATTTCAAAAATAACCACGTGTTTTGTAATAAGTATGATAGTTTATAGTGATAAGTATGACAGTTTCGCCGGACAAGTAAAAAGATTTTGGAGTTTACTATAATTTGACTTCAAGCTCCAATAACTTTTGAACAGATGGATTTATCAAAAAATGATAAGAAACTTTTTGTAGAACGTTTAATTTTCTACGAAATAATATCTCATAGTTCTAAATGAAAATTATGAAAATCTAACTTATTACACACGTTACTCAGACGTAAATAATAAAAAAAAGATATGTGGTGTTAAATCTAATAAAATATGTTTTAGTTGTAGAATGTAATTATAAGAATAACGATTACTGATATTAGTATATTGACTACTGCTTAAGTTATTTAATGATTTAAATTTAATCTAATTATTGTAATGTTTAGAATTATCAATATAATTAATATTATTATAAGGCTGTTTTGTAATGTTTTTATGTTTTGAAAAAATAAATTATTCTTTGAATGAAAGCGTATTTGTAATTAAATAATTATATTAGTATGGATATCGTAAAAAAATTGGAGTTTAGCTACTCAGCGGTGTATGGCTGCTTGAATTTTATTGAATGTTTCTACCGTGAATTTATCGCATAATAATTGCGAATACGTTGAATTATCAGTGACAAACTTCTACCAAACCGTGGTACATTTAGCGTATTATCAGCATTACTACACCATGTGTTTGTCGTGGAATGACTGTGGGAACATCGTGGAAACACATCAGAAATATTGGGAAAACGTAGTCAAATTACTATGGAACTACTGTGGTTTCATCGTGGAAAAATAGAACAAATCCATGGTGTTCCCACCGAGCATTTATGGTGAGTCTGTAGAGTTTCCACGGTGTTTCTATGGTGAGCTCAAGGTTGCGAGAGTAGTTAGAATAGAGATCGGTGCTTGCTATATAACAAAGCCATATAAAATAAACGCACTCTAGTGATAGCTTTCTGTACTGCGAGCCGGCCATAAAACTGACTCTTTCTGGAGTGTAATGCGACCTTCAGGAAGACCGTACTTTCAGCTTGGAGAGCAAGAAAAATATATTACAGATTAAAACTAACCCTGTAAATTAATTTTATTTCACAATGTTCCCACAGTAAAATGAAACGAGTCACCCTATAGTCAGTTGGATCCAATTCTAAATTACTACGGTACATTTTAAATTATCAAATATACCTATATCAAACGTATGCGCGTTAGATGCAACGCATACTTTTCTATTGTAGCGTATACACAAGTCTTTGTCGTGAGCGCATAACCTAGCTGGATTTTATGAAGTGAATATTAAAATTATAAAAACGCACTTGTTAGTTATTATTTATCTCTATTATATAATTAAATGTAAGGAATCTAAATATACTTGCATTAAAAAATGTTTTTGAATTGTCAACCCATGAAAAATGAATCATACATGGCCATGCATGAATGCTCCATGCATGGCCATGTATGGCCATATATGACCATGTATGGCCATGTATGACCATGCATGGCCATGTATGACCATGCATGGCCATGTATGACTATACATAGCTTGATACGGCCATACATGACTTGATATGACTAGGTATAGAAATTTTAACTAAATAAAAAAAAAATTTTTTAATTTTTTTTTTTTTTTTAATTATTTTGGCGACGCAGAGATCATCAGATATGCGAATAATTGAATTCCTAATCGAATTGGAAATTTTTAATTCAGAGAAAAAACGCTAGACTTATTAATAACACCACCCGCTTTAGTAGGATTCGAACCCGGGACCTTCCGTACGAGAGACCGAAGCTTTGTTGACTAAGCTATGCGACCGACAGTTACAACGAAGTTTACTTGTGCTACGTAAGATTGAAAGGATATAATCACTTTCGAAAAAGCAAAATATAATCATCAATATGCTGTTCGTGATATCAAAAAAATTTTCTATTTTTTTTCACTACAACATCCTGTTTATAAGTAATTGTAATAGTCAGCTCAAATTTTTTATATCCGTGAAAAATGAATCATACATGGCCATGCATGGCCATATATGAATCATGCAAGGCCATGGATGGTCATGCATGGTCATGTATAGTTATATATGTCAGTGACTAGTTGGACATATATGGCCATGCATGGCCGTATATGGTTCATACATGGAGCATATATGGCCATACATCAAGCATATATGGCCATACATGGGCATACGAACTTTTTTAATTTTTTTTCTTTCATTATCTCATAAACAACAAGACCTACAAAAAAAATGTAAATGACAATTTTATAGGAAATTTAATTTCCTACAAAGAAGGTCCCCAGCACCGAATCACTCAGATAGATATTTTGTGAGATATTAGTCAAATAAAAAATCAGTATTTTCTAAGATTTGGTTTGACATTTTATGGGAATTCAATGCTACGTAAACTTCAATAATTAATATCTCAGAAAATATCGATCGTAGTGATTTAGTGCTAAGGACCTTTTTTGTAGGAAATTGATTTTCCTATAGAATTGTATTTATTTTTTTTCTGTAGGTCTTGTTGTTTATGAGATAATGAGAGAAAAAACAATAATTCTATGAAAAAATTTAGTTTAGCGGTCCGTACTACCCCACTCGTATGAGTTACGACTTCGCGACAATGGGTACTTTTGAAGAGCATTCAATTCTCAAAACATCCCGACTTTGGGCGAGATGATGTCATAAAATGCCACGGAGTTACAGACGTTTAAAACATAAAAACCCAAGTTTACGTGTATTTTGAATGGGAAATCTTCACCTGCTCTGGGAAAGTACTTTATATTAGTATCAAGGGCTTAAACTCTCAGGGAATTTTTTGGGGGGTATTTCCAACAAAATTTCGGGATGGGAGCGAAAAAAAAAATAGTCGCTAAAAAAAGCAGTCTAATGTATAGTCATCCATGACTATGTATGACTATGCATGGCCATACATGGCCTTGTATGATTCATATATGGCCATGCATGACTATTCAAAAAGTTCGTATGCCCATGTATGGCCATGTATGAACCATATACGGCCATGCATGGCCATATATGTTCAATTAATCACTGACATATATAGTCATACATGTCCATGCATGGCCTTGTATGATTCATGCATGGCCATACATGCTCCATGTATGCTCCATGCATGGCCATGTACGCTCCATGCATGAACCATATATGGCCATGCATGGCCATGTATGATTCATTTTTCACTTTAAAGTGTCTCTAAATTTCAGACTTATTTAAAAACTTATTGGGAATCAGACTATTACAGCATACTTAATTTTCAATTATTATTTGATTTATATTATATTAAAACTTTCATTATAGTAATTAAATGCAAAGCATAATTAAAAAAAAGTTATTAAATAAATTTGATACTATGAGTTATAAAATAGCAATTTGTTTAAAATTATTTTCATTTTTGTAACAATGAAGATTGTTTTATAATGATTAATTAAGAAATTTTTATTAAATAATTAAAAATCCAAATAGCCTGATTAAAAACTCTGATTGAATCTGATTGAGAACGTCCAATCAGATTTAATCAGAAATTTCTGATTGACTTTCAATCGATTTCAATCAGATTCAATCGGAAACTTTCAATCAGTTTCAATCAGATTTAATCAGAATTTATTATTGACTTTCAATCAGTTTCAATCAGATTTAATCAGAATTTCTTATTGACTTTCAATCAGTTTCAATCAGATTTAATCAGAATTTCTTATTGACTTTCAATCAGTTTCAATCAGATTTAATCGGATATTTCCGGAAGGTTTCGATTGTATATTAATAAAAAATTACCGATTCCCGGGAAAAAAGAATTTTATGCATTATTAAACGGTACAAAATTAAAAAATCGAATGTATCAAAATGTACGTTGAATCTATCTTAACAATTAGATTGCATGTCATGGAGTAATATCGGATATACTATATTACCACCAAAAATTGTACTTGTCACTCTGTCAAAAAACAGAGGAGTGCTCTTGTCAGAATTGCTTCCAAGTCTGGAATATAATAGGTCTGAACTAAGTGTCTTTCCAGGGACACTACAAAAGTGTTAGGCGCTATCTAGTGGCGAGAACCGAACTACTCCTACTGCTATTGCCTAGGACTGGTGAATTTTCTCTCCTCCATATATATCTTTTCTCTTGGTTCAAGCAACTTTTTTTTCTATTAGTTGGAGCATACGAAAATCCTTGCGTTAAACACACCCATGAAAAAAATTTATTAAAAAAATATAACCCGATAAAAAAAGATTTTGTATAATTATATAGAATTATATATGAGTCCATACATAAGCAGATCTGAAAATAGGCCATATCTGATCATATATAATCATATATGATTAGATATAATCACGAATGAACGAATATAGTCATTTTTAAAAGCTCATTGAAAATATCTGAAAATTATTAATTAAATAATTAAATTAGGATTTATCGTCTTCATTAATATAAATGTTGGTTAAATTTAAATTGAAAAAAAAAAAAGAAAAAAGTACTATAGATTAACTATTTTTGTACTAAGGGGTCACCCATCCAATGATTGATCCACGCCGATGCTATTTAGCTTTGGTAATCGGTAGATGGTAGTCTATTCCTCTAGTCTGTTATGAACTTACAAAAATGAAAAGTTTATGGTATAAGTTAACTCAAATAATCAAATTGATACATCCTACTTAATCAATGCACCTAATGATGAATTTAGTTTTGTACATAAATTTCGATAGAATTCATCAGATAGATATAATCAAATCTTTTTATCTATAAACTTATAAATATATATATATATAAATCGATATCGATTTATACTTTTGAATTGCTGCCGAAACCTTTGAATATTTTTCAAGTAAAGGGGATTTAAGTTTGATTGATAGTTGACGAAATAAAAATTTAATAACACTAATATTAAAATTGTCACATTATGTTACATATATATATATATATATATATATATATATATATATATATATATATATATATATATATATATATATATATATATATATATATATATATATATATATATATATATATATATATATATATATATATATATATATATATATATATATATATATATATATATATATATATATATATATATATATATATATATATTAGGGTGCTTTTTATTTTTCGAACATTTTTTTTTTCTTGGCCCATATGAAAATTTTATTGTAGGCGACAAAAAAAAAATTTCCTGAAAATTTTAGCCCTTAGTTTTAATTTTAAGAGGTCGCTATCTATTTTTAAAGTTTTCCCATTTAAAAAGCATGGGAACGATATCACATTTTTTTATAAAAATTCCTACCCAGGCAGTTTTTGAGCAATTCACTCGTTTTTGGGCTCGTTTCATAGGGCTTGTAGTCCTCTTTAAAATTGATTCTAGTGACATAGATGCATTTACAACAGTTCAAAAGTTATGAGACTTCAAACTTCAGAAATTTTTATTTTTACCAAAAAATAATAATTAATGGCTATTATTATTCCAGCTATCAACTTTCTAGAAAAAATGACAAACAACTTTTGTAGTGTGTAAAATACTCTGAAAGAAATACCCAAAAGAATTCAATATTATCAACGTTATTGTTTATTTTTTTTAACTTTTCTCTTTTAAAGGGTTTTAGAATTATTTAATTTTAATTTTATTCTCGTGACGAATTGAACTTTTGTACTTATCCTTTTTTTTTGTATTAAATTAATCGAGCTTTATCAATTCTTATGTAGTTTTATGATTAAAAAATAAAATAATATTTAAAAAACTGATAATAGATTTGTGACTTGTAATTCAATTTCAGTCATAAAGACTGAGATTTTAGACCGTCGAAAACTATCGGCGCTTCGATCGATACGTTAAACCATAGAACTACATAAAAATTGATGAAGCTCGATTAATTAAATACCAAAAAGAAGGATAAGTACAAAAGTTCAATTTGTCACGAGAATAAAATTAAAATTAAATAATTCTAAAACCCTTTAAAAGAGAAAAGTTAAAAAAAATAAACAATAACGTTGATAATATTGAATTCTTTTGGGTATTTCTTTCAGAGTATTTAACACACTACAAAAGTTGTATGTCATTTTTTCTAGAAAGTTGATAGCTGGAATAATAATAGCCATTAATTATTATTTTTTGGTAAAAATAAAAATTTCTGAAGTTTGAAGTCTCATAACTTATGAACTGTTGTAAATGCATCTATGTCACTAAAATCAATTTTAAAGAGGACTACAAGCCCTATGAAACGAGCCCAAAAACGAGTGAATTGCTCAAAAACTGCCTGGGTAGGAATTTTTATAAAAAAATGTGATATCGTTCCCATGCTTTTTAAATGGGAAAACATTAAAAATAGATAGCGACCTCTTAAAATTAAAACTAAGGGCTAAAATTTTCAGGAATTTTTTTTTTTGTCGCCTACAATAAAATTTTCATATGGGCCAAGAAAAAAAAAATGTTCGAAAAATAAAAAGCACCCTAATATATATGTATATATATATATATATATATATATATATATATATATATATATATATATATATATATATATATATATATACCCATGTAAGGGAAGGGGGCGCAAAAGGTGTAGGGTAGGTAAATCGGGGTACCCCCAAAATTTCATAAGAGAAAATTTTATTTTTTATTTATTCCAAAAGCACTTTTGTAAACATAATTAAGTAATATTTTAAATATTCTTGTTAAACTTTTTCAAAAATCGACTTTCAGTCAAAAAATGTTGATGGTTTTTGATTTATGATAAAAACCAGTAAAAAGTTTTTTTTCTGCTTTTGCATCCAGCAATCGTGTAAGATGTATTATTTTGTTATAAAAATTGCTCACAAAAAAAATTTAATTTGATCAATTTTTTTTTAAAAGCAGAAATTTTTTTTTTGGCCTTTTTTGGGGGATACCCTATTTTGCCCGCCAAAGTGAAAATTTTTTGTTTCAACGGCAACTGAAATTTTTGTTTATTTACTTCGCATATCATTAAATACAAAAAGATTTAGCGTATTTTAATCCTTGGAACCATAGTATTTTCTTAAGTACCCCGCTTTGCCCCCCTCCCTACCCATACGTAATTAAATATTTATAGATTTCATATCATTGAAGCCTGATAAGATCTAATTATATATAGACTTATATATAATTAGACCTGATCAGATCTAATTATATAATAGACCTATATATAATTAGACATGATCATATATAGGCTTATATATGATTATACCTAGCCTTCATCAGCCAGGTCTGATCAGATCTAGTTATATATAGGTTCATATATGATTATATATAATTCTATGTATGACCATGTATAATCATATATAATTCCATAGATGATTATATATAATTATATATGATCTTATATATAATCATATATACTCATATATACTTATATATAATCAGATAAAATCTTTTTTTATCGGGAAGTTAAAATACAAAAAATATATTTTAGAATTTATAAAAAATAAATCAGAAAACTATTTTTTTAAGAGCTTGATATTGAAATGAAAATAACTAGCAAAAAAAGCGAAATTTCGAAAAAACTTTATTCATAATAATTTTTAAGAAATGAAATTACCTACAGAAAAGTTTCTATGAGATTTTCTGATAAAACTGATAGTTTCGCCAAAAAAGTAAAAAGATCTCGAAATTTACTATAAATTTGACTTTAAGCTCAAATAACTTTTGAACAGTTAGATTTATCAAAAAATGATGGGCTTTTTGTGGTAGAGCATTCAATTTCCTACAAAAATATCTATCATGCATAATAATTCGTTAACTAGCTTGTAAGTTAGAAAATTCTAAAATATAAAAAATTTTTTCCCGTGTTATTTGAATACTCTGTAAATATGAATAAAAACGGCTGGACGCAAACCGTAGTATTATTATTAAGAGCTTGAATTGGTACAGAAATTTTGGTTTTTAGTTATACTTTTAATTTTTGGGTACCAAAAAAAAATTTTTGTTTTTTAACCAACCTAATATTTAGATAATTTTTTATTAATGTTTCCTTTTATTTTCGTGATAGTTTTAATTCAATCAATATAGTTCTTCAAAAAAAGCTTTTATATAATCCTGAAAAATGCTTGTTTTAACTTTTTATAAAATTGATTAAATTGGAAAGACCGATAGAATTCTATACTTTGATATTTCAAAAATTGCTGAATTCATGATAAATGAAATTCATATCTGCCCAAATTTTAATAATTATTAATAATATCTGAATTGTTTTTTCCGATTGAAACTGATTAAAACTGATTGAAAATTTTTTGTCCGATTTAATCGGATTCAATCGGAAAATAATCGATAAATGAATTATTACTTTCTAATTGAATCCGCTTCGTATGAAACGAATTTTTTTTTTTTTCTAGCCAACCCAAGATAATTTTGCCGTTTATATTGAGAAAAAAATTCCCTGAAAATTTTAGCTCTTAAATTTAATTTAAAGTACTTTCTCTCGAGTATCAAATTTTTCCATTTAAAAAGTATGCAAATTGAATACCTTTTTTTTTAAATTGCTATAACTTAACAGTAGAACATTTTACAGTAAAAAAGATCTATACTATATTAAGCTTACAAATTTTATACTGTCCAATGTTAAACTACTCGTATCTCATAGATAATATGCCCGAGTCCAAAAAAAAATTCTAGTTTGGACCTCAAAAAATTTACTTCCTTTGATCTTTTATCTACCGGTCGGAAAATGATACAATATTGGCACTCTAAATCCTCTCTGAGAACTATGAGGTCTAAATGCAAACTCTTCATCGTTTTTTAATTCTAACGAAGCTCTCAAAATCCTCAAAAAATAAATTACCGTTTTATGGACTTAGAAAATTTTTGAGTTGAAAAAAAAAATCTGAGAAAAATTCAATCAGTTTCAATCGGAAAGTAATTTTTGCAAAATTATTATTTTCCGATTGAATCTGATTGAAACTGATTGAGATATTTCAATCGGATTTAATCAGATTCAATCGGAAAATAATCGAAAATTGAAATTATTATTTTCCGATTGAATCTGATTGAAACTCATTAAGAAAAATTCAATCAGTTTCAATCAGAAAATAATTTTTTAAAAATTATTATTTTCCGATTGAATCCGATTGAAATTGATTGAGATATTTCAATCAGATTCAATCGGAAAATAATAGAAAATTAAAATTATTATTTTCCGATTGAATTTGATTGAAACTGATTAAGAAAAATTCAATCAGAAAATAATTTTTAAAAAATCATTATTTTCCGATTGAATCTGATAGAATTCTGATTGAGTTTCAATCTGATTCAATTGGAGTTTTTAATCAGGGTAGCATTTAAACTGATGCCGACATTATATATTATATATTTTATTTTCTATAATAACTTAAATAATCGGTAATAAAACGTAGAAAAAATGTAATAAAATAAATAAAATGATTTAAAAAATAAAGTCTCACCATAAAAAAAAAATTTACAGCTGAGGTAAAAGACCTACTATCTGGTCATAAAGTATTGACCCTAAATTTAAAACATGAATAACTTGTGTTTAAAAAAATCGCATTAGAACGTGAAACATATAGATCGGTAGATCAAAGTATCTTCTACTCCTATCCGAAATTTCATAAACCTGAAAAATTTTTTACCCGAGATATAAACAATTGAAGGTTGAAAAACGTGGTTTTTGAGGGGTATAAATTCAATCACCAACTTTGGTTGTTTATAACTTGATAAATAATTGTTCTGCTGCTACGCTGATTTTTTTGGTATACAGTGGATCCTTTCTGAAGAGAATTCGAGAAAAAAAAAATTTTTTTTTTTATAAATTATTGCTATAATTTATAATTTATGGTCACGGACTATCTTGGGTTCTAATTAAGATACGAATTCGATTCAAATTTGTATCTACGCAGAAAGCGATATTGAGTATTTTATGTGAACGATAGCTGATGCCGATCGCAATTCTTCTG
Organism: Microplitis manilae; assembly: GCA_030273425.1. Lineage (NCBI taxonomy): Eukaryota > Metazoa > Arthropoda > Insecta > Hymenoptera > Braconidae > Microplitis > Microplitis manilae. The sequence goes on along the minus strand of CP092722.1, from coordinate 20,446,753 downwards.
ACTTATATGCTTTTTTAGTTTTCATGCAGGTGTTTATGACGGTCGTAGGCTTAAAAACCTTTTGTAAGTGATACATAGCCCATCGGCGTAGTCACTGAAATTTACCTGGGAAACTGTATTTCGTCGTATCGTCCAGTATAAGAACTATGGTCAGAAAACTCAGCAAATAGTTAGAGAAGGACAGCGAAATCGAACCTATAATTATACGACTTGATGAAAACAATGACACAAGTGATTCCGACAGGGATTGTGAATGATCTCGCAATTTTTTTTCTATTCTCATTATAAATAAAAAAATTTAAGTGTGATAATATTATGTTTTTTTGTGTGCCATATATTATATATTCAATTTTAGTTCAAGTAAAACAAAACTTTTGTTAATATAAGTAAAATTTACGTTATTTATGTATTTAAAATTTTTTTCTTAATACATTTACAAAATATTTTTGTATTGATAATGATTTCATGATAAAATTACAATTTTAAGTAATGATGATGAATTTATAAAATTCATTTAATTAAATATATAATAAATTAAAACACCGAGTACATAAAAAATTTTATAAATTGAAAAAGCTTAAAGAAATAAATTATATAGTACATAGAAATAAAAATTAGAAATTTTTAAATAAGTTTCCTTAACAATTTATCTATTAGAAAATTTAGTATATGCATTTTTGCTATCGGCGCCTATGGTAAACAAACAAAAAAAAGTAAAAACTCTGAGTCTCGCAGGTATAGAAACCGAACTTTTATGGCTCGGACGCTTTTAACAAAAATAATGACAATAGATCATTATGGTAAGCTCTACGGGTTAACTGCGGTCATAAACACCTGCATGAAAACTAAAAAAGCATATAGTTCAGAAGAATCGCGATCGGCATCAGTCATCATTCACATAAAATACTCAATATCGCTTTCTGCGTAGATGCAAATTTGAATCGAATTCGTATCTTAATTAGAACCCAAGATAGTCCGTGACCATAAATTATAAATTATAGCAATAATTTATAAAAAAAAAAATTTGTTTTTTCTCGAATTCTCTTCAGAAAGGATCCACTATATACCAAAAAAATCAGCGTAGCAGCAGAACAATTATTTATCAAGTTATAAACAACCAAAGTTGGTGCTTGAATTTATACCCCTCAAAAACCACGTTTTTTAACCTTCAATTGTTTATATCTCAGGTAAAAAATTTTTTAGGTTTATGAAATTTCGGATAGGAGTAGAAGATACTTTAATCTACCGATCTATATGTTTCACGTTCTAATGCGATTTTTTTAAACACAAGTTATTCATGTTTTAAATTTAGGGTCAATACTTTATGACCAGATAGTAGTACCTGATCACTCATGTATTTGTATATCTATATTTAGAATAAATATATATTATGGTGCTTCAAAAAAAAACTTAAATGTTTTTTTGCTCTTATCTTGTGAAAAATGAATCATACATGGCCATGTATGAAAATTGGCCAGACATGGGCATATATGGCCATACATAGCTTGACACGGCCATATATGACTTGACTATGCATAGAAATTTTAACTAAATTAAAAAAAAATTTTATTTATTTATTTATCTATTTTTTTTTTAATGATTATAGTGACGCAGAGATTATCAGATTTGGGAACAATTAAACTCCTTATTGAAATGGAAATTTTTGATTCAGAGAAAAAACGCTACACGGAAAGAAAATTATGGGAATGGTTCCTATAATTTTATGAAATTTCATCCTATACCAGTATAGGAATGACGACCAACAATTATAGGAACACGTCCTATAATTATAGGAATATTACCCATAATTATAGGAATAGTTCATATAATTATAGGAATGATACCTATACCATTATGGGAATGGTTCCTATAATTATAGGAATGGTTCCTATCAATTATAGTAACCATTCCTATAATATATAGTGACCATTCCTATGAATTATAGGAATGGTTCCTATAAATTATAGGAACCATTCCTATAATATTATAGGAATGGTTACTATACTATTATAGGCATGGTTACTATACTATTATAGGAATGGTTACTATACTATTATAGTAACCATTACTTCAAAAAAGTTTCAATCCAATCTGGCCGCTTCAATATAATTTTAAATATCGCAAATAAATTAGAGGGTCTTTTCGGCGGCCATATTGAATTGAAGCTTTTTTGACTTGTGTGGGGTTTCAAAAAAACACTCTACACGAAAATTCACATTGTTCTAATCATAAAAGTATCTTTAAAAAAAAATATATATTTAGTTGCACGAACGTTCGGAACTTCGGGGACATTAAGAAATTAGTATTTGGCAAAAAACATCAAAATTTTTCAACTGAAATTTTTTCACCATAGGATATTCAAGAAAATTCAAATTTTAAAAATAAAAATTTATATTTCGATAAAATCTCAAATTTGGGTAAAATCTCGAAAAGTTCATATTAGTTTTAATTTAACATGATACTGAAGTATGCCGATGTCTTATAATTTTTGGATTTTTTTTAACATTAAATTTCTACACTACTTTGCAAAAAAAAAAAATTTATTATATTATAGGAACTAATCCTATACTATTATTGTAACCATTCCTACAATAGTATAGTAACCATTCTTATAATATTATAGGAATGGTTCCTATAATATTATAGTATCCATTCCTACAATAATATAGTAACTATTCCTATAATAGTATAGTAACCATTCCTATAATAGTATAGTAACCATTCCTATAATATTATAGTAGCCGTTCCTATAATAGTATAGTAACCATTCCTATAAATTATAGGAACCATTCCTATAATATTATAGGAATGGTTACTATACTATGATAGGAATGGTTACTATAATAGTATAGGAGTGGTTCCCATAATGGTATAGGGGTAATTCCTATAATATATAGGAACCATTCCTATAATGCATAGGAATACTCCCTATAATTTTCTTTCCGTGTAGACTTATCAATGACCGCACCCGCTTTAGTAAGATTCGAACCCAGGACCTTCCGTACGAGAGACCGACGCTTTGACGACTAGGCTATACGACCGACAGTTACAACAAAGCTTACATAAGGTTCAAAGAATACAATCACTTTCGAAAAAGCAAAATATAATCCTCAATATGCTGTTAGTGATATCAAAAAAATTTCCTATTTTTTTAACACTACAATATCTTGTTTATCAGTAATTGTAATAGTCAAAAAATTAATCATACATGGCCATGCATGACCATACTTGGAGCATATATGGCGATACATGGACATATATGAACCATACAAGGCCATGTATGGCCATGCATGACTGTATTAAAAAAGTTTGTGTGCCCATGTATGACCATATATGAGCCATATACGGCCATGCATGATTTATTTTTCACGGGTACCGCCTGGAGCATGAGTGGTTGCCAAGAAAAAAATCTGGGCATCGGTTGGCCCTGTAGGCCAGCCCCGTAACTTCCCGCTGTTTTCGAGCTCTAAGATCTCGAAAACAGTATAAATACATTTTCGAGCTCGATAATGCCTTTGTTTCACTTTTTTATGAGCTTTCCAAACTCAAAAGGACTACGTAGTACACTAACGCAAAAAATTAAAGGAACAGAAAAATTTTATAAATTTTTTAGTAATTTTTGGAAGTCTGTAACTTTGTAAAAAATAATCGTATCGAGATTTTAAAAAAAGCATTTTATAGCTTGAAATCTCTAGTATTGGTGCATTTTTATCAAAATTTTTTAAAAGGTCTGGTTATTACGCTAACATGAGAAATACCGCGAGACAAAAAATTTCTAAATTTTTTTTTTTTTACCAAAGAGCCCACGGACCGTGGAAAAATTTTGTCAACTTAACCAAAGCATAGGTCATTTGGAAAATTAATTCAGCTTCGATTTGTCTATTTTTTTAACCTCGGAGGACAATTTGTCGCTGGGATACCAGCCTTCAAACAAAAAATGATCCTTTTGGCTTTGATCATCAATATCTCAGGTACCAATAATCGCACAAGAAATTT